>JAHRHZ010000271.1:23376882-23490067 GCA_024137785.1 Ginglymostoma cirratum | reverse complement strand
AGGCCAAGCAGCATCAGAGGAGCAGGAAGGCTGACGTTTTGGGCCTACACCCTTCTTCAGACCCTTCCTCATTTTCTGAAGAAGGGTCTAGGCCTGAAACGTCAGACTTCCTGCTCCTCTGATGCTGCTTGGCCTCCTGTGTTCATCCAGCTCTACACCTTGTTATCTTACGTTCTCCAGCATCTGCAGTTCCTACTATCTCTGACTCACAAAACAGCTGCTTTCTCTGCACATAGATCATGTTGTTCTATGTGACATCACTCTACAACTAGCCACACTGCAAGTCGGCGTCTCAATGTGCATCTTTTACCCTCCATTCTGGAGACTCGACTTAATGCAGCAAACCTGATTTAAAGCACCTCTGTTCTCTTTTCCATCCAATTCCCATTTTGAACCAAATTTACAGATACACTTATTCGGCCTCTATCTCACTCAGGCAAAGGTCCCCTCACACAATTTACACTCTCTAGATCCAAACTTAATTATCTTTCTCTCCCAACTTAAGGTATTCTCTAAAGATCACTTTTTTAACCAAATGTTTGGTCACTTGTACTAATATATCCTTATATTATTTGACAATGTTCTGTTGAAGCACCTTGGAATGTGTTAGGTTCTATTTAAATGTATGCTGTTGTTGAAATTCACCTGGATCTATTTTATTTCATTGAAAATGGGCATAATGTGAACCAATTCTGTCCAGCAGATCCTTCTCAATGTTTCTTGTCTTGGTCATAACTCAGCGCTACATAAATTTCAACCCTCACAACAATTGCTGGGTCAAAGAATGAAGTTCCACTGTTTCAGATACATTTGTATAAATCTGATTTGCATTTCCTATTTATTACAAAATAATGAATTGCTGTGAGATTCACGTCTGTAATTTCCTTATCTGAATGAAGCATGCCAAAGCAATTGGCCATTGATTTAAATCAAACCCAAGCAGATGTCATATCTGATGTCTGCCCAACATGGAAAGTGAGTGCACATGGAGAGGCATTACCTCAATAGCTATTCAGAAAAGAAAACCACTGTTATGGGCGGTGTGTAGATGCATCTTTTGATATATTTATTTGCTAAAATTATACTTACTCACTTGTTTGAATGAAACAGATGGAACAGAGGTGATAAAATTGAGTCTAAAAAAGTTTCAGAAATATAGATCAGATTTTCCACATGATGTGGCAAATGATTTTGTAACACGTTTATTTTTCTAGGTTTGTCATGCACTAGTTAAATAATTATCATTTATGAATCAGCAGCATAAATGGATATTTCTGCAGGATAATTGAGGATATAAGAAATCTATGGTTGGTCACGTTAAAGCTGCAGGTAATATTTTGTGATAATTTGTATCTATTATTTGTATCCCTACCAAGCACAAAGAAGAAATTGCATACAACCCTGATTTCAATTAAACTCAAGAAACATTTAAAACATTTTTGATTTGGTACTGCAAAATAATGATTAGAGTTGAATCTTCACTGACTGCTACAACGCTGCAAATGATTGAGATTAAATTCATGGCAGCTGCCCTGCAGAGTGTGTGCTCTCTCACTATATCATACAAAACACTGTTGATTTCTTTCTGGAAGGTGAGGATTATTATATATCCATTTGATTTTCCACTCTGCCAGGGTGACTTAAACAAAACACTGCAGTGCTACGAGATCTGGTTCAAAACTGTAGCACAAATACTTTTCTGTTTTCCTATCTGTACTTCAGGGTTCATTCCAAACATCTGTTTGGCACAATTTATCATTTTGGTCTCAAGGTTATTTCTTTTGCCAGTGTCATAAGGGAGCTACCAAACATTCTTTCACTGCAGAACTTTGTCCTGCAGTGTATTTTGTGACCACAGCATGGCATCAAACCAGGCCTGGTATTGATCATTACTGCTCAGCTTCATGTTCCCCGCCTTGCTGAAGCCCCAATGCTTCAAGAATATTACTGCGACAAACATGTTCTGCAGTGAATTGATGACAGCTCTGATAAATGAGGGCTTGGGACTGCATTATATACTGCAGTGCTTCCCTTGAATCTGAATTTATTTCCTTTGATATTTTTTAGACCTCTACTGTTGTTGATGTTTGTTCACTTCTTAACTCAGTCACTTGCAGCTGTTATTTTCTAAATACAACATCTACTTTGCACAGGTGAACAGATTCAACTGGTCATAATCTGGAGAGTTAAAACTGAATTAGAGTACAATGTTCGATTTAAATGCTCGAATTTTTTAAAATCATATTTGCAATATTCCAGCCATTTTTTGGAGCCTTTGAGATCTAAAATCAGACTAATTCACTTTACTGGCTAGCAGAATTTCACGGATTTTCACACTAAATCTGGAACAAATAATCAATGTAGACAGAACCTGAGGATTGTTGAAAGAAGACACATTTTGTTGAAGGTTTGGTGAAACCAGTCTTATTTTAGCAAAGATAGAATTACCAAATTTCCATTTAAGCTGACTCTCATTTAGTTCCTGGGCATCTAATTATATGTATCAAAAAAGGGTTGACGCAGAGTAATTCCAGGATTATTCCGTTAGACTGTGAAATGTAAGGTGTAACTCATGCTGAGTTACAATCTGCTACCTGTTTTTTGGATCCGAAGTATGATTCAAGCTTTGACGGCTTAGACTTTACAAAGGACATGCAAACTCACTCCCTAACAAAATGGAAGCTTCTCAGGAGCAGCTCCAGCATTCTTTATTGGCATATTATGCAGTTTATTAGTAGACAGGAGAACGAGTTGAATGTGCATGAGAGGATGGAGTTAACGAGATAGCTCTTCCATAAGCTCTTGTACAGGTAGTTCTCCTATAACACAATCATTGCGTTTTTGTGTGATCTCACGCTATAGAAAATCACGTTATGGAAAATTGTCACAGAAAATCACGTTATAGGGAAATCGCTGTAGAAAATTGCTATACCTGTACAAGAGGAAGTTTGCGTTATCCAAACAGCATCCAGTATTCATCAATCACATTACAGCCAATTCGTATTAATGAAACACGCGTTACACTATGTGTAGAAAAGTAAGATGTGTCTTATAAATGACACAGCAGTTGTAAGGGAGATGAGTGTACTTCAGCAAGGAGGTGATAGAGGAATTGCACTGGCTCATGCATGAAGACCTGTGTCACATTCATATGCCCACATTGTTTTCTCTGTGGCTACTGAGGCCAGAAATGTACTCAACATTTATTGTGCAAGCTTCCTTCTGATAGCCATGGTGGTTTTACATGACATCAGCCAAACTGCAGGACAGCCCTGCAGGATGCGAGAGAAGTGACACACATTTCTGTAGACCTGGGAAAGCAATGATGAGGAAAGGCCATTCTTGTTTTTGTTGTTATTTTGGGAGTCCTCTCTTAGGATATGAACGCAGATAACAGTGTGAAATTTGTCACCATATGCTGGGGATAATACAGTGACTGTGCAGACATGAACCATCTAATTTGGCACTAGTGACTGCGGTACCAAACTCATCAACTCCTACAGTTGGAGCAGAGTGTCTGCTAAGCAGCTTCCTGGACTGGGTGGTTACAGGAAATGAGCTCTTTAATATGAAGCATGACCTGTTTCATCTCTGTTTCCCACATGTACTGTCTCTTGAAACTAAATTGAAGGAGTCAGTCAGAGGAAGGTTTTGCAATTACGGGCTGTCTCTCGGGAGGTGTCAGACAGCTAATGTATACGACCTGGTGATATTGATTTGTTAAAGTAGAGGAAAGATTGTTATAGTTCTGTATGCAATTAATTTCTTTTAGGGAAAGTAATTTCATTTAAAGGTCAACTCTAACTCTTGCCAGAAGGATACAGCAATCTGCATGGAAGTCTTCATTGGAGATCCTGGAGATTTTAACTGGATAAAGTTCAATGATCCAAAAACTGCCCACCAGCACCAATTTGGGATGGGTGGGGGGGTGTGGGCAGGTGTGGTGGTGAGTGATTTTAGTGTCTTCTATTTTGGATGTGAGGTCTTGGAGCCCAGGAAAGCAGATCTCCAAGCTTTCTTCTGGGATTCATACCAGCAATCATGTCTCCACTGTTGACTCCCTGACAACTTCAACCAGAGGCACTGTTGGTCCACATTTTGTACTCAGGAGAAGTTTAAAAATAGTGAGGTATTCACTGGAGTCAACAAGATCCTCATCCATTGCCAAACTTGATGTGGTAAAATGTGGTAAAGGAAAAATATTGTAGATTCTGGAAATCTGAGAGGAACAGAGTTAATATTTCAATTCCTGTATGACTCATCTTCAGAACTGAAGAAGGGTCACTGGATGCGAAACATTAACTCTGTTTCACTCTCCACAGATGGTACCAGACCTGCTAAGGTTCTCCAGCATTCTCTATGTTTGTTTGTGGTGAAATGGGGAAAAAGTAAAAACTGGACTGGAAATTGAGAGGGTTTATTTCAAGTATGCATGCACCCTTCACCTGCTGATTGAGGAGAGACCAAATTCCTCATTCTGTAAGAATCCTGAGTTAATAGCACCTTTGTTAAACAGTGCCGTGTAAGAGTTACTTGCATAGACCTTAGTTTCAGAGTATGTTAAGTTTCCTGGCACTTGAGAAATAAAAGGGATAATGGCCAATAAGTTACCTTGTCTGCCTTTGTCAGGTCATTGAAATTCTTGAGACATTGATTCACAGGTTTTTTTTATTCGTTAAAGGGATGTGGTCAGCACTAGTTCGATGGGCATTTATTAGCCACTCTTAGTTGCCCTTGAGAAAGTGGTGATAAGCTGAAGAGATAACAATACTAAAGGTGTTTGATATACACCCTTCATTCCTCCTGGTTCTGGCTTTATATTCTATTGGGGGAAGGTGATGCTTAGTGGTACTATTGCTGGACTGTTGATCCAGGGACCAAGATAATGTTCTGGGGACCTGGGTATGAATTCCATCACGGCAGATGGTAGAATTTGAATTCAACAAAAGTAAGTCTGGAATTGAGAATTTTCTGAAGAATGGTCCCAACCCGAAACGTTAGTTTTCCTGTTTCTCTGATGCTGTCTGGCCTGCTGTGTTCCGCCAGCTCCACGCTGTGTTATCTTTGACTCCAGCATCTGCAGTTAGAACATAGAACATAGAACAGTACAGCACAGAACAGGCTCTTCGGCCCACGATGTTGTGCTGACCTATTATCCTACGAAGATCGAACTATCCTGTAAACCCACATTACACTATCATCCATGTGCCTATCCAAGAGTCGCTTAAAAGTCTCTAAAGTATCTGACTCCACTACCACTGCCGGCAGCACATTCCACACGCCCACCACTCACTGTGTAAAGAACCTACCTCTGACATCTCCCCCATATCTTCCTCTAATCACCTTAAAATAATGGCCCCTTGTAATAGTCATTTCCGCCCTGGGAAAAAGTCTCTGATGATCCATTCTATCTATGCCTCTCATCATCTTGTACACCTCTATCAAGTCACCTCTCATCCTTCTTTGCTCTAACGAATAAAGCCCTCGCTCCCTCAACCTTTCCTCATAAGATCTGCCCTCCAGTCCAGGCAGCATCCTGGTGTATCTCCTCTGCATCCTCTCTAAAGCTTCCACATCCTTCCTATAATGAGGCGACCAGAACCGAACACAATATTCCAAGTGTGGTCTAACCAGGGTTTTATAGAGCTGCAGCATAAGCTCGTGGCTCTTAAACTCAATTCCCCTGCTAATGAAAGCCAACACACCATATGCCATAGTTCTTGCTATCTCTGGAATTAAGAGTCTAATGATGACCACAAGTTCATTGTCAATTTTTGGGGGAAAACCCATCTGGTTCACTAATGTTCTTTAGGGAAGGAAAGTGCTGTCCTTACCTGGTCTGGCCTACACGTAACTCCAGACCCACAACAATGTGGTTGACTCTTAACTGCCCCTGCAATTAGGATTGGGCAATAAATGCTGCCTAGCCAGCGATGCCTCTTCCCATGAACAAATTTAAAAAAAGACTCACACATATCTTAGGAGACATGTCTTTGCAGTCTCCACTTCACAAGTGCTTTGCTGCACAGCTATGCTATTGATCGGAGGAAAACCTGCAAACAACCTCTATCCATCTTCTATCCGCCTCCCCCTCTCTCCCTATTTATTTCAGAACCCTCTTCCCCTCCCCCATTTCTGATGAAGGGTTTAGGCCCGAAACATCAAGTTTTCCTGCTCCTATGATGCTGCTTGACCTGCTGTGTTCATCCAGCCCCATGCTTGTTATCTCGGATTCTCCAGCATCTGCAGTACCTTTTATCTCTCTACGCCATGAGAAAGTTAGCCATAGGAGCTTCTCAAGTTGACTCTTACGTCACATCGGTTAATTGCTTGTTCAAAAATGCAGCGAATATGTTACATAGGCCTATTTAACATTGACAACATCTCCATCAATATCTCTGTCGAATGGAGCCATCTCCTCAATGGAGAATTGTTTGTTTTCTTTGCTTCAGGGTTTCCATGTAAGAGCTAAGCATGCGCAGTACAGTTTTCCAATCTTGCAAATCAGCGCAAATATTTGTGCCTGTTTCATGCTAACCAAAGATTCTACCCTAACCCACTGCTACTCAATCTGTATTAATTTTTTTATTACTTTAATTTTACTTGAAGTAGACATTATGTCTATAAAATTCGTATTCAAATTGCAGTTGTTGAATTATGAGCTCTGCCACTTTATGTTTATTATTTCTTGGAACCAAAAGTTGACCGAAGACCCACTACTGGAGAAAAAAATGTTCCTGATTTCCTGGAATTGAACAAAAGGCAGACGATTGTACATTAGGATCACAGCATGCTGCCAAAACAGAAAGCCCGTCGTTTTACAAATTATTTTGTTCGCTTCTCAGCAGTCACTCTTCCTCTCTTCTGGTCAACAGATTTGACCTACTCTTAATGTTTTAAGGCTGTTACTCTTCATCAATTTCATTGACAGTAACATGTTGACTATGAAGTTTCTGAAAATTTACAGACATATTTCTTGGGAGAAGTTTGCTGATGATTATGTTTTGCATTGAATGATATGTCTATGAAGCCAGCCACTAATAAATGGATAGAAATAGTTCGGGGTAACTCTGAGTTTCCTGACCTTTTATAACAACAACAACTTGCTTTTATGTAGGACCTTTAACATACAGCAAAGCAGACATGTTAAGGGAATATTATTGACAAAGTAAGAGTTTATCCTGCCACCAATTGTTGGGAACTGATAGCGAAGTAATTTATAGCTGCAGATCTGTCTACCAAACATTCTGCACTATTTAAACACGCTAACTTGTTCTTTAATATATTGAAATAAAATCTGGCCAACTGATCTCTTTAATATTTACATCAGATAAAACAGTTATAAAGGATGATATTACAGTGTATGATCAAGGTTTACATTAGCTTGTGGCCATCAAAATTGTTTGTTTTTTTTAATATTTTTTCTCGTCTCTTCCTCCTTTATGTATCTCAGCATCATAATAAAGCCTTTTCTCCACTCAAAAGGGAGAGAGAGAAACATTCAGGTCTGTGTAGTGTTTAGTTTCAGTCTTCTAACATGATTATTCAGTAAACGGTCTGATGTCATAAGAGTGGAAAATGTAACATACAGTCTTCTCAGAGATGGGTTGCTGGGAATAGCTTGGACCATGTCATGTGATTCTAGCAATAAATTTGTTTCTTTACAATTGTCCCAACATTATAGAGAGAAGGAAAAATGTTTTCTCAGAGAGCAGTGAGCCTTTCAAAATCTCATCCTTCAAAGGCAATGGAAGCAGAGCCTTTAAATATTTTTCAGACAGAGGTAGATAGATTCTTGATAAGCAACAGGGTGAAAGGTTATCAAGGGTAGGCAGGAATGTGGATCAATCGGATCAGTCAGGATCTTATTGAATGGCCGAGCTGGCTCAAGGGGCCTACTTCAGCTCCTAATATATATATGTTCTATATCAAATTATTACAAACTATATAAAACGAAAATTTATTTTGCAAAGTTGATAGAAATGTCATATTTTAAAGAGCAACCATCACAAGTAAATTTTGAGATAACAAGCATGGGGCTGGATGAACACAGCAGGTCAAGCAGCATCATAGGAGCAGGAAAACTTGACGTTTCGGGCCTAAACCCTTCATCAGAAAATTTTGTTGGTTGCTCAAAGTCACTAACAGTACTGTGACAGCTGAATTTAATGTAAAGCTGACTGTATCAGATAAAAAGAAATGTATTTCCTTGCTTTTCCTGAGGGATTCTTTCCTATTTGATACATTGGAATTAACTCTTACAACAGTCACCTAAAGTCATGTGTTTGACTAACTCCAAACTGCTAGGCCACAAGTCTAAAGCCTTAAACTTGTATTGTTTGTTACGCCAGTTCACTTATTAAGTTGACTAAGTTTTGATAGTTCTTAGACTGGATGCGCCTTTGTTTATTGCATATTGCATTCCACCTATGCATATTGTAAATAAGTTAGCTTTAGCAAAAGTAAGTTGCTACCATGAAAGTGGAAAATAAGACATATTTTACTCAAGTTTCTGCAGGACAATAAGCAACAGAAATGCATCAGAAAATGGGAGATATTATCAAAAAATAAACAAAATAACTGACTACAATAAGTTCTTAATTTAAGACCGTTAACAATAGAGTGGTTACAAATTTGATGAACGTAAAAGAAACAACATTTTAAGAGGAGGTAAGTGGTTTATTGATTTAAATGCCAGTTGTGTGACCAGCTGAATTTTGATCTACAATAATTAAAGTATCAATACATTGGAATTAGAGATCATTCCTTAATGCAAAGTGACTATATCATTATGCATCAAAAACAGAAATTACTGGAAAATCTCAGCAAGTCTGGCAGCATCTCTGGAGAGAAATCAGAGTTAAAATGTCAGGTCTAGTGATGCTTCTTCAGAACTGAGTTCTTGAGTTCTGGAGAAAGGTTGCTGGACTCTAAATGTTAACTCTGATTTCTCCCCACAGGTGTTGCCAGACCTGCTGAGATTTTCCAGCAATTTCCGTTTAGATTTCCAGTATCTGCAATTTCTTTGGTTTTCATTATGCATATCATTTTCATCTCAGAATATAATAATTTTTAGTATAGCATTTTTATCCTTTGTGTACTGCATTACTTAAAATAGGTTTAAGAAATATCTTTCATGTTTGACTGTTGGATTTCACATACACATTTAAGTCATATTTCTATAAATATCTATAAATATATATTGACTACCATTGCAAAATTTAACTACACTGCAGTGGGTGATCACCACTTATCTGCTCATCTCCTCTCATGCCTCACACTTCTGTAAATACAACGGTGAATCACAGAGAAAGCCTGTCAGCACCTTCTCAGGGTTATTAGGGATGGACAAACAATGCAGACATGCCACATTAGCTTATGAAAAAAAGTCTTCTAGAGATTGCAGAGATAATGCAGATAATGAGGAATCAGCATTGCCAAAAACGGAGGTCCAGAAAAGAAAAATAAATACACGTTTAAAAAAGTTATACCTGAAATTTACTTCTGAATTGAAAGCATATAGTTGTAAAAATATTGCAACCTCCCAAACCCAGTTGAGGAGAAGTATCCCAAGATGGTCTATTTTTAGTTCTGGTGATGCAAATGTTAACAAAGCTACAGTCCATTGCTCTTATATTCAGAATCAGGGATCATAGCATGCAGAAGTGGGCTGCCTGAAAGGCTGACCTCAGGGATCCAACACTTTCTCCCAATGGTTATAAACGTAAGGAAAGAAAAAACATGTCATCTAGCCCCCAATCCTTCATATCCTAAATATGTCATACAACCTATCCTTGCCGTTCCTTACAATCTCATATGACCCATCTCCCACCCAATCCTCTGCCCCAGACAGCCTTCACGCAAAGCTATGCGCTCTATTCACCACAAAGTCTTTTATAGCCTCTATGCCAAAATATGTACCCACCTACTAACTATTGCCATTCCATTTACCATGGCATCTCACCAAAGTATCCATCATGGGCCGACCTCAGTACCAATGCTGAGATACAGCTTTATTTTATTCTATGTGTCTAATGACTTCACAATATTAAAGACAACCTCAATGGAAGGGGAAAAAACCCCTATGACAAAGTAATTCCTCATAACAAACAAAATGTATTTTGATTCATTTCAAAGAATTTATAACAATTTGGAGCTGTTAATAAAATTGTGCAAGCGTGGGGCTGGATGAACACAGCAGGTCAAGCAGCATCATAGGAGCAGGAAAACTTGACGTTTTGGGCCTAAACCCTTCATCTCTGATAAAATTGTGCACCTCACCATAATAAGGATAGATTTTGAAATCAGAAATACAACAAAAATCCTCCGGTTTATGTCAGAGAAATAATAGGCATTGATTTTTTTTTTGAACTTCAGCCTGCTTCTGCTTTTGTCTCAAAAACTTAAAGACAGGAAATTTAAATGCTTCGATAGCTTGACTGCTCCAATCAGCTTGACAATTACATTAAGAGCACAACATTTCCTTAACAATTCCAATGGGTTTTCACATATTGATTTCTACTTTTAACAATCCCAAAGGGCACTTGATCTCTTTTGTTCTGTCCCTGACCAAATGATATAAAAGAAGTAGTAGGCCATTCAGGCCATCAAGTCTGCTCTACCAATTAATGAGATCTGGTAATCCTCAAATCTTCTTTCCTGCCCTTTCTCATGAGCCTTTATTCTCTTACTGGTTAAAAATCTACATATCACAGCCTTGAATATATTTAAAGACACAGCCTTAACAACTCACTGTGGTAAGGAATTCCATCAATTTTGCGGCACTCAAAGAAGAAATTTCTCCTGATCTCTGTCTTAAACACCTTACCCTGAGATTATGCCCTCTCTTCCTAGATTCTCCCCCAAGAAGAAACAATCTCTCCACATCCATCTCATCAAGAGCACTATAAATGTTGTATGTTTTAATAAGGTCACTTCTTATTCTTCAAAACTCCAATGAGCACAGATTCAACCCACTCAACCTCCTCTCAAAAGACATTCCCTCCATACCAGGATCAGCCTAGTGAACATTCTCTGGACTGCCTCCAATGCCAGCATATCTTTCCTTAGATAAATAGACCAAAACTCTTCACAGTTTTCTATATGTCACCTAATGAGTGCCTTTATAATTTTAGCACAGATTTCCAGGTTTGTTTTTGTGCTGCAATTCCCTCGAAATAAAGGCCAATATCCCTTTTGGCCTTCCCCCTTACCTGCTGAACTTTGTAGTAGCTTTTTGTAGTCTGTGAAGGATTCTCAACTGCCTCTATGCTGTAGCTTTCTGCAGTTTTTCTCCATTTTAGTAACATTCAACTCCACCATCCTTCCTGCCAAAGTTCATAATCTGATATTTTCCCACATTTTATTCCATTTGCCAAATTTTTGCCCAGTCACTTAACCTGCCTATTCCTCGCGTCATCCTTACGTCTGGCCTTCCCCATCTATTTTTGCACTTTCTGCAAACTCGGCAATTGTACATTCAATTTTCCTGATCTGAGTCATTGGCATACATTAAAAATTATTGTGGCCCCAGTACTGCTCCCTGTGGCACTTCATTAGTTAAAGGTTGCCATCCTGAAAATGCTCTGTTTTTGACCAGTTTCTTCTTCCTTCATATGAATACATGGTTTCTACACTAGAATACTGTATCTGCCTCCAGATTTGTAGCCCCTGTCATTATAAATAATAGAATTAATGTGTTGAGTCCAATACTGGACTTAAAATGTTAACTCATAGACAGACCTATTGAATTTCTTCAATATTTTCTCTATTTGTTTCAGATTTCCAGCATCCGACGTAAGAATCTTAAAAGTGTTGCTCATCGGGCCACTTGGACATGGGTCATGTCACTGTTGAGTTAAGTCTCATCCTCATCCACTGTCAACACACCAGGACTTCCAGTGGCAATTGTTGGATAATATTCAGGAATAACAACATAGCTCATTTTTCTTGACTTATCAGGTATTCAGGTCAATTAAAGTAACGCCTCTATGCCTGAGGCGAGATCATCTAACAGGTCATTTGAGAGACCAAACATGCTATTGCATGGCTAAGAAACTGACTAAATAAATTAGCTTGGTCTATCAGGAGAATTGTGCCTTATTTACATTTAAGGTGAGTACCTCTGAAATAGATGTTCACAACCTTTTATTTTAAATGGTTACTGCCACAGTTCTCTTGCCGGTTGAGAAAAATAGGTACTTTTCCTTTAAATTGGTTTGCAGTACTCATAGGCATGAACACAATGACAGCACATCAATCTTTCTGTAATATATACACTCTGGCTGCTTTGGAGGAGGACAACAGGAATGAAATATACCCCGAGGACTAGAGGAACAGCTTATAGTGTATGCAAGATGGAGTCAAAGTAATTTAATGAAGAGCTTATTAACAACTTTAGCAAAATAACCTATAGATGTTTGGATCATATTCTAGAGTATTAAGTTTGTGAACATTTTTTAAAGTCAAATTAGAAGCTGGAAAATGTATTCAGTCAATATTTACTGAGAATATGTGGCAATATTGCGATCAAGATACATATTACCCAGAGAGTTTCAAGTGCCTATCTTTTCCATTGGTTCACTTTGTTAGAAATGTTTTGTTATACACTAGATCTCACTGACTTTTAAGCATTTTCATTTCCATTTTCCAAATGGAGCACAAAGACTAGCATAGCCCAGTTGGGCTGAATAGCCTGCTTACATGCAAGAAATTCGACGTAATTGTGATACGCATTTCAGTTGCCATGAATATAGAACCTTTTCCAGGATATGACATTGTGATATTGTTGGATCAAAAGATCCAAGCTTGTTACTGGTTCATGTGTCGCTGTCTCTTTCTAGATTCGCAGACAAATCCGCCATTCAAATCTATCCCTAGGAGAGATGTACAGCTCCCTGTACAAATGATTGAATGAAGAGGGCCCAATGCTCTTGCATCGCATCCCCATGACACCCTTCCCACAGTTTCTACCACAGCTTGAAAATACCATGAAGAAGTGACAAATGTGATCTGCCATTTGCTGCATTTACACAAGAGATCTCAAAATCTGTCCATCATGAGTGCCAGCTCATTGAAATCATAACATGTTTGGAGCATGAAACAAATATCTAACAGAATGGTTTGAACAGTGGGAAAGGAAATTGCTGACGAAGTCTGGATAAAAATTAACATAACAAATTGAACAAAGTGTTCTAATAAATTGACAACAGTAAGAAAGTTTGTGGGATAATGAGGTATACTCTGCGCGCATTTGTAATATCCATTTTAACCTACCAGTTTGTTCTATATCATTATACTGATTACAGTTCCTAGCCTGACATTTTGCTTTGTCTTTGTGCTAGCTATCAATCATTGTTTATTTCTGCGATGTAGCTTGTATGACTTCCAAATTCGCTAGTCTGTGTCACTAGTCTCAAAACACTTTATATCAATACATTGAGATCCTTTAAGACATGATTGGTTCATAATTTTTTTTCAATCTCTGTTGTTTACTGAAGCAACTCGGTATCTTTATTTCAACAGGAGGATTGAATGCATTTATTGGTTTATTTTGTTGATTGTGCACAATTTATTTTGATATTTACTCTCTCTACCATCTAAAATTCCACCACAACCATTACCATCAAACCAGGGGATCAACACCTGCTGTCCTGCCACATCCAGTCGTGAATGGTGGTGGACAATTAAACAACTCACTGATGGAGGAAGCTCCAGAAATATCCCCTTCCTCAATGATGGAAGAGCCCAGCACATCAGTGCAAAAGATAAGACCAAAGCTTTCGCAGCCATCTTCAGACAGAAGTGCCAAGTGGATGATACATCTCAGCCTTCTGTAGTCGTCCCCAGCATTACAGATACCAGTCTTCAGCCAATTCAATTCAATCTGCTTGATATAGGAGACACTAGCTACTGCAAAGGATACAGGTCCTGACAACATTTCTGCAATAGTACTGAAGACTTGTGCTCCAGAACTTGCCGCTCCCCTAGCCAAGCTGTTCTAGTGCAGTTACAACACTGGTGTTTACCCAGCAGTGTGGAAAATTGCACAGGTACATCCTATACATTAAAAGCAGGACAAATCCAACATGGCCAATTATCGCTCCATTAGTCTACACTCAATCATCAGTAAAGTGATGGAAGATGTCATCAACAGTGCTATCATGCAGCGCTTGCTCAACAATAACCTGCTCAGTGATGCCTAGTTCGGGTTCTGCCAGGGCCACTCAGCTCCTGACCTCATTACAGCCCTGGTTTAAACATGGACAAAAGAGCTCAATTCCAAAGGTGAGGGGAGAGTGACAGCCCTGACATCAAAGCTGCACTCGACTGACTGTGGCATCAAAGAGGCCTAGCAAAGCTGGAATCAATGAGTATTGGGAGTAAATTCTCCAATGGTTAGAGTCATACCTGACACAAAGGAAGATGTTGTGGTTGGTGGAGGTCAGTCATCTCATCTCCAGGACATCTCTGCAAGGGTTCCTCAGGGTTGTGTTCTAGGCCCAACCATCTTCAGCTGCGTCATCAATGACCTTCCCTCCATCATAAGATCAGAAGTGGGGTTGCTTTCCAAAGATTGCACAATGTTCAGCACCATTCACGATTCCTCAGATACTGAAGCAGTCCATGTTCAAATGCGACAAGATCCAGACAATATGCAGCTTGGGCTGACAAGTGGCAAGTGACATTCACACCACACAAATGCCAGGCTATGACTATCACTAATAATAATGTCAACAGTATGTAAGAACTTTTCAGTCTTCGGAAAGGCATTCAATCAATCTATTGGTCTGCTTCAATGGCCTTCCCACTTAATTTACTCTGTTAAGCTATTTGCACTTCAGGGAATAAGATCCCATTTTATTTTTGTGATCCACCTACATTGAAAAATGGGGTCTTGAATACTTGTGTCACTCAAAACTGTGACCAATTTTGTTAACTCTCTGCAAATCTATGACAATTATGTCACACCAAAGAAACAAGACCTTAACTTTTTCCTGTCTTTTAAAATTTGAACCATCTGTTTTGTTCCCTACATTACTTCTTTATCCCCCACAATAACTTTATATATTTAGATAACCAGCATCATAGACTAGTAAATGCACATTATCAAACTGATAATTCATGAACAGCAATATCACCTCTTTGGAGTAGTATTTATTCTGCAACTGTTATCCAGTATGTTAGAGCGTTTTATTGGAAGATAAGTACATGTTTATATTTGTTTGTTGTTGAGCCACAGGGTTTGTTATTTGTATAAGACATAATTTGAATGAAGCGAGACAGGTGCTCAAGATAACAGTGGGACAACATTTTACTGATGACAATCACGACATTATTGTTTTTGATAAAATAATGGTCTGTAAAAATGCATTGAGGATTGTGAGAAGGCAAATTTTAATAAAATAAGGCAGAATGTGGCCAAAGTAGATTGGGAACAGCTACTTCTAAGTAATTCTAGACCAGACTAATGGGATGGGGTAGCCAAAATGGAATTGCCAAGAAACAGGCCCAACATACTCCCTTTAGAGTGAAATGTTGTAGCAACAAACCTTGAGAACCCTGGATGTCTAGGAGAATTCAGGATTGAGCAAGAAGGAAAAGAAAGGTTTTTAACAGGTACAAGGGTAGAAAATCAACAGATGCTCCAATGGACTAGTGAGAAATTTAAGAAAGCAATTTGAAGAGCAAAAAGGGGCATGAACGAAGCACTAACAACTAAGATTAGAGAGAATCACAAGGTATTCTGTAAGTATCTTATGGGGAAATGAATAACCAGCAAAAGTGTAACATCCAGTAGGGTCTAAAGTGGAAACCCGTACCTGGAGCCAGAGGACATTGGTAGAGTTTTGAAAGAGTAACTCACCCCTCTCTTCACTTTGGAGAAGGAGAATTTAGGTACAGAATTTGAGAAATGGGATTGTGAGATTAGTGAGCCGTTTGACAGGGGGAGTGAGGAGGTATTCAAAGTTTTGATGGACTTAGGCAAATCTTGAGGTCTGGATTTATTGTATCCCGGACTGCTTTAGCAGACAATGGAGATAATTACAGGGGTCTGACACAAATTTTTAATTTGTTTCTGGCTGCAGGGGAGGTGCTAGAGCACTGGAACACAGCTAATGTGGTTCTACTTTTCCAGAGTGGTGGTAGAGATAAATCAGCAAATTACAGACTAGCAAGTCTCACAACAGTGATTGGGAAAATATTAGAGAAAATTCTGATGGAGAGAATTAATGTCCACTTGGAGAGGCAAAGTTTCATTAGGGATAATTAGTATGGCTTTGTCAGAGGGACACCCTGCCTAACAAATTTGATTGGATTTTTCAAGGACAAGACCTGTTGTCTGGGTGGGAGTAATACAATTCATGTAGTTTATATGGATTTCAACAAACCTTTGACAAAGTCCCACATGGGAAACTGATAAAGAAGGTAAAAGTACATGGGATCTAATGTAACTTGTCAAGTTGGATCCAAAATTGGCCTCCTGACAGAGAGTGGTGGTAGAATGCTGCTTGTGTGACTGGAGATTGGGTTCCTGTGGCTTACCACAGAGATCAGTGCTGGGTCCGTTGGAGTTTGTGATATATATTAACGATATAGAAGAAAATGTCTCCGGAAGGTGATCAGTAAATTCGTTAATAATACAAAGATTAGCTGGGTGGTTGACAGTTATGAAAAATGTCTTAGGTTACAGGAGGATATAGAACAATTGGTCAGATGGGCAGATCAATGGCAGATGGGATTTAACCCTGATGAGTGTGAGGTGGTGCACTTTGAAAGAAGTAACTAGACAAGGAAATACTCACAAGGAAACATTAGGAAACTTCCAGTTCTGAAGAAGTGTCACCGGACTCAAAACATTAAATCAGTTTTCTCTCCATAGGTATTTCACAGATGCTGGATTCTTTCCAGTAATTTCTGTTTTTATGATTTAAAAAGCTTAGTTGGAGTGATATGTCTCTGGGAATGAGTCACTGAAATAGATGATATGGTAAACAAGCTGAAACTTGGATTTGATATTTGCCTTTAGCTCTTTCCAAATCTCTTCTCTATGCATCTCTTTCCTTCTCTGTTTGTTTATTTCTTCTTTTATGCAACAAAAATGTGTTCTTAAAGGACATCAGTGGATACATATTAATCTGTTTTAGTGATTAACAAATAACAATAAAAAAGTGATGTTTCAAGCCAGATCTCATTCCGGGCTCTGATTTATCCAATACTACCACTAAATGGGATTATAAAACTTAAGATGGTCATTAACTGGAAAGTCTGTGGTGTGTACATTTCCTTTCACTTGTCATCTCGAACCTGGTTATTGGTCTTGCTGCACATGGATGTGGGCTGTTTTATTGTCCTAGGAGTTGTGAATCATACTGAACAATCATCAGTAAACGTCCTCACTCCTGATCTCACAATGGAGAGATGAAGTAAATGAAGAAAGCTGCGCCTGGGAAACAGAGCTGAGAAATTCTTGCAGTGATGTCCTGAGACTGAAAAGTTTGACCACCATTAACCATAACCTCCTTCCTTTGTTCTAGGCATCACTCTAACATAGAGTTTGCCCTGTGAGTGCTGTTGATTCCAGTTTTATTAGGGATCCTTGATGCCATATTCAGTCCAATGCCACTTTTGTATCAAGACCAGTCACTCACCTCACTGAAGTTCAGTTTTTGTCTTTGGACCATGTTTGTAATGGGGTCTGGTTTGGAATAGCCCTGGTGAAATCTAAATCAGGAGTCAGTGAGCAGGTTATTGCTGAGCAAGTTCTGATTCATTCACTGGCCCCTTTGCATCACTTTGCAGTTCATCAACAGTAAATTGTTATAGCAATAATTGGCTAGTTTGGATTTGTCCTGGTTTTTTTGTGCAGGTCATCGTTAGAAACTTTTACACATTGTTTGGTTGGTGTTAAAGTTGTTACTATATAGGAACCATTTAGCTAGGGGCGTGGCTAGATCAGGTGCACAAGTCTCTGGAACTATTGCCAAAGTGTTGTGAAGGTCCTTAGTCCTTCCAGTATCTAGACTCTTCAGGCATTTCTTTACAGAATGTGTGGCGAACTGAATTGGCTGAAGATTGGCATTTGTGATGCTAGGAACCTCAGAAGAAGGCGGTAATGGATTATTCATTCCACACTTTTTGTTGAGAATTGGTGCAAATGCTACAGTTTTGTCTTTTATAGTGATGTGCTGGGCTCCTCCATCATTGAGAACAGGGATATTTGTGCAGACTCCTTTTCCTGTTAGTTGTTTAATTGACCACCACCATCCTTCACTAGATATGGCAGGACTGTAGAACTTAAATCAGAATGACTAATTGTGATAATGTTCAGCCATATCTATCACATGTTGCCTTGCTAATAGGCATCATCCCCAAAGCCTCCAGACAGAGGAAGACATGCGGTTTTGTTTATCCAAATGATCTGCATCATGAATTGCTTCAAATGTTGCTATTGCAAAGTTGGTTAGAGTACTTGCAGATTGGAAGGCAGGATTTGAATTTGATGTTTGTCAGAATTTGATGTTTCACACATAATAGAGAGAAGAGTGTGTGGTCCCTCTGAAAGATGATGTGCTTTTTCTAGGTTGGAAATTAAAAAAGAATGTCTGCAGGCAGCAGCTTGTGGGTTTGCAGGTACACAGAGCTCCTGAAATTGAAACATTTGTATCAAAGCCTCTACAGTTAGTAGTTCAAGTTGCAGTTTTGTTTTGTTATCAAAGCAACCAGTTCGAATATCAGCCAATTAATTTAAAACAGGCACTTAAGAGACTAAAAGTCAATTCAATTTAAATCTGATTGTTTTGACGACATAGGACCAATCCCATTGTAAGAAATTGATATGACATCAAAGGTATAAAAAAAGGGCATTCACAAAATCGGCAGAGAATGAACTGCCATCTGATAAGAGATCAGCCCTCTCTCGGCTCTTAGAGAAAGCATCATCTAAATAAAGGTACTGTGGCACTCTTAGCTAATATTCCTGACACAAGAATTTGAAGGAAAAGGCGTTCCTGACCAAAGATCAATGGCGAAGGAACGGAAAATTCCAGAAGACATAACCTGGCTGTAATTTTGAGAGACTAATTTCTACATCACGAAGCAAGAAGCAGATAAGAAATCTAAAATTCATACATTTGCCCATGGGGATAAAGTATTGGTGCTGTTACCAGCAGTAGGAGATCCCTTCAAAGCAAGGTTTAGTGGTCCCTCTCAGACTGAGAAGAAGTTACATAGGTGAATTATCTGGTAAAAATATTTATTGGGATGTCATGTGAATATGCTGAAACATTACTATGACAGGGAAAGGCAACTGAACAAACAGGTGTTTGTTACTGCCACTCAGAGTGAGGAATCAAATCCAGATTATTTGGATTTTGATCTGCCTCAGAATAAATTTAATAATGAGGAAGACCTTAAAGAATGGGATAGGGTAGTGAGCTATCTGTCTCAGGAACGGAGAATTGAATTGACAAGCTTGTTGCAGCACTATGAGGACATATGGAGAAATAGAATGGGGAGGATTAATGCCGTAATACATAAAGTTGATGTAGGGAATGCTGTTCTGATAAAAGAACACCCCTACAGGCTTAACCCTCTCAAAGCAGCACTGGCACAGATTGAAGTGGAAACAATGCTCCAAGGAGACTTCAACAAGCTGAGTCAAAGTGAATGGAGTTTGCTGATCGTGTTGGTTCCCAAACCAGACAGTATTCAATGTTTCTGTGCAGATTATCGGACTGTCAGCACTGAACTAAATCAGGCTCATATCCAATTCCAAGGCTGGAGGACTGTGTGGAGAAGTTTGGTCAAGCCTCTTACATCACAAAGTTGGACATTCTTCGCAGTTACTGGCAAGTACCTTAGCTGGAGACAGCGAAACAATTTTCTGCGCTTGTAACCTCAAATGGACTGTATCAATTTAAAGGAATGCCCTTTGGAATGAAGAATGCACCGGCCACATTTCAATGAGTTCTGAACAGAGTTGTGGTAGGATTGACCAATCGTGCTGTCTATATAGCTGACTTAGTGATCTTTAGCCATTCATGAACAGATCACGTAACGCATTTCGCAGAGCTCTTTGAGAGACTACAGAACAACTTGGATACAGGGATAGAAGGCTCTATAGCCAAATTTGCAGACAACACAAAAATAGGTGGGATGGTAAATTGCAATGAGGAAATAAGAACCTTACAAATGGATATAGATAGTTTGGGAGAGTAGGACAAAATGTGACAGATGCAGTTTAACGTGGATAAGTGTGAAGTCATGCACTTTGGTCAGAAAAATGGGAAGGCAACCTAATATCTAAATGGGGAGAGACTTTGGGGCACTCCAATGCACAGGGATCTGGGGGAGTACAAAACTAAGGGACATAATTTTAAGGTGAGCGGAGAAAGATATCAAAGAGACCTGAGGAGCAAATTTTTCACACCATGAGTGGTTCTTATGTGGAATGAAATGCCAAAGGAAATGGTGGATGCATGTACAGCTACAACATATAAAAGACATTTGAATAAGTACATGAATAGGAAAAGTTTAGAGAGATATGGGTAAAATGCAGGCAAGTGGGAATAGTTTAGTTCGGGAAAATTGGTTGGCCCGGGCAAGTTGGATCAAAGGGTCTGTTTTTGTGCTGTCTGACTCTGTGACTCTAAGTTTTAACGTTCTCAGTAGTCTCTTCTGCAGGATAACACATGCGGAATGTAAACATTTAAAGCCCAATTATGTAAAATATTAATGATCTTTACCAGTAATATCTGTCTCAGCTCTTCCAAGTTGGAATTTATATTATTTGTGTGACATTTCGACAGATCCTTTATTGACTTTACTGCAGAAAATAGGAGGATTTCTGGGAAATTTAATTCCCTTTGTCTGAATGTAGCAAAAGCCCAACTAAAGCAAATCTTCACTATACCTACGCAAAATGGTCAAATTTGAATGGTTACCATTTTTATCATTGTATTTAAAACTCACACCACATAAAGTCATACTCAATCCTGAGACAGGAAATGATTATACAGTGTGGTTATTTGAAAACGTCTTGTGAATTATTATTTTGTGGGGCAGAGGATCAGGGACTTTTGGAGGGCCATGCAATATTGTGAATACCAATTCCAACTGTCTACTGTAAATATTATTTGGGTAGTCAGGAAGACACGGTTAAACAGTGAAGGAGGGAACCAAAACAGTAATGCTTTTAGCAAGTGGGTTTCAGGTTAGTTGAATGCCCCTCAGTTTTTAAATAGAACGTTGTACTGACACTATTATAATCTAATGGAATGAGCACATTCAATTCAGCAACTGATGGCAAGAAGTCTTAAATATTCAGGTACTTCCTTATGTTTTAATCAGTTTTGTCCACAAGCCCAGTGCAGAATCATAGCATTTGTATGTTTGTATATTATGTAGCTTTCAGCTTAAATTTACGCTGTGATTCTGTAGATTGGATTAGAAATGGATTTATTGAATTAAAATCCTGGAAGGTTTAACAAAATATAAAGATTTTGAGATGAAGCTGATCAACAATTAAAGATTTCTTGAAAGATCACAAAATTTCTACCCTTACTTTGTTGTTATTTTACCTAATTTCCAGAAAGGCAATACTTCCTATTAGTGGTTGTTGAACTAGAAAATTTTAAACAGAATATACTTCCAAAAAACAATCTTTCATGAAATTTAAAAAGCAAAAGATTTGTCTTTTATTTCGAAAGGTGCCATTTTCCTTAGGAAGCATTTTAATCTTTAATAAGGAGATTATACTGACCTGTTTAATGAAAATGAACAGATTATCAGTTACAAAGCAGATTTATCAATTATCAAGGACTTGGGATGCTTAATTGCACACGTAGGTTAAAAAAAAATACATTTCAATTGCCCTTTACTTTGCAGCTAACATATGATATTTTAGTTGAAGTAAATTTTTTTTCAGGAAATCTAGAGCATAGCAAATCTTGCAAAAACTACGTCATTGTCACATATAAAAGGAGGGAAACCATGATGTACAAAGAAAATTGCTGAAAGAGGACTAAAATGTACGCAGATTAAATATTTTTCAATGTAACTCAAATTTTTAGTATTGAACTATTTCTAATAGGTCAGTGTTGAAATGAAAAAGAAGCAATTAATAAAGATAAAATGGTGTTGATGCTCATGATTCTGTAGTGATCCAAGATAGGGAAGCACTGAATTTACTTCTGTCATTAAAAAAATTCTATCTGGGACTTACCTTATCAGTAATTTCTATGAGCCCTCTGTCACTTCCATTGCATGCTTTATTCAGTAGCTATCCATGTACAAAAGACTCCATTAGGAATATCACTGTACTGACTATTGAGACAAATGTCCAATTCCTAACTCCCTCTCCTCTGGCCGACCATTCAAACAAACATCAATATTTCTGTTGATAAACTCCACAACCCGCCTCCATTTCTGATGCCCTCATCGCTACCCGATCCTGGATGCTTTCAGCAGCTAACTTCCGGCTCTTGGGAGCTCTCTCTGAACACGCTTTTAACCTTGAAATCACTTTCCTTGCTGTCATAGCCCCCTAAAAATAGCATGAATTTCCTTGGAGCTTCTCCTGCTTAGCTGCCTTAACTTGGGCCAAACCACTGCTCTATGCATAAACAGGGCTTCAGCAATACTTCTGCCTTTGGCATGAATTTAACACACATTGCAGGAGGGAACAATTTGCCCCAGCATTACAAAATGTACTCATGTGTGTGTGTGCGCCTGTGTCTGTATGTGTGCATTCCAGATTCTCAAAGTGAGATATATTTTCTAGCAAGCTATTAAAGTGGAGCCAACACCAAAAAATCACACTCCAACATCAATTAGCAAAGACTAGTGGTGAAAACAAAAATTCTGAAAAAGGAAAAATGTCAGAGAAAGACATAAGAGTTGAATTTCATCTCTTATTTACCTACCTTTTTTCTCAGAAAATAGCATGGTAATAATTGGCAAACCTCCATCCAGATTTTCAATCTAAAATATATGGGATCTTCCTTGTATGGAAATATGGTCACTTTAAAATTAAAAGTTTTCTGAACTTTCAATCACAATATTATCACTTTCTGTATTTTAAAAAATTATTCTGTATGCGATGTGGCGTCCAGTCCTAACTGCCCCTGAACTGAGTGGCTTACTAAATCCTTTCAGAGGGCAATTAAGTGTCAAACACGTTACTGCTGGTTTGGGGTCACCTGTACACCAGACTAGGTAAGGACAACAGGTTTCCTTTTATAAAGGACATTGGTAAACCAGATGGCCTTTTGCTACTATTGATGGCTTCATGATCATCGTCACTGAGACTGCTTTTCATCTGAGATTTATTAATGAAAATAAAATTCCACTGGATGCTGCAGTGAGATTTGAAACCCGATCCCCTAGGTCATAAATACTGGCCTCTGGTTGACCATTCAAACAAATATCAATAGATTTGCTGATATATTCCACAACTCAGCTCATTTCAGTGACATTACCTGCATATCGTTGCCTCCCCTCGTTGCTTCCGTTATGGATCAGAAGCTGCTCCCTCGAGTATGGTATAATTTTTGCTAATAGGTTCTGCAATTATATTATGTGGTTATATATGTTTTGCGAGGAGGCTTTTTCGCACTAAGGCAACAGAGCTCTATCTTTATCAGAATTCATTCTTTGAATTAAACCCTTGGAGGAGGAAGAGGAGAAGGGAACAGACTCCCAACAATACGCGAGACATTTTGTTTCTCTATTGGAAATCTTTACCCTTTGATAAACTAAGAGACCCAAAGTGACAAAGCACTCCATAGCTATCTGCAGACATCCAATACCATGTATGAAAACCCCATATATGGAGATAGTGGACCCCACCATAATAGTCCACATATGTAGTGGAAATGAACAGCAATATAGTGTTTTTCAAATGAATAGGACAATAACACATGAAATTTAATGCAGACAACATACAGTTCTACATACTATCAGGAAAAGTGACAATCAAATATGCTTCATGAAAAATGTGTAATTAACTGAGGCTGACATTGAAACTAACCTCAGTCTTGATAGGCTAACCATTTATATGTGTATCCAATACAAAGAAGGAAATGAACAAAGCTTATCATATGTGAAATTACACAACCAAAAACAGTAAAGTAGAAATCAGTGGTGGCAATTATACTATGTAACCTTGGAGCTTTCCTGCTAAAGTAAGATCCAGCAATAGTGAAAATGTATTGATGTCAATTGTCAAGGACATAGCTCCAGGTCTTTCAATTCTTCCTTTCCACCTACAGACCTAACCACAATCCTCTGAGAATGGACCTACATCAGTAGCCACCATTCCCTCTGTCCCAGATGAAACAAATAGCCTGAAACATTAAAATAATACATCTCTCCTCTCGTAAGTTCAACCCACCTTGAATGATTAGCAGATCCCCTGCATGGAAGATTGTTTCTAATGAGCAAAAACCAAGCACCAGCCTCTTCAAATCTAGAATAAATACATTTTCAGATCCAGCCTCTTGCTTTTCTAAGCTTGCATCATCTATTAAACTAATACAAATGAAGCAATTCAATGGACAGGGCAACCAGATGAAACAATGGTAATTATTTTACAACAGTGCAATCTGTAACCTTACTATAAATGGAGGCCTCACTAGCCATGAATTGTAGATGGGGCATTTGAAAAAGATAGATTTTGGGAGGGTGAATTAATAAATGTTGTCACAAACAGCTAAGTAATTACGCCAGACTGATACACTTTCCTTGGGCAAGATGAGAGGCTTCTGCTGAGATTGCTGCTGATAGTACAGCTGGAGGAGGTGGAGACGGTAGGTGTGACAAGTCAGCTTTGACCCTTATTGCAAGAAAACATTATTCATGCTTTCAGCAAAACACTGAAAAAGAACGGATTGAATATTTTATTCAAACGCCAACAAATGAAAGCAAGATGTTAAGGAAGTACAGTGGGGATGATTAGTTGGAGATGACAGCATAGTGAAAATATAACTGGATTAGTACTAATTCAGTCTAATGCATGATGGACACGGGTTCAACTCCCACCATAGCAACTAATAGAATTTAAACTTAATCAATGAACTCTGGAGATGAAGCTTGCCTCCATAATGGTGACCATGAATCCATCAGCAATTATTGTAAAAATCCATCTGGTTCACAAAACACTAGTCCCCTGTAAGGAAGAAAATCAACATCCATAAGTATGACTCCAGACCCGGCATTAACATGGTTGACTATTAGCTACCCTTTAAATGGCAGACCCTGGGTGAGGTCAAGCCCACCAGTGAGGAAAGATTTACCAGCTCCCCATTTTGCATACCTGCTTCCTCAGTTGATCATAAGTGAATAACTTTAAAAAACCCCTTCCCTTTTTCCTGCACCAAATGAAATCATTTAAAATGGATCAATTTAACCAGACTGTCTTGAATTAGTGAAAGACTGAGTTTATTATAGAAATCATAATGTAACACATGTATTAACAAATTAGAAATGAGAGATTATCCCAGAAAAGATAAAATTTAAAAAAGGATCAACTGCTCAGTTCCTTGAAGAGTAGAGACAGAATGTTGCAGCCACTTTATTGGGTGATTTTGGTAGCACTGACTTTGGTAGTTGAGTTCAAGATGTTTAGTTTTGCAAGTCAGCCTTTGTCCTGTTTCTTTTGACTGTGGTTTTACTTGCTTCCTGGCTTCAAGCAAATACAACAATAAACTTTGTCAGAGATGGTAGGAGCTGCCAGTGCTGGAGTCTGAGATAACAAGGTGCAGAGCTGGATGAACACTGCAGGCCAGGCAGCATCAGAGGTGCAGGAAAGCTGACTTTTCAATCTGGACCCTTCTTCAGAAAATAATAATTCAGTCATAAACTTCCTTTCTTTTTGTCTGCAGTACAAGAATACAGAGGTCTTTTTTTTTCACCTGTTACCCCCTCACATGCAACTTTGTTCACTATAACACAGACCCGGATTGAGATTGGTTTTTAGTCTCTGTTCTTGAGTATTGTTAAAATGGGAAAGTACATAAATGTCTCTTGCCCAGACTCTTCTCTCTTCTTTCATTGTGTTCACAGTGGGACATAACTCCATAAGACCATAAGAAAAAGGAAGAGAAGAAGGTTGCTTGGCCTCTCAAGCTTGCCCTGCCATTCAAGAGGATTATGGCTGATCTGGTACACATAATGCCTACTTTTCTGCCCTTTGCCCAAAACCCTTGATGCCCTGACTGTTGAAAATCTATCGCAGCCTTAAATATACATAAAGACTCTGCCTTCTCAGTTCTCTGTGACAAAGTGTTTCAAAGACTCACATCCATCTCAGAGAATAAATTCATTTTAATCTATTTTAAATTGCTGCGCCTTTATTCTGAAGCTGTGCTGTCTGGTCCTAGACTGTCCCATGAAAGGAGACAAAGAACATATAGAACAGTACAGGCCCTTTGGCCCACAATGTTGTGCCGACCTATTATACTACTATAAGATCAAACTAACCTGCATACCCTTAATTTTACTACCATCCATGTGCCTATCCAAGAGACGCTTAAATGCCCCTGATGTATCTGATTCTCCTACCACCGCTGGCAGTGCATTCCACGTGACCACCACGCTCTGTGTAAAGAACCTACCTCTGACATCTCCCCTATACCTTCTTCTCAGCATTTACCTGACAAGGTGTTTAAGTTTCATTGAGATCACCTCTAATTCTTCCAAATGTCAGTGAGTAGAGTTACAATGTGTTTAGCCTTTGCTCATCAGATAATCCCTCCATACCAGGGATTATGCTACTGAACCTTCTCTAAACTGCCTACAATGAAATGATATATTTTCTTAAATAAGGGAACCAAAACTGCTCACAATACTCCAGATGTGGTCTGACCATTGCCTTGTATACTTGCAGCAAAACTTCCCCATTCTTATCCTCCAAGCCCCTTGAAATAGGGGCTAACATTCCATTACACTTTCTGATTACCTGTCATAGAGTAGGATGCAAGATGTACAAACTTGATCTATTGCTATTTATCTGAAAAACAGTCACATACCTATCATAGTATTCTGACAACAAATGATACCAGACACAGTCCAGTGAAGTTCTGAAGCAAATCTACAGTGCTGTTATGACAAACATCTTTGTATGACTACCAATAGTACCTGCGAAATAATCCTTTAATAGACCACAAATTCAAACAAATATTAAAAGTTTTATTTTGTCAAAATACCCATCTTGTGTATTGAATTTAAAATATCAGGATTACAAAATTACATTATATTCTTGCATCATTACCATGGTCCTCAATTATGTATTAGTTATACATCTAAGCTCTCCTGATAAACAACCGATAAACAACCTCCTTTCTTTAGTCTTGTGGTCCATTGTCTTCAGAAGACCACCATATCATTGACAATGAAGGACCCTGGACTTGAAGCAAAATTTTCAGCAGTGTGATTGCATGCAAGCGCAAAAAAAACCCTTACTCCATGTACATGTTTGATTAAGTGCATGCTTTAAGGTTATGTTGGGGTTCATATGATGTTCACAACATTGCAACCATCACAGCCATCCTGTAAGGGTGCTGAAAGCTCGCAGTTGTAGCACTCATTTAGATATCATCTCACCATGATCAATTATTAAACTGAGTTCAATAAATGTGTTCATTTATGAACTGGCATCAGTGTAAAAGATGATTGAGGTACTGAATTACTACGGTAATCCAACGACTCTGGTAATGCTCATTCAGGATAGGTCCAACCAACTCAATCTCATCTGGCCCACATGCAACTCCAGGCTCAAGCTATGTGCTTGAAATCAAGTGCCTTTAGTGAAAAAATAGGATATTAAAAATGTGCATCACTACAAATTTAATAAGGCCTCAAGGAACCACAGTCTGATAACCTATGATGTTTTAAACTATTCTCTTGCTGATAAACAACTACAGTAATCACATACAGACAACTGACAGGAGCATTTTTAGAAAGTTCCCCAGAACATCTTTTCAGATTGTGTGGGAGTATTTGTATGTGGCATGTGATTTTCACTATAAAATGTGGAACTTATTGAACTGCACATCATCAAAGAACACAGAATGAATTGTAAATAGAATTTTTTGTAATGCACCTGTGATGCCAATACAGAGCACCAGTCAATTTGCTTCTGGCAAGTTCCATTGTAAACAAATCCTACAAAACCCATTGAGAGACAGAAATTCAAATGAATACAATCTGTTTGAAGCTTTCACAGTTTGGGTAGAATTAGAACTAAATTGCATGAGCAAAAAATACACAGTTCAACCAAATTAATTTTACATACTGTATATAATATATGCTCTTTTGCAATGTTATTCATTCTTAAGTGCAAAGCTGAGATGTCCTTGTTTTTAACATTTTATTAAGTTTGTATTTTCCAACCCACACATTTTGACCTGGTTGTTTTTTTTGGCCAAAATGCATTGATTAAAACAAATTGGATAATTATGAAATGATGGGTATTGCATGAGGTTATCCTTTGCACATTGACAAAGCAAAGTATGTTAGACATTTTATTAACATGGGTAAGTCTCAATTATAAACAACAAAGAACAAATTCCAAAACTACTGGACTAGTCTATTGTTTCAATATTTTGATATCACTTTTTAACAATAACTTTTATTTACATAAGGCACTTCAAACAGCATGAGAAAACAAATTCTGACACTGAATCATCAAAGGAGATATCTCAGTCATATGACCAAATGCTTTCTCAAGGAGGAATGCTTTAAACAGTGTTGTCATGGACAAAATTGACATTGAAATGCAAAGTTTTTAAAGATATATTCATTTCTGGAATTTGGTCATTGCTGACTAGCCAGCATTTATTGCCCGTACCTCATTGCCCTTGAGAAGGTGGTGGTGAGCTGCCTTCTTGAACTGCTGCAGTCCACCTGCTGTGGGGCAACTCACAAGGGCATCAAGGAGGGAATTCCAGGATTTTGACCCAGCTACAATGAAGGAAAGGAGGTATATTTCCAAGCCAGGATGGTGACTGGCTTGGAGGGGAACTTCAAGGTGGTGGTGTTCCCATATGTCTTCTGCCCTTGTCCTTCTAGATAGAAGCGGTCGTGGATTTGCAAGAGGCTTTCTGAAGATCTTTGGTGAATTTCTGCAGTGCATCTTGTAAATAGTACATACTGTTACTACTGAGTATTGGATGGATAAGTTAAAGGACAGTGCAGTTGGTTCTGATATAACACGATAGTTCTGTTCTCATGCAATCTTGCATTATAAGAAAACCGCACAATGGCCACTCCATTTAAACTAATGAGGCCGGAATCGCATTATAGGCAATACAGGTGGGAAAAGTTCACGTTCTATAAATAGCAGTCTAAATTCTTCAATCACACTAAAACCAATTCGTGTTGAAGAAACAAGCATTATAGCAGAAGCGACTGTATGTCAGAAGGTGGGCCCTAGGCACTTGAAGGCGGTGGAGTGATTAAAATCCGTGATTCTCAAGGATTAGAGAATTAGTTCAGAATTAGATCAGTGCAGATATCTCAGACAGTTATGTGGGGCTGTAAGAGATTCCACAGATGGAGAGGGGCTAGACCTTCAAATGAATCAACACACAGATGAGTATTTTAAAATCAAGATGTTGTTTGACTGAGGACAATGTAGGTCCGTCAGTACAGGTGTGAAAGAGAACAGGACTTGATGCAATTACTACATAGACAGCAGAGTTTTGGATAACCTTCAAACATGAAGGCTAACTTAATAAATAATTAAAACAGAAGGCACTGGAGAAACTCAACATATCTGACAGCATCTGTGTAGTAGATTCGGAGTTAACTTTTTGAGTCTAGCAAGAATCTTCTCTGAAATTGAAAGGAGCTGGAAATTATTAGTTAAACAGAGGGTGACCCATTATTTTCCAGCTTCTTTCAGTTCCAAAGAAGAGTCATATTGGACTTGCAATGTTAATGCTGTTTCACTTTCCAGCATACAAATAACTGTTGATAAATTCCCAAGATATCTTATTAGCGTTACAGTGAAGCTATTCATTGTTAGCCAATTTAGCGAACCCAGTTGTTAAAGGTCTAAAAACATGCCAATAAATTGATTACTGCTTTATGACTTCATTTATATAGGGATAGTTCAAAAACTTGTCTTGAGGTTTACAAATCTACACCTTGAGTTGGTTTGATAAATTAGTTTGTAAAGAAATTCAGTGTTTTTGTTTTATCTTCCTATTAATAGCATAAGTTTCAATAAAATAAAGAGGTACCTAGCAACATCTCAAGGTTCACCTTCACAGGAAACTGATAGAAAGCAAACAAGGGGAGGGATGACAATTTATAGAGTCTATCAAATAAAAACAAAATACTGCAGATGCTGGAAATTTGAAATAAAAAACACAGGAAATGGTGGAGAAACTCAACCATTCTGGCAGAATCTATGTAAAGAGAAACTGAATTAACATTTTAAATCCAGTGTGACTCTTCTTTGGCTATGAAAGAAGCTGGAAAATAATTGAGCTCCCTCTGTTTACAGCATAAAAACCAACATTTTCCAGGTCATTTCAGTTTCAAAGAAGATTCATGCTAGACATGACAAGTTAACACTGAATCGACTACACAGATGCTGCCAGACCTGTTGAGTTTCTCCAGCATATTCTGTTTTTATTCTACAGCATATAATTTGTCACTTAAAATTTAAGATATAAACCCATTTGTGAAGTGTAGATTTGTGATTTAACTTTGTATACTGCACAGAGGAAAACTACCATTACGATACATGAATTTGCACCGTAGAATATGCACAGTTGTAAAATGCTATAACTGTATAAGTCTTACAATCACATGAAAAGGGATGAACCAGTTCTCCACTTTTCAGTCTCCTTGATTGATTGTAACAACTAATGAAGTTCTTTTCAGTATAAGGCAAGAGCTTTCTGCAATTACAATATAGCTAACTAGATTCTACAATAAGCAACAAGGAGTGACTAACAAGGTGGGAAGAAAGCAGAGCAACAGAGGAAACCCATACAGAAATTAGGAGAATATGCAAACTCCACACAGTCTCCTAAGGGTGGAATCAAACCTGGGTCCCTGGCGCTGTGAAGCAGAAGTGCTACCCAATGAGCCACTGTTCTGCCCCACTCCTTATCATCTAACACCATTAACATGTACTTCTAACCTTTTTACCCTCATGTGGTTATCTGGTGTCTCCTTGAATGCATCTCGTCTATTTGCATTAACTACTAGTTGTGTTACTAAGTTCCACATTCTAAGCTTTTTCTCAGTAAAGCTGTCTCTCCTGAACTCACTTTGTCAGCAAATATTATTCTGTATCTCACAAACAATGACTCATTGCAATTTGCCACAGTACTGTCTCAGATTGTTGAGCAGATATATGAAATGCAAATTTCTTCTGATCTTCTTGCATTTCCTTCACAAATGAACAACCGTCCTCCTGCCTCAGCACCAGCGCAGTTTAGTAGCACCCTAATAATTAGCAAAAAAAAAACACTTGCCGATTTTACATCAAAAATGTGAAGGAGCAAGTGGAAATGATAGTAAAAGAAATCAAGGGATGATCCAGACTGACTGTCAACCATTGGCATGAGGTGTGCATTGACCTAAGTGCATGATGAAGATGTTTGGTATCCAATTGGGCCTCACATCTGATGAGAGTTGATGAATGGCAAATTACATTCTCTATATTCCTGTGTATGGCATTAGTGCCTTCTTGATTAATGGATTGATAGAAGTATATGGGCTAAGGGGCATCTTCACAAACATTTCATAGGCAAGTCTCAGAGCAGCGACAGCACACATAAAGAATTACTTTCTCTCCAAACCATTTGTCAAAGCAGTGAAGACCTAAATTCCTTTCAGAGCATTCATGCATCTTCTCAATCTAGCCATGCTTCTAAAACACTTGATGAAGAGTAACAGTAAATGAATATATTCTGACAGGCGTTGTTGTTGAACTCTGTTCCAGCTACTACAGGGATGCATCACAATCTCTTATTCAGAAGTTAATTAAGCATGAATAAGAGCTGGTGTACACCCAAGAGGCAACTTAACACCACAGTTACTTCCAACACTCAGAGAACATGGCTGGACTGGTTCCTCAGTAGTTAGCGCTGCTGCCTCACATCGCCAGCGACCGAGGTTTGATTCCACCCTCAAGTGACTGACTGTGTCGAGTTTGTACATTCTCCCTATGCCTGTGTTGGCTTCCTCTCACAGTCCACACATGTGCATGTTAGGTGCATTAGCCATGCAAAATGCACGGTTACAGTGATTGGGTGGGATGGTCTTTAGAGCATCTGTGTGGAAATGATGGGCCAAATAGCCTTCTTCCACTCTGTGGAGATTTTATGAGACACTTGGATGTGTTTTTGGTGATCCACAGATCAGATAGTGCTCTTTATCTTGGGCTATATAAAGGTATAATGTGCTTAAAGGGATTCAAAAGATGATATTTTAGCTTAAATATAAGAAGTTGAATTATGTTGTAAACATTTGAACAATATCTACACTCTGAAAGCAGAAATAGTATTCCGTCAGTGACAGTCTCTACCCTTTAATGGATGTAGTGAACATAGGTTACTCCACTTATCTTCTTGCCTGTACATTATCTCTCTAAACCTTGCATCCAATCTCTTCATCATCCACTTCCTTTGGTTCTACTGTCCTGTAGACCTGCTTATTAAGCTGCTGCAGGCTTATTCCTCATTGGATGGCAAAATAAAAGAGATGAAAAGCTGTTAAACCATTGGCTTTACCGTAGAGGAACACAGCTTATCCCTCCTCCAAGGGCAGTCCAAATAATCAAGTGATTGCTTCAGCATTCCTATTGTATACTCAACAATAACTTGACTATGACATGGATTTGAGAAGCCTGGATAGAGTGGAAGTACAGAAGATGTTTTCATTAGTAGGAGAGACTGGAACCTGAGGGCACAGCAGCAGGCTAAAGGGACAACAAGAAGAGGTTGAATTTTTTCAACTGGAGGTGGTGAATCTGTGGAAATCTTTGCCACGGAAGGCTGTGGAGGCCAAGTCATTGATGTAATTTAAGGCAGAGATAGATAGGTTCTTGATTAGTAAGGAGACTAATGGTTACAGGAAGAAAGCAAGAAAATGGGATTGAGAAACATATCAGCCATGATTAAATGGCGGAGCAAACTCAATGGGCCAAGTGGCCCAATTCTGCTCCTGTATCTTATGGGCTTATGGATTTCAATTTATTTGTGTTTTGCTGCTGCTTGAGAGTTCCTAATCAAGACCAGGAGCCATAGACATAGTGGTTAACCCCGAACACTAACCACCAAGTTTTTCGTCTCTTGAAGCCTTCATGTAATAAAGCCATCATGACAAAAGCAGGATAATATTCTTTCTGATCCAAAACACCGACAATGTTATGAATTTATATCTTTTCTCATTCTTGTGTGTCTTTGTCTCAAAGTACAGAAATGGTCACTTGGGCTACATCTGTAATGTTCTAGACTCAGGAATCCTGCCAGCTGGGAAATGTGCCTCATTTCCTAGGGTGTTACCTCTTTCAAACACTTCATCAATTAATTTCTTTATACAGGCATGGACAGCAAACCAGTATGTTTGGCAGCCATCACTGGTGATTTAGTCTGGTAAGATCCTATTGCACAGATTACTACGGTTATGGCTTTCACAGATACAGGCAAAGCCATCTTAACTCTTAAGAGTTGAAAGTATCATGATCTGACTACTGCCTCAGCATTGGTGCAAAAAAGGCATCATACTCAGAAGATTGTAAATAAATGTTAAGATAGATGTGGATAAACAATCACTCCCAAAAGATGCCACACCAATGCTAATTGCTAACGAATGACATTGTTTACGGTGTGACTCCAAAACAGGACAACTCCATCACTGCTGGCTGACAAGATAGTGGCAAGGTAAGACACTCCATTTGGAGTTCCACTCTGCTCGCCAGTTCCCTTTCTCTTTCTTTCTTTGTCCTTCCTTTTCTTTCCTCCCTTCTCTCTCTCCATCTGTAGCAATACTATCCCACTCCCCCACCCCTTTTAACTACTTACCGAAGGAGTTGGGAAGGGATGGGGTTGTGACCGGGAACCACATGGCGGGAGCTGAATGCACGGGCCGTGTCCTGCAGTGACGTTGGATCGAGTGTGAGCTGGAGCGGCAGTGGTGGATCAAGAGTGGGCTGGCAACCACAGGCCGATGAGGCAGCGGTGGCAAGGTTGGGTCAGTGAGGCAGCCCAGAGCAGGATTGTGATGGAGGCATGGCAAGGGCTGGAAAGCCCTGAGCGTGACTGTGGCAGTGGAAAGGGAAGTTTCACTCTCTTAAGTTATTTTTTTCTTTCTTGTCTTATTATAAGTTATTGTGAATGGCATCATGCATGTATGGCAAAGGTACACACTTTTCATTTATTGTTACATGTATTCAATGTAAAAATACAATGAAAACACATAACAAAAGCACAGACACTCCACTGTGAGGACCAGAAGCAAAGGGAAAGGGAGAGATCCAGGGACCACCCTGGGAAGGTGAGTGAAGGAAGACCTACCTCGGGTATTCGCAGCGATAAGTAAGGGGAAGTGTTTAATAAATTTTCTTAAACAGCTTGATCAGGGATAGAAATGTCAGCCAGTGGTGTTAAGTGCTGCGCTTGTGAGATGTGGGAGATCCGCAGCGCTCCCAGCTTCTTAGGTGACTACATCTGCAAGAAGTGCACCCAATTGCAACTCCTCACAGACCACATGGATAGGTTGGAGCGGCAATTGGATGCACTTAGAAACATGGGGGTGGAGGAAAGCATCATAGAAAATAGTTTTAGAGATGTGGTGACACCCAAGGTGCAGGCAGATAGATGGGTGACCGGTAGAAGGTGCAGACAACCAATGCAGGAATCCCCTGTGGTTTTCCCTCTCTCTAACAAGTACACCATTTTGGATACTGTTGAGGGGTGGGGGTGACCCATCAGGGAGTAACAGCAGCAGCTGCCAAACTGGTGGCACCACGGCTGGCTCTGTTCTTAAGAAAGCAAGGACAAAGAGCACAAGAGCAGTAGTTATAGAGCACTCTATAGTTAGGGGTACAGATAGGTGCTTCTGTGGGTGTAAAAGAGACTCCAGGATGGTATAATACAGTGTGGAGCTGGAGGAACACAGCAGGCCAAGCAGTATCAGAGGAGTAGGAAAGCTGACGTTTTGGGTCAGGACCCTTTTTCTAAAGAAACGTAGGCTTTCCGGCTCCTCTGATGCTGCCTGGCCTGCTGTGTTCCTCCAGCTCCACACTGTATTTCCCTAATTCCAGCATCGGCAGTTCTTACTATCTCCAGGATGGTATGTTGGCCCCTGGTGCCAGGGTCCAAGATGTCTCTGATCGGGCAGAAAGCAGTCTGAAGGGAGAGGGTGAACAGCCAGAGGTTGTGGTATATATTGGTACTAATGACATAGATAGGATGAGTGATGAGATCCTGCAGCGGCAGTTCAGGGAGTTAGGTAGAAAGTTTAAGAGCAGGACGTCCAAGGTTGCAATCTCAGGATTACTCCCTGTGCCACATGCCAGTGAGGCTAGAAATAGGATGATGGTACAGCTCAACACATGGCTAAACAGATGGTGTAGGAGGGAGGGTTTCAGATGTCTGGACCACTGGGATCTATCCCGGGGCATGTGAGACCTGTACAAGAAGGACAGGTTGCATCTAAACTGGAGGGGCTGGGAGATTTGCGGGTGTCACTTGGGAGGATTTAAACTAGCTTGGCTGGGGGAGTGGGAACCAAAGCAAAGGTGAAATGACTGAAAGGGAACTAAAGAATAGGGCCAGTAAGACTCAGAGGAAGAGCAGGCGGAGTGTGATTGCTAAACAAAGCGGGTCTGGTGGACTGAAATGCATTGTTTCAATGCAAGAAGTGTAACAGGTAAGGCAGATGAACTTAGAGCTTGGATTAGTACTTGGAACTATGATGTTGCTGCTACTACAGAGACTTGGTTAAAGGACGGACAGGATTGGCAACTTAACGTTCCAGGGTATCAATGTTTCAGGTGGGATAGAGCGGGATGTAAAAGGGATGGAGGAGTAGCGCTATTTGTTAAGGAGACTATCACAGCTGTACTGCGGGAGGACACCTCGGATGGCTCACACAGAGATGCAATATGGGTAGAGCTTAGGAACAGGAAGGGTGCAATCACAATGTTTGGGGTTTACTATAGGCCTCCCAACAGTCAACTTTGGCAAGTTGTAAAAGTAACAGGGTTGTTTTGTTGTGGGTGATTTTAACATCCCGTAAGTTGACTGGGACTCACTTTGTGCTTGGGGCTCAGATGGGGCAGCGTTTGTAAGGAGCATCCAGGAGGGCTTCTTGAAACAGTATATAGATAATCCAACTAGGAAAGGGGCCATACTGGACTCAGTACTGGGGAATGAGCCCAGCCAGGTGGTCGACGTCTCAGTAGGGGAGGAGCTCAGGAAAAGTGATCACAATTCAGTAAGCTTGAAGGTACTGATGGATAAAGATAAGTGTGGTTATCAAGTGAAGGTGCTAAATTGGGGGAAGGCTAATTACAACAGTATTAGGCAGGAACTGAAGCATGTAGATTGGAGGCAGTTGTTTGAGGGCAAATCAACATATGGTATGTAGGAGGCTTTCAAGTGTAAGTTGCTGGGAACTCAAGCCCAGCACACGTCTTTAAGGATGAAGGATAAATATGGCAAGTTTAGGGATCCTTGGATAACAAGAGATATTGTGAGCCTAATCAAAAAGTGAAAAAGAAGCATTTATCAAGGCTAGGAGGCTGGGAAACACGAAGGAAGGCTGGAATACAAAGAAAGTTGAAAGAAACTTAAGCAAGGAGTCAGGAGGGCTAAAAGGGGTCATGAAAAGTCATTGGCAAACAGGATTAAGGAAAATCACAAGGCTTTTTATATATATATAAAGAACAAGAGGGTAGCCAGGTAGAGAGTTGGCCCACTCAAGGACAGGGAAGGGAATTTATATGATGAGCCAGAGGAAATGGCCGAGGTATTAAATGAGTACTTTGCATCATTATTCACCATAGAGAAAGACTTGGTGGATGATGAGTCTGGGGAAGGGTGTGTAGATAGTTTGGGTCATGTTGAGATCAAAAGGGAGGAGGTATTAGGGTCTTGAAAAACATTAAGGTAGACAAGTCCCCAGGGCCTGATGGGATATAGCCCAGAATACTGAGAGAGGCAAGAGAGGAAATTGTTGGGGCCTTGAGGGAAATCTTTGTATCCTCACTGGCTACATGGGAGGTCTCAGAGGATTGCAAATAGCCAATGTTGTTCCTTTGTTTAAGAAAGGTGGCAAGGGTAATCCAGCTAATTACAGGCCAGTGAGCCTTACATCAGTGGTAGGGAAATTATTGGAGAGAATTCTTTGAGACAAGATTTACTCCCACATGGAAATAAGTGGGCGTATTAGCAAGAGGCAACATGGTTTTGTGAAGGGGAGGTTGTGTGTCACTAACTTGGTTGAGGTTTTGAGGAAGTGACAAAGATGATCAATGAGGTAAGGCAGTGGATGTTGCCTACATGGACTTCAGTAAGGCCTTTGACAAGGTCCTTCATGGCAGGCTGATACAGAGGGTAAAGTTGCATGGGGTCAGAGGTGAGCTTGCAAGATGGATAAAAAGCTGTCTCAGTCATAGAAGACAGAGGGTAACAGTGGAATGGTGTGTTTCTGAATGGAGGGCTGTGACTAGTGGCGTTCCTCAGGGATCAGTGTTGGGACCTTTGCTGTTTGTAACATATATAAATGATTTCGAGGGAAATGTAACTGTCTGATTAGTAAGTTTGCCAATGACACAAAAGTTGTTGGAATTTTGGATAGCGATGAGGACCATCAAAGGATACAGCAGGATACAGAAAATGTGAGGTAATGCATTTTGGAAGGCCTAATCCAGATGAAAAATATACAGTAAATGGCAGAACCCTTAAGAGTACTGGCAGGCAGAGGGATCTGGGTGTACAGGTACACAGGTCACTGAGAGTGGCAACACAGGTGGAAAAGGTAGTCAACAAGGCATATGGCATGTTTGCCTTCATCGGCCGGGACACTGAGTTAAAAAATTGGCAGGTAATGTTGCAGCTTTGTAGAACTTTAGTTAGGCCGCATTTGGAATATTGTGTTCAATTCTGGTCGCCGCACTACCAGAAGGATGTGGTGGCTTTAGAGACGGTACAGAAAAGATTTACCAGGATGTTGCTTAGTATGGAGGACATTAGCTATGAGAAGAGGTTGGTGAAACTTGGGCTGTTCTCACGGGAACGACGGAGGTTGAGGGGTGACCTGATTGAGGTCTACAAGATTATGAAGGGCGTGGCAAAGTGGACAGTCAGAAACTTTTTCCTAGAGTGGAAGATTCAGTAACTAGGGGCCATAGGTTTAAGGTGCATGGGGCAAGGTTTAAAGGTGATGTACGAGGCAAGTTTTTTACACAGAGGGTGGCGGGTGCCTGAACTCTCTGCCAGGGGAGGTAATGGAAGCAGATACGATAAGGGCATCTTGACAAATACATGAATAGGATGAGAATAGAAGAATACAGTCCCCGGAAGGGTAGGGGGTTTTAGTTGTGATGGGCAGCATGTTGGTGCAGGTTTGGAGGGCCAAAGGGCCTGTTCCTGTGCTGTAATTTTCTTTGTTCTTCTTTGTTCTTTGATTCAATTCAACTCAATTCAAGATGCTATTTGCCTATTTTGTGTCAATCAAATTTGATGTTGGACCTTTTGTCAATAATTCTGGTTATATAAATGCGGAGTTGGCTTGTCTTTAGTTTTCCATTTTTCTGTAATTACAAAATAATACTTACCAAAATTAAGCATCCTTCAAGTCTGCTCTGCAATTTACCATCATTATGGCTGATCTCCATTTTATTATAATGACGTGCACAACTCATGAACTTCTTTGTCACCAGTTGCCTCCCATCAGTTGGGCCAGCAGGCCATACTTGTCACTTTGTCCCATTACTGAACTTGTTTCATTCCCTGGTTCTCTCCTATCTCCCATCAAATCCTCCCCAGGTTCATCTTGTTCATAAAACTCATTCTGTTCTCTCTCAACTCTGTTCCCAAAAAGTGTACTATTAACTCAATTTCCTTTCTTGACTACCAGTTTAGCTGATATTGTTAATAGTTTTGTCTCTTCAGTGTCCTCTTCCATCAAATTATTCCTCAGCATCTCATTTTTTCCTCATTATTTTGCAGCCTTCTAATATCATCCAAAAGAATAGTATCAATTACACAAATGACATCGATTTGCCCAATGCCCAACTCTATATCAGCAAAATCATTTTTGACTCCTTCACTGTGATGTCCATGTGGTATTATCACTAGACTATTAATCCAGAGACCCAGGTAATGTTCTAAGACCTGGGTTCGAATCTCAAATGGTAGATGGTGAAATTTGAATTCATTAAAAAGAAATCTAGAATTGAGAGTCTATCGATGACAATGAAACTGTTGTCAGTTGTCAGAAAAATCCATCTCGTTCACTAATTAAGGGAGAAAACTGCTGTCCTTACTTGGTCTGGTCTACATGTGAATCCAAACCGACAGCAATGTGGTTGACTCTCAACTGCCTTCTGGGATGGACAATAAGTGCTGGCTTGGCCAGCAATGTCTACACCTATGAATGAATTAAAAAATCAGACAGCATATCCAATACCTAAATCTGATATGTCCAATTAATTTTTAGAAAACTAAAACCATAGTCTCTGGTTCCCATTACAAACTCCATTCCCTCTCCACCAATTCCATCCTTCTAACAATTGCCAGAGGCTACACCAGATCATTCACAACATCAGTATTGTATTTGACCTGCAATGATCTTTCAATGATATATAATCGTGCCAGTCACTAAGAACACAGATTCCTTTTTCTAAGACGTTTTCTATGACACTTCTATGATGCTTGGTCCTAGCACATCTTCTGCTGGAATCCTCATCCATGTATATATTTTCTCCAGATTTGACTTCTCTGATACACTTCAGTTCACCCTTGCATTTTCCAACTTTCACAACCCTGAGGTGATCCTGAATATGTCCTAATATGCTCCAAATATCAGTCACCTATCAGCACTATGCTCACTGATCTACACATGCTTCCAATCAGCCTCAATATTGACAGTTTCATCCTTGTTTTGGAATCCCTTCATGCCCTGTCTTTGCTCCTAGTTCCCCATCTCTGTAATCTCCTTGAACCATGCAGGACTCCATAATGTCTGCAGTCCCCTATTCCAAACTCTTGAGCAGGCTTGATTTTAACTGCTTCAACAGTAGTGTTTAACCTTCAGCTGCCTAGTATCTAAGCTCTGGAATTCCCTTTCTAAGCCTTTACTTGTTGCCCTCGTTTGTCAGTTCAATTATCCCCTTAAATTGCTCAGTGTCAAATTTCTGATTTATAATGCCTTTCCGAAGCACCTTAAGATGCTTGATTACATTAAACACCAAACATATAAATAGTTATTGTCATAACAGCTCTTTGGGATCCGTTTCTCATGCACAAATTCCGAGTAGATTGAAACATGACTTAGATGTTGATGTATGCTAACTCATTGCACTCTCAGTTTTCCCTTGAAGCTTTTAACAAAACAATTCTAAGTAATTCTTACAACATATGTGGATGTTATTTTTTGAAAAGGCTTTGTTTTGGTTTCAAGACTCAACTAATAGTGCTTTTAATTTACTGAAGCCCTATTTACAAGAAGAAAGTAATCAAAAATAAAAGGCTGCTGCAAACTTTTTAAGAAGAAAATAATAACAGGTGAATTTCACTGTCTTTCCACATATTTCAAAAACTTCAGCTTGGTTTGCTTAATAAACTTAGTAAAACCATAGATTGTACAACTAGCTACAGAGCAACATTATGATGTATGTTATATCATTAAAATATTAGCATTTGTCTTCCAATTCCTTTATGGCATGAGTGCATGCCAATCGGCCACTTGGCCAAGAATGTCAAAAATATTTTAGCAATTGTTTATGAAGTATTAACTACTGATGCACAAATTTTGATGTGTTGCCTTAGCAGATTGAATTAGTGAGCAGAACCTCACTCTGAATTGAGGTCATTTGAGCAACGTGCAAAATGCCGCACATAGGCTTGAACCATTGAAAAGGTTTCAATGTAATATATACATCAACTTTTGAAATGACTCATGTTGAAAATAGATTACTTTTTATAAGAATTCCATAAAATTCCCTTCAATAATTCCACCACCCTGTTATTGCTCATGGGAATGTAACAATATTATACAAAATCACTGACTATTATCTGTCTTTGACAAATGGCTCTATGTAGTTAATCTAGGACATTTCTGTGTACTCCTTCAATGATTGTACAATTTCTTCCATCTGTTCGGAGCCAGACGTCCTTTTGTTTGATGATAAGGTTGCATGTGAGATGTGGCTTATGTGAAATAGCTGTAGGTGACATTTTTGTGGAGGTGAAGAGAATTCATAAGAAATAAAGAAGCTTCCACAATACTAATTTAAACCATACAAAGAAAAAAGAAAAACCAAAAGAACTGCGGATGCTGTAAATCAGGAATAAAAACAAAGTTGCTGGAAAAGCTCAGCAGATCTGGCAGCATCTGTGAAGGAGAAAACAGAGTTAATGTTTCGGATCTGGTGACCGAAAACTCTGTTTTCTCCTTCACAGATGCTGCCAGACCTGCTGAGCTTTTCCAGCAACTTTGTTTTTGTTCCATTTCAAAAAGAAACTGAACATCTGCAATAACAAAGCATTAAAGCATTGTGACATGAAGTTTAGGTGAGCACTTCAGACTCTTATCAATTGAAAAGGCGATTGCCATATAAATTCAAATGCTACATCAACACCCCTTCCTGCGTTTTAGTAATGTGTAGAGTTAGTGTTTTTTTGCATATATTTTCTTGTGCCGTCTGGAGTTAATAGAAGTGTGGACTGAGAGTTTCTGTCATGGATGCAAAAATCTGTCTGGGTGCAAGTTGAACTCAAAATTGAATAGACTTTCAGAATTTCTTTTTGCTTAAGATTCTACTTAACCACACTTATATGATACATAGTACAAAGTCTTCTGCAAGCTGTGCAATCAGAAAACACTTGAGAATAAAAACATCATAAAAATTTACACCAAAGTTGTTCTTTGATTTATCTAAAAATGATGACTTGGTGTAAATTTGCTACTTCTCTGCCAAATGGTTTCTGGGCAATTTGCCCCAAATTATCCAGACCAGCGTAATTTTTTTATTCAATCATGGAATGGGGGTGTCCATTTTTAAAAAAAGCATTTTAATCTATGATGTTTAGTCCAACATCTGTGAGCAACCAGATTTTGAATAATTTTGAATAACTTAATTATATAGAGCTATTTGCCAATTACACTGGTGCACTGTGGACAATTTTATGATAAATTATATATAGAAAAAAAAGCCTTTAAAAAAAAACCCAATCTGTGTCCTGGCGGTCTCCTGGAAAGCTCACAACTGGTGTAATTAACAATAGGTGTTCACCATTGCAATTATTTTGAGATGAGTTATGCAGGGAGGTATATTTCCTTCTAATGTTTTTTAAGCTAATGAAAAAGAAAGTGGCAACTCCATTTGCAATGGGTATAATTTCAATTTAAATTGAATTTCAAGGTGAGGCAACAGACTAGTGCTATTATTGAGGGACTGTTAATCCAGAGGCCCAGCTAATGTTCTGGGAGCCTGAGTTTGAATCTTGCCGTGGCAGGAATTTAAATTCAATTCAACAATGCTCTGGCCTACATGTGACTCCAAACTCAGAGGTGTGGTTGACAATTAACTGCACTCTGGACAATTAGGGATGGGCAATAAATGCTGACCCAGCCAGCGACATCCCCATTCCATGAATGAATTAAAAAAAATTACACTGACTTGGTGATTTGGGGCAAATTGCTTGGAAACAGCAATAACATGTAATAAAAACTGTGGCCATGCTATTTTTTGAATGGGCACTCAATCTCATGCTCCATGCCCGTCACCAGGCTTTCACTACAAAGTGGATATGTAATTTTCCAATTCCAAGTTAAGCATTTTTCTCCACCAACCTCAGTAGTCTTTCTATTATACAAAATATTTTCTACATTATTAAATTATTGATTGATCTTATGAAATGCAGGACATCTGAAATCATAAAAGCAAGTGCTAAATGCAGACAGTATGCTATTTGTTTGCATGAAGTAGAATAGATTCTGATGTGAATTTTTCTTCTATCAACCTATAAAATTCTAACAGGACCAGACAACATTAAAGAAGGAAAGATGTTCTCGATGATCAGGGAGTCTAGAACAAGGAGTCACAATCTAAGGATATGGGGTATGTCATTTAGAACCGACATAAGGAGAAATTTCTTCACCCAGAGAGTGGTGAGCCTTCAGCTACAGAAAGTGCTCGAGGCCAAAACGTTGAATATTTTCTAGATGGAGTTAAATATAGCTCTTAGGGCTGAAGGTTATGTGGAGTAAGCAGAAACCGATATTGAATTGGATGGTTGGCCAAAATCATACTGATTGATACAGAGGGCGCGAAGGGCCGAATGGCTCCTCCTATCTCAATTTTCTACATTTCTTATACAGAAGATGGCTGGCCAGTAGATAAATTTTTAAAAATTAGAAAAAGTGGAGACAGTGGCACAGAAGGAACCAATTGTCAGAGAGGGATGAAATGACCTGTGCACTGCTCAAAGGACACAGTTAGATATCATAGACCATCACAAAGAAATTGCAGGGGGAAGAAGGGGCATAAGAATGATGATTGAATGAGAACAAAGAGAAAATGAATACAGTTATTATATGAAATGAAGATAAAAAGAAGTACATTCAAAATATATAGGTTTATCAGACAGGTGTGGAGGAAAAGAATGGGTCCACACTAAGGGATTAGGATCTGTGATTGCTGTGCTCTACTGAAGGAAAGTTATTTAGGAGACAAAAATGCTAAGTCAGAGAGGAAATGGGAGGAAAAAGGAATATGAAAAATACGATGATTGTTGCTGCAGAAAATAGCGTAATTAATACAGACGCTGGTGGAAAGGGAAGAATTCTAACATTGAAGAGCATGAAGATTTGGGATGGGAATTTGGCACAGAAAAGACCAGTGGATCTGGAAGCTCACTCCAACACATAAAATTCCAAGTGCTTTTCAGGGCAAAGGCTTTTTGGCCTTACATTCTTAACCCTTTCCAGACAGTTGTGTTAATAATGAGAATACTTAAATAAGTTCAAAATATAGTTACGTCTGGCACTTAAATTTAGGATGCAGGCTTTCCTAGGGATTGCCATTGATGCCAAGGTAAGAAAACTGAAAGATAATTGATGGAGCTGATTAAAAGTCAGAGATGCAATATCAATGAATACTCAGTAGTCATGGGCTGTGTTCTTATTTCATTCTAGGAAGGGTTTGTTGAAAGTAAAAACCGAAAGAGCTGCGGATGTTGTAAGTCAGGAACAAAAGCAAAGTTGCTGGAAAAACCCAGCAGGTCTGGCAGCATCTGTGAAGGGAAAAAATAGAGCTAACATTTTGGATCTGGTGGCTCTTTCCCAGCCACCATCAGTTCTGAGGAAGGCTCACCAGACCCAAAACATTGATTCCATTTTTCCCTTCACAGATGCTGCCAGACCTGTTGGGCTTTTCCAGCAACTTCGTGTTTGTTGAAAGTGCTTGTGCTGAGAGATTAATATTTGCCTTTGGGAGGTGTTGAAACTCAAAATCAGAATGAGCTGCACCACGTTACCTTAGATTTGAGCTGAGATTATAAAAAACACAATGACCATTAGTGGTAGCAAAATCCTCCATAAATAGATGGTCAGCAGGTAAGGGGCACAGCAGCATGGATCAAATTTGCAGGAAGCACTGCCAGTGTAGTACCTTGCACAGGCAAAAGCTCAGCTTCTCCAACCTCTAGGAACACAAAGCTCGCCCTTCGGATAGTGTCAGGTACCTGCAGCCTCCTAAAAGAATATCTCTTTCCTACGGCACCTGGAAGCCGCACAGGTCAAGTAATAGTGGAAAGTTGACACAGCCCTCAGTATTTGAGTCCCTAGATCCTTCTAGGGTGCTGCCGGAGACTCATCCAGAATTTCCATGAGGAGACATACAAATAAATGCATATGGCAGGTCATCAATGAATTGTTTGCCAATGCTAGGAAATATGACAAATTCGCAGCTGCTGATGTATGTCAAAATGAATAGACATCATGTGTACATTGCTGGCTGGCTTCCCACAGGTATTCATGGCTATTACACAACCAGAGCTGACCTCAAGATAAACCAGGAATTTTGGTAAATCACAAGAGATTCTATTCCAAGTGTTCAGTTGTTGTGTCACTGAAGAAAAGGTTTTACACAAGTCTGTGTGCAGAGGATCCCATAGAATGATGCCTTCCGCCTGCAGAAATCCAGGCTGCCTGAAACTTTTGTCTTTTTTCTTCTTTTATGGTATGTGCTTATTGCTGGCTAGGCCAGCATTATCGCTCTTTTCTAATTGTCCAGAAGGCTGGTAAGAGTCAACCACATCGCTATGTGTCTCAGGTCACATACAGACTAGACCAGATAATGATTACAGATTTCCTTCTCTCAGGACATTTTGAATCAGACTTCTACAACAATCATTAATATTTACACAGTCATCATTAGGCTTGCATTTCTCCCCCCTCTAGATATTAATTGAATTTAAAAGTCATCCCTTCCACAGCATTACCCCAGAGCCTTAGATTACCAATCCAGTGATATAACCTCTGAGCCATGGCTCCACCACTTGAGAGGCTTAAGCCATCTGAAGGGGTGATTGCTGGGAGACAGGGATTATCCATCAGCCTTTGCCTTTATCCATGACAGAAGACACTTTCACACTGTTCTGCAAACATAGATCACTTATGCTTTAGCTTGGTCACATCATTCAATATGGAATCAAGGAGTATCTATATGGTAGGACTGTCAATGCATCACAGATCCCCGTCTGCCTCTTGATAATTATCATTTTCATCAAAGATCCTAGATATAGTTTCTGTGTACAGACATAAAAATAAGAGAGAGCTGAGCATTCCAAAATAAGCTCTCCAAAGCTGTCGCTGAATTTCTACTCACTTGTATAATGTGTATCACTGGATTAAAGCTCAACTGTGTAGCTAGTCCCGTTGAAGTGCAAGTGTATCAGTGCTTGGATATAGTGTAACTAATGCAATTAACAGCTTGAGAATGGCAGAGTGGAGTGGGTGGATGGGGAAATTTATGCAGAAAACAGAATGCAGAAGAATGTGCCACTGTCCTCACCTTTCATGGTCTGGTTAGTGCCATATAATGAACATAATGTTTTAATTAGAATCAGAGTCTTGTTGAATATGTAGTGTCAAGGGTTAATCTTGATCTATGAACAAGGTAGTCTACATCAACATCACATGGCTATCAGAAGTACTAGCAGCTGGACACAAGAAATAGACTTAAAAGGGGGGACACTGATTTATATATCAACAAAGAGTATGTTGATCAGCTAGGCCTTCGTTGGCATGGAATTGTAGCAAGAACAGTTCACAACTAATTGTAGATCTCACACTAGGCAGGTAAATTGATTGCAGTGCTGTCATGGAAAAAATGGCCATCACCATGACTCTTTATTTTTCCATAATAGAGTTGTAATGTGCGTCTGATTGCTTTTTGCCTACATAGGACAGAGTCTTGTGTTTTAATATATGTATCTTCTATCATGTTTAAATGCATCACCCTGTAAGATTCACTAATAATCTTAAATTGGTTTTCAGTGTAATCCTTGGCATAGTCTAGATTATTTAGTAAATGATATTCAGTAGCAAAATTATATCGAATGGTGGACAAATACATCCTAGGCTTGCACGCTGATGTCCAGACTAGATAATCATATTTTGCTTACTTTTTGCATTTTAATGAGGTGAAATAAAAATACTCAATAAAGCAAATCTGGATTTCTCAGTGAAATGGAACTTTATTATATGCAAGAAATGAAAATACAACTAGAATGAACCAAACTATTTACATATAACACAAGTTTAAAAATTTCAAAATACATGGGAAATTCAATCTCGTTAATCCCAAAGGCACTCTCTTATACAATTCACAACACAGCAAATTCCCTTCTCCACCCCACCACATGACTTAATTCAAATGTGGTTTCAGTTCTGAGTCCAAAGAATCTGATAATCTCTTGATCAAAACATCTCGAGCTAAGAATTTTTCAGCTTCAAATAATTTCTTCCAGGTTATAACCAAACACTTCTGGTCTGGAAATTTCAAGCTAGCCTCCTAACACTGAGGGATCTATTTTTTAACAGCCCTAAGCCATCCTGTTTTATCAGGATCAACTGTTTTACTTATCCAGCTTCAGCCAGAACTTCTACAAAACTGTAACCGATAAGCTGTTTTCCAGATATGGACATTTCCCATTTTCAAGGGAAAGAAATCCATTACTGATATTATAAACTGAAACACCAATGCACAACTGTTCACTTTGCTTGCTTGTAAAATAAACTCTCCCCAATGACAACAAATGCCGTTATACACCAGACATCATTGTTAAGAGATACTGCTTTTCCTTCTACCTTCAATTTATTTGTTAATTCTCTCAGTTTAGCTTTGGTGAAGTTTTCAATTAATATACTGTTATATCTTCCACTTCCAGAAAACATTTAGCAACATTAGAGCAATCTTCAAATTTCATGCCATAGGCCTCACCACAACATAACTATTTTACATCCAGAAACACCACATAGCTGTTACTTTAAAAAGAAACACTCAGTTCTCTCTTAAACCAGTGAATTGAAAATTCAAACAGGGGCCCTCAATTGTGATAATCCCAGTTGAAGTTACTGAAGATCAAGTCAGATCGAAGACTGGAATCTGAATTGATAGACGCACAGACCAAAACTTGCATACCCTGACCTCAAACCTAAGTTCTAAAATAAATGCTATTAAAATATAGATAAATTACAGATCTTACCACATTCCCTCCCAACAACATGCAGACTGTTTCAAACAATATGTCCCAGTGACCTTTTGAAGTGGGCAGCATAATGGTCGTATTTAACCAGCCCATGCTTGAAAACGCCCAAACAATTACTCTTAAATCAACATGTGATACACAGCCAGTGTAGGTGGAAATTCAACTCCGGCCTCTTGGCCCAAAGCTAGGAACACCACCACAGCAAAGAGCCCTCCCGTCCAAACAGTTCATTCACCATTAGATATGATACAGCTGTTAGAAATAATTTACTGAATAATCTGGACTGTTTTAAGAATTAAACCAGGAACCAATTTAAGATTTTCAGTCTGGCTCACAATACAATGCATTTGTTCATGGAGAAGGTATATATTAAAAAGGTAACCCTGTTTTGTGTTTGCAAAATGTATTGTGCATGTGTTACAATGTTTTGACAAACAACAGCTCATGGAGACAGCTAATCTTTGCGGTATTCCCACAGCAATAACCTGACCAATCAGAGATTATTTGCCTGATTTGATAACTCAGATTGACAGTTAACTGTTCTTGCTTCAGTTGGTGTTGTATCATACAGGTCTATATGTCACTGCCGCACACTCAATGACAAAGCCAGAAGTAATGCAACCATTAGTGGCTGGTTACTATTTATTCTTCAACCAACACAATAAAAACAGATTATCCACTGGGCCCTTGCTGAATACAAACTGGCTGCTACTTTTCCTGTATTACAATAGTAACTACACATCAAAGCTGAGGTTACCATGAAGTATTCTCTTTTTCAACCTCTTCTATCATCTGAATCATGGTGACCCTCAGGTTAAACTATCACAAGTCGTCTCTCTCTGATAAGAAGGCAGCCCTGTGGTTCAGTAGGACTAAGGCGGCTTTTTACACGTCAAAGTTACTCATTGAGTCTATATTTCTTGTGAGGTCACCATATATATGTATTTCTTTGTTTTTAATCATTCTACCTTGTCTTCATCTGAGAGTGTGGAATAATAGCTTCAATCGTTGGATGTCAGGTCACAAATACTAAAGGTTGTGCACAATTTTCAGTGTATTTTATTAAGGACCTGGCACTGTTTTAGACTCTATACAATCACAAAAGAAAAGATGAGGTACTACAACCTTGCATGACAAACTCTCTAGAACATTCACATTCATTACATGCTTCCATGCTAACTGCTGCAGTTGTCACACTTCCAGAGACGAGATTCAGGTGCCTCTCTCTGCAGAAGAATAAATCTGTTGACACTGTCAAATGAAGCAGAGGTACCCTGGTCCTTACTCGGAATATGGACAGTTTCTACTGAAGGATCAGTGGGACTCTGCATGTAGTTGGGCAGGTGAAATGACAACTCATATAAAGCAGATATCTATACTAATATAAATTCAATAACTTTGGTTGAAGATTCAGTTCATTACTCAACCCAGCAATCATTCCTTTTTCCAATTATACTTTACATTAACGGCATGACTCTCGTTATTTTTGTTCTGTAGAATGTGCATTCACTTTCTGATAGACTTGTACAAATTACACTATTAAAAATGAAACTTCGAAATATAATTGGTTTTCATAATAGCTATTGCAGAGTAATAGCTTCCAGCAGCTACCTTTTTCATTATGGACTTTCTAATCTGTCATCAAATATACATGGAAAGCAATTGCTGTAAGGTAGAATTTCCAACATTAATTCGAGGTTTGTTTGGGTGGACACAATGGATTTAGAAAGTGTTATATTAAAATGTCAATCGTACCTATAATTCAAAAATTGGCTTATATCCAACCTGATCTAAATTTTTGGTAAGACACAGTCCCACAATAAGGGAAATGTATTGGATCCATCATTACATCATACGGGTTTATCCACTAGCAATTAGCTATGAGCTGGCATTTGCAAAAGTTAGGAATTAAGTTGGCAGCCTGTTCCAGTCTTAGAGGTCTCTAAGGGGACGTAGTAGGAAAAAACACTTGAGCAAGAGTTACACAAATGAAAATAAGGGGGTCTTAAATTCATGTCTTGTCTTTCACAAATTCAGGGTATCCCAAAGAACTTTATAGCCAATTTTGAATCGTAGTTATTGCTTAAGAATAGGAAACACAGAGGTTAATTTGCGCACAGCAAAGACCCACAGTAGCAATGATAATGGCCAGATTTATTTGTTTAGGATTGAGCGAGAAATATTGACAAGAACAACAGGGATAACTCAAAAACAGAAATTGCTGGAAAAGCTCAGCAGTTCTGAAGAAGGACCACTGGACCGAAAAGTTAACTCTGCTTTCTCTCCGCAGACTCTGCCAGACTTGCTGAGTTTTTCCATCAATTTCTGTTTTTTTTTCCTGATTTCTATACTCTGCAGTTCTATGGTTCTTTTTTTGAACAGGAATGATGCTTCTGCTTTGTCTTGAAACAGTATAGTGGGATCTTTTTTACATGTTTGAAGAGTGGCAGTGTCTTTGGTGTCAATACATTTTGATCCATGAAGTATCTAGGATGCAATCCCAGGATAAGTCCTGTCCTCATGGTCAGACAGACTCAATACAGATGGGAGTACTTCCACTGAATACCTAATCCCACCTTATTTGATGAATTAGTATCTTCAAGTGGAACACACTTGGAGGAAGCACTGCAGCTAGCAAAGTTGCAGAATGTAACTTCATGTCCATCACTGAGAGTGACTCAGTAGTATCACTAATGACACTGATGGCATTTTAACTTATATTTTGGAAATTATATCCATTTGTATGTATCTATGTTACATCAGTATTTAAAGAGTGAATTGAGTCTAGAAACTTGCTTTCGTACATTGCATTAATAAATGCATTTTTTTGTGAAAGTAGCCACATCTACCATTTTTGTAAACTCATTAAAGAAGGAAGGAAATAAATTCATTTAATACAGTCCTCAACGGGAAGCCCGATGTTGCTAGCTGCTGCACTACAGACTATGAATTTCTTATCGATCTGAACCAAGCTTCACCTAATGTGTGATACTGAAAAAGTACTAAATTAAAACTCATCAATAATTCTGCTGTCTAAAGTTGTTAAGAAGTAGGAAAAGCCACACTGCAGGAGCAGTTTCTGTTTTGGGGTAAGCTTAGAATTCACATAAGAATCAGAATCTCAGTTGTATTATGGATGATGGTCAATCTTGTTTACATTGCATTGGTATTAACAATGGTAATTCTAAAACCTAATCATACTAATGCAGAACCTCTAATCCAGCCATTTAAAATTTTTAAAAAAGTTTTGACAGCACAAGTGAGCATGTCTGCATTTCTGAAACATTTACAAAAAATTACCAATAGATTGAAACTGCCCAGGTTGTTCAAAAAATCCTATATGTTTCTTAAACAAGGCTTCATACCACAACATTGTTTCCAAACCATAATGAGAAAACCGAGTAATATTCACTCCTCAAGAACAGGCTGACTGTAGATCCATACTTGTCACAAAACAGGTTAGTTTTTCCTAACTGATGAAGTGTTATTCAATAGTAATCATATTTAATTTAGTACCAGTAAAGGAATAGGAATTGCACCACAGGAAGACTAACAATTGAATATTAATACAACCTTACTAAAGATAAAAATTGCACGGATTTAATTTTCCAACATAGCAAAACAATGTCAAAAAAGAACATATTCTGAAATATTTCATAAGGGCCTAATAAATGTTGCATTGTTAAATGTAAAATGTTACTGCCAAGTATATATAGACTGCGAATTTGATAAAATTGTGAACTGGAATAAACTGCTTTGTTAAACTTCAATCCTAGAAAGAAAATTTGAGGGAATTGCCAATCTTTGATGTCTGGATGCACATTCTTTAAGTAGGTTACAGCATGAATCAGAAGAAATCCTGATGCAGTTTAACAGGCTTTATAAAGATGATACATAAAGCTGGGGTAAATAGCGAGGAAGACAGAGTTGAGCAAGTGTGGGTGGGATGAGAAAGAGAAAACAAAAGTCTTTATAATATTGGATGTCCAATTCAAAGTCATTCACGATAGAAGAATTAGTATGGGTAGGATGAATCATTAATTAAGACATGCGTTCATGATTCAACTTGGATCACAACAAGAATCAATAGTGTTTGGATTAATTGACGCATGGTTTTACGTAGACTTCCCAATTTTAAAGTTTACTGCAGCTGTTCTAATTGCAACTCAGTTCTACATTAATGAAGCAGTGCACAATAAAAAAGATTCCGTGTACATGACAAGAAGGTGTAAACCAAAAGAAGGCAAGTTATATAGAGTGCTTCATGTATGGAGTTTAACTGAAATAAGTGTTAAAAGAACATTGTACCACTGAAGCTCATGGAAGAAGTTGATTCCCAATTATTAGTTTACAACTCCGTGTTGTAAATGTGTTTAATATAGATACAGTGTACTTAATGTGTGGCTCCTGTGAACAGGTTTGGATTTTACAGCTGTGACTCCACCCCCATAGTAAAGAATTTTTGATTCGATTTTTGACGCTTGGGCAGAATCTAATAGGATCTTTGGGAATAGGGTGGGAGATAAGGGAACACTGTGGACAGAGAATCATTAGGGAAAATAAGGCTCATATGCCTGTCATCTTCCCAATGCCAAGGAATTCTCTTAGTAATAGGAAAGGTACAGTATGGTCATTATCATATCTCTATCTGTTGGAGTCTGCTGTGTGCAGTGAATGATTGTCCAGTGGCTGGAAAAAAGTATAATCTGGTGGCCTCGAGGTAACAGTATTGGGACTGCTCTTCTTTTTGATATAGTGTATAATCCAGGACTCCGGGTCTGTTAGTTCATTTGGCCAGATAATTAGAGTGTGATGGACAATAAAACAACAACATGAGTGGGTTCAATCACCAAGCTTGTTGTGGAAGATGTTGGAGGACAACTTCCTCTCTTCACTCCAGGCTGTGGAATGATTACCATCAAGATGTACAAAACCAATTGTCTCTCTCTAATGGAGAGAAATGCCAATGTTCCTTGATGGATTCTGACTCCAAACGTGACCTGGGCTTGGGTTAAGGGAACTTAATGTCAAAGTTGATGGAAGATACAAAGCTTATGAACAGTACAATAGATTGTAGCAGACTTCAGAAGGAATGAGACAAACAAGTCAAATTAAATGAAGTACAAAGAAGTTTCAAATGTAACTTTCATAAAGAAGTAAATATTCACATGAAAGTTTCAACTTGCAGGGCAGAATGGCAAATGCAGTAAGGTGGAACTAACTCGTTGCATTTTCAAAAGTTTCAGCAGAGGTAGGTTGGGCCAAATAGCGTCCTTTTTGTATGATTCCATTATTGAGACAGATTGTTTAATATTAAACCATCCAAAAGGTAAACAAACAGCTAATAATGGGAGTAGACTATGATATGCACACAACAAGCTTAATACAGATGATAAAATGGGCAGTCCCAGGGTTGCGAGCAGTTTCCTTTCTTAAATCTGTTTGCAAGTCAGAACACAATACACAACAATATAAAATAGCTATTTGAAAGTACAAGAAAATGCTTATATGTCAGATCTTTAGAGTTGATATTAATATTAATACACTCCTGTACAGGATCAATTGTATTTACAAGCGTTTGTAAGTAGGATGTTTGTAATAAGGCTGTAAGAAATACAAACAGGAGTAGGCTGTTCAGCCCCTTGACCCTGCTCTGTCAATAGGATCATGGTTGATCTGACATTCCTCATATTCCCTTTCCTGCCTTTTTCCAGCAACCCTTGATCTCCCTGCTGATCAAAAATCTATCAATCACAGTCTTAAATATGTACAAGGACTGTGCCCCCATAGCTCTCTGTGACAAGATATTCCAAAGACTCATATTCCTACTTTTTTTCAAACGTCAGTGAGTAAAGTCTAAACATGTTTAACCTTTGCCCATACAACAATCCCTCCATATCAAGGGTCATCCTACTGAATCTTCTCTGAACTGCCTCCAATGAGATGATATCTTTTCTGAAATTGGGGGACCAAAACTGCTTACATTACTCCAGATGTGGTCTCACCAGCATGGCGTACAGTTGCAGTAAGAGTTCCCTACTCTTATACTCCAAGCCCTTTGAAATAAGGGCTGACATTCCATTAGCCTTCCTGATTACCTGCAGCATCTGTGTGCTAGCTTTCTGTGGTTCATGCAAAAGTACCCCCAAGTCCCTTTGTTCATTTAAATAATACTCTATTCTTTTACTCTCCCTTCCAAAATGAACAATTGCACATTTTCATACATTATATTCCATTTAATTCAAAATTCATAAATTGTAATTCGTAAGTAGTCCATTCATAAATTGGGGGCCACCTGCAGTGCACTGAATTCAACCAGACATTGATTCGTTTTGATGGAGGGTTTGTCTCCATGGCCCTTAGCATGCTTTCTCATACTATTCTCTACAACACACTTCATAAGCTACTCTATGGTGCCCTGTTTGTCCTTCCTTTCACTCAGCAGTAGCAGAAATACTCACCATCACAGGGATCTTCCAGGATTCCTGGAGCTAGCACAATTTTTTAAGCTCAGCCATGCACCAGCCAAAAGGTACATGGGATGTGATAGGAATGACAAAGGAATGTTCCAATGGCATATAGTGACACCAATTCACAATTCATTGTAAATACAGGTTCACATTTATAGATATATTGCTAATTAACAACCAAGGTGCACTTTGTATCATCCCTATCTAAGGGAGTGCTACTCTCTCCTTATTGTCCAGTTGGCCTAACATATTTCTCATTGTTCAGTGCATTACAGATTGGAAATCCTTCAAAGGGTTGAAGATGTTCAATTTTATTCAGTAACAGCAACAAAAAAATCAACAGAAGAAACTGCATTTGCCTCTCAGAATAGAAATGTACTGCTTGCCTTTAGATCACCAACTGTGCAGTCAATGAGGGCTAGCTGCAGCAAACGCCATCTACTGGTCCAGACTGCAGCACACATCACAGGGAAGTGAGATGAAGTGTTGTGACCAGGCACAAATTACCTCAATGACAACCTTAACACACGTGGCCATGTGTTCTGAGATTCCACACTGGACCCTCATGGTCAAAAGTTGGCACCTTGGCTGTCGCCAGTATAGGATGGCTACCCTCTCATTCAGGTCGTAGTTCCTTCTCCTAACATTAGCATAGTTCTGTGACAATGCCCCGGATATCTACAGTTTGTGCAATGTACCACATTCATCTGGAGGAAATGGCATGGAGGATGACAGGTTCTAGCCCTCCTGTACCTCTTGTTCCTCCTGAGGGGACTTTCAGCTGCAACATCTTCATGTGGAGGCTGTTCCACAGCCACTGGAGGTTGCTGCTGGTCCTGGGCTTGCTGGCACTTCTGTGCCTCCTCCTTTGCTTTACACCTTTATTGTGCCATAGCAACAGCGATGATAACTCCTGCTATGGCTGGATTCATTGGTCATGGTTCCAATGAACCTATGTGGGGAATATCAGAAACAGAACAGAACCTTAGCAACGTCCCAGTCAGCATTCGCATCACACACAAATAACAGTTTAGCATACTCCTCCATTCAGTGGGTCATGGGTCAAGCCAAGTTGCACAAATGCAGTAGAAGATAGTAAGAGCTGTATGATTACTGATACCTTGTCAAACTATTCCAGCCCCATCCCTACACTATCCAAGAAAGGCAGCATTGTACGTAAGAACATGTTAGTGAAAACTTACAGCTCAAGGTGAGAAGAAATCAGTTCCATGTCCTGGTGTAGCCAGTGAAATCTTTGTGAATTGTGGTCTGGAGGTGACACTTTTAACGTTCGCCTATGATTACACTTGCTTTATGGAGATGACTATATTCAATCTGTAATGACCAATGACATGATCAAGATAGCTTGTAGCCAGGATTTGAATCCCACATAGATGGAAACCACATGCATTTGACATGCAGGAGGCTATAATTACAGATGTCTCCAAATTTTACTCTGAAAATATCTGTTTAATATAATTGCCACTTGAAGGGCTTCACATTGCTGCTAGTGGGCCCATGCTCAGGAATAAAAAGCACTTACTCTGCTCACTCCAAGTATGTTTTCTGTTTTCATTGCACATTTGTCTGGGTACAGTAGGTAACACAGGTCACGTTTGGCACAGTGAGTCACTGACCCAACCTGGTAATCATGAGTCCCCTCCCCAAATCTCTATGTTAATTTCTTCCTTACACTCCCTGTCAAGCCCATCAGTACTGAGCTTTCATACATTCTCACATTCCTCTTTGAATTCTGACTTCACCTCCTGACACTAACCCTCGAGCCCACATCCTACAGGGGAGTCACACAAGCCCTACTGTACTACACTGTCCCTTCATCAAAACCAGGATGGTGGTGCTTGTATATGACCACCATTCCACAGTAACCCATGTCCTCCAATGCACTACTGATTCTGCCCCCTTATACCCTTTTTATTTAACCTATTCAGATATACTTCTCAAACAAGCAGGACTTGAGCCCATGCCTTCTGGTCCAGAGGTGGATACGCTTCTATTGTACCAAAACGTACAAATTTTCAAAGCCCCAGAACTGACTGTTTCTCACCCCTGACTTGGATGGACAGCTCCAACTAATGGGTGACCAAGCCCCTGATTAATTTGTACATCTCCCAGTCTACCTTACTGCAAATCTCAGAACAGCTGCACTGGCCCACTCTCTGAGCTGGAGATATATAGACCCCCTAAACTTAACTAATCCAAGTGGCTGATTGACTGTGTTCGGCTGAGTTTCTCAAGCAAATTCTGTTTTCAATCCACGGTTTCTTGTTTTATTGCCACATTGTTTGCAGCTATGCTTGTAAATAGCCAAACACTTCTTAAAAATCCTTTTCAGAATTGAGCTTGGTTGTTCCAAACTATTGTCCCTCCATTTATTATATTGATTTTTCTATGCTGATGAACTCACATATAAAGAAAATGATTTGTAATATGCCTGGTATATTCTATTTTAAATGTACTATTTTAAGTTAAATAAACCATTGTCAGTGCACTGTTATCCCCAGGTTTTGCTGCAAGTAATAAAAATTAATAAAGTTGAAAATAATAATTCTAAGTATTTTTTTCAAAGCTCAAATGCTGTTGTAACATTTCCCTTAGTTGTATGCCTAATTACATTGTACAGCATTCAGCTGACTGCGTACATTTAGTGGGATTATCAACTATGATAGATGTGGCATATCAAATTGGCATATCAAAGAGAACTATCTGTCGGATTTCCAAACTCCTGACTGAACTGAACTCTCAGCTGAAGTATACTGTACAGGATGGCCATTAAGTGTCATCCAACATTCTTCCAATCAGTCGTTTCATCTGTGCTGATTGCAATCAGTTGTAATGCCGGCATTAGCTTGCAAAATAGCCATGTCTTTGTTGTCGGAGAGTGGGTGGAAGATAAGATGGGACAGAGCAAATTATATTCAACTTTCAAGCCACAGATAATGTGATTTGAATTCATTTTATGGGTGTGTTTTTTTTAACTACCTCATTCTTATATCCCAATTTTCCTACTCTGCTACGAATTTGGACAAATCATCACTTATATCATCCATTTCAATAACTACAAGATGCAACTTAACCATAAACTTTAAAGTGCTTTAAAACATTGAGACAAGAAAAAACTTACATCACAGCAAATAACTAAATAAGTTTAAGACAATCTATCGGCGGATAGTTAACATAATCATATTGGCAATTACTTTCAGGCATACAGTTAACAAAAAACATCTCTTTACCTGCAAATTCTCACACACATTGAGTTTGCCTTTTAATAATCACTAAGGGTCCACAATTATTTATAATATGTTTTAATGACTTAGATGAGGAAAGTGAATGTATTGTAGCCAAGTTTGCAAATGTCACAAAAATAGATAAGAAGGCAAGTAGTGAAGATGACACAAAGAGCCTATAAAAGGATATATAAGGTTAAGCGAGCAGACAAAAACTTGATAGATGGACTATAATGTGGGAAAATATGAAGTTATACACTTTGTCAGGAAAAGTAGAAGAGTTGAATGTTATTTAACTGGAGACAGAATGGAGAAAGCTATGGAATAGAGGGATTTGGGAATCCTTGTGCATGAATCTAACATCTAAAAGCTAACATCCAAGTTTAGTGTGTAAGAAGGAAGGCAAGTGGAAGTCAGCTTTATTTCAAAGGGAATGGAGTATAAGAGTAGGGAGGCTTTTTTAATAAAACCGTATAAGGCACTAATCAGACCACAGATGAACTACTGAAAACAGCTTTGGGACACTTATCAAAGGAAAGATAAATGGTAATGCTGGCAGTCCAGAGAAGAATTTGGTTCACTCAGCTGATACCAGGCATGTAGGGATTTTCTTATAAGGAGGGCTTAAGTAGATTGGACTTTTCCTTTTGGAATATAGAAGAATGAGAGGTGACTTTATTTAAACATACAAGATTCTTAGGGGCAAACAAATTCAGAAAAAGCTGAAGAAACTCAGCAGATCTGGTAGCATCTCCGGAGAAACAACAGAGTTAATGTTTCAAGACCAGTGACCTTGCTTCAGAACTAGAACAAGTTAGGAAAAGGTGGTATTTAGGCTGATAATGGGGGTTAGCTGGGAGAAGGAGTTAGTAGATAGAAGGAGACCAGGCTCAGGTAGTCAAAGTGATGGTTGATAATAAGCCAAGGAAGAAGAGAAACTACACAGGTGACATGGGCACAGTGTGAAAATTAGTTAGCTTTGCAGAAAGTAACCCGCTTCATGACAGGACCTGGGGTAGTGGGGATAGTTAGTGGATAAGGAAGGAAGTGTTCATACTTTGAAATTGTTAAACTCCATGTGGAGTCCTGAATGCTGTAAGGCATCTGAATGGAAGATGAGGTGTTGTTCCTTCATCTTGCACTGACATTCACTGGATCACTGCAGCAAGTCTGAGACAGAAATGTTGGCTCGGGAACATGCTGGTGTGTTGAAATGGCAAGCAACTAGAAGCTTGGGATTATTTTTATGGACAGGGTGTAGGTGTTCCATAAAGCGGCCATCCAGTCTACATTTCATTTCAATGTAGAGGAGACCACATCGTGAGTACCGAATACAGTCGATTAGGTGGCGTAACATGCAGTTCAAGTGTTATGAGCGAAGGACAGGAAAGTGTAGTTGAGGATTATCAGATCAGCCATGATTTTATTGCATGGCGGAGCAGACTCACTGGGCCGAATGGCCTACTCCTTCTCCTACATATTATGGTCTTATGGGCTGATAGCCATGCATTCAAATCAAACAGAACATTTCTGGTCAAATTCCCCAGTCCTGCAAAATTAGTTGCTGTTTTTCTGCCTCATAATTACTAACATTTCACTTTCACAAAAAGAGTGTTATATAGGCAAAAAAATGATCAAAAGAGCAAAAATGTTTTAAAGATTTAAAGTTTTAAAAATTTACAAAGAAAGACTCAAGAATGATGTGTGCATAGATACTCATAATCTACAAATGCAAGTGTGAGTCTCAAGACAGACTGTGGGCTGTGATATTCTAATAAATATGCTCAATATGCCTGCACAATTGTACATTTTGATCTACTTCATCCTGTTTTAGAGAAACGATTCTAATCATATACTATTGATGTGATCACAAGTCCATTGGGATAATGCATTTGATGTAAAAAGCATTGATGCATTTTTTAAATTAGGTACGATAACTTGAACTTTAATATCAATTCACAGGATAATAAACAGTAAACACCAAGTTGTGGAGAAAAATATCAAACAGAGGAATGATTAAAGAGAGATGACCTAAAATTAAGGCTTTGACAATAAGGAGGTGAAATAGTTGTGTTGCTGAGGAAGGGAGATGTGGAAGATGATGACAAGTGGCTGAAGTAACCCACACAATGGGATAAAATTCAGGAGGGGATAAATCAACCAAAAAAAGTCTTTTTTTTCTTCTTAGCCACAGAGGAAACCACAAAGCTATAAGAGAAAAATGATAGGATGAGAAGAAAATGATGTTAGAAGTTGACTTTGTGATATGGGTAGTATAGGTTCTTGACAAAATTAGAATGTTGTAAGATGAACTGTATATTCATAAGTGGATAATAAAGCCATAAAATAACTTACATTCATATTGTGCCTTTAAAATAGTTTTAAAAAATGCAAAATGCTTAATGACATTAGTTGCAACCAAGCATAACACTAAGCCACATAAACTGATATTAAGACAAGTGATGAAAAACTTGGCAAAAGATGTAAGTCATAAGGAACACCTTAAAGGAGGTCAAGAGTGCTGAAGGGAAGAATTCTGGCTAGCACCAGATATAGTGACATAATTTTTAATACGTGGATGCACAAGCGGCTGGAATTGGAGGAGGGCCACAATCTCTGGCGAGTTGCAATGTTGGAAGAGATTACAGTAATTGGGAGGGGAGAGGTCATGGAGGGGTTTGGAACAAAGGGTGAATGTAGGTTAACATACATATTGGCCAGCAATGAATCACATTATTGAAAGCAATATGAAAAGCCAAGTGTAACAGCACCACAACAATCCCAGCATCTCACATGCAAATTAACACCAAACAATCTGTCTGTATAACAAAAGTTCAAACTTGATAAGTAACACACACTGAAATATTTTTCCATTCTAAGTCTGCCAGCAGAAGGGATTTGACTCATGCTGATAAATTGATTGCCTAGAGTTCATTTGCTTTGTGTGATTTCTATCATTACAATCCACACTTCTGTTCGAGGCACTGGTCTGAAGTTGTAAATATGTATAGATTGTACGTCAATCAACGCACATTGGCATTGCAGTCACAAATTAATGCTATTAGAATTCCAACACTAAATTATCCATATAACAGCATGCATTACTTCAAATAATGTGCAGTCAGAAAAGGTTGTCTGAAGTATTGAGCTATCTTTGGTTATGTTTCATACATTTACATACTTAAGTCGATTACTGCACAAAAACCTTGAAGGACAAACAATTGGAAGTGAGTCTTGGAGAGCCTGAAGTACTGCAGCATGCTGCTAATAGTGACAGAGCAGGATTTTTTTCAAACACAGCGGGAGAAATCTCTAGATTTTTTTTTGTATACTGTTCAAACTATTGTTTCTCTCTTAGCTTTGCATCTCATGCGGACCAGGTTCCTCAAATAAAGATAAAGGTAAAATATAAAGTAAAAGAAAACAAAAGTTTTCTTTGCAGTTTATTCTCCAAATTAAAGACAGGACTTGAGCCAGCTATTTTCTTTCAGTTTTCCATCATTATTCTGAAGGCATAGCGAACCTTCAAGGGTAAGAACTGTTGTTTCAAATGCAAAACCAGAAAAGATATCTAGAAAATATTTTCAAAAGTAGAGCCTCAGATTTGGTTTTCTGATAATTACAAGAAATCTCAGATAAGCATGCTGAATTGATAAATATAAAAGCAGTTTTAGTTACTTCTAATATACAATTGTACAATATTGTTGAAGCACCACACAATTTTCCAACATAATTGCTACATGTCACTGCTGATTGCAACAGCAATTTGTATCAACAAGCCACTAAAATGTATTTCATTTAGCAGCACACTGTGAATTGAGCATTGCTAATGTTATGTGCAAGGGTACCTTATTCTAACATCCTTCCTTTGCAAGGATCAATGACTTTACCATGTGTTAGTTGCAGTTTTACTTCCCTCTGGCACTGGAATTAGAGCAGAGAGCTGCATTCAGGACCCTTACAGCATGAAAAGGAGTGAGACTTTCTGAAAAGTGCGCAAAATCTATCATTTCAAAGTGTTATATAATTGTTTGCATGTTCATTTGCTCTATTCGCATGTTAGTTCTTTGATTGACTGCATTTTCCCCAATAGATAAATAGCTATGTACTCCAATATTGCACCCAAGTAAATATCATACATACATTCAAATATGAAGCCAATCTATGGTTGGTTGAGACGGTTACCCAGTCACTTTGAAAGGTAATGCCAGGATATCAGAGATTCAGGGTGAAACTTGTCAAGTTAATGATAATGGTCTAATAATCAACAAGAAAGTTTTTTTAGGGTTTGATTAACTCTAAAGGTTATTTAAAACAGTAAAACAGTTATGGAGCAGATACTACAATAAACCACAGCATGTGTAAACCTGTAGCAGAATAACTGCCAGGCAGAGTGATAACGTCGTATACACACAGTACATGGTATCTCTAAAGGTGAAATTGCTTGAAGGCAAGATATACAGACAATATCATGCTCCTTTCCAAGAGATTATGTACAATAACAAGTGAGCCTGTGAGTATTGTGGCGTATAGTTAATTTGCTGATACTCCAGATTTCATGGTGGTGACTTTGACTTTGAGTGCCATTAATCTCCACAGTCATTAGTGATGTTGTCTATCATTCTTGTTTGAAGTTTCAAGTTTTTCTTTCATGGACTGTAGTTGTTGTTCACAGTTTGTTTATCCTGCTGCAATACATCCATGTTTTGTTTCTGATTAGCTGCTGACTGGTCTTATTCCTCAAGCAATTTTGAATGCTTCAAGCCTTCTTGAAATTTACTGCTTTTTCATTCAGAGCTTCCAGCTTATTTTGAAACCCTTGGTTTTATGCCTGGGTTGCTTATGATTCTGCCAAAGTTTTAACCTTGAATCTGTCTCGTTTATTTTCTCTTTCATAATCTACTCTAGTAACTAAACAGACTTTTCAACATTTTCTTTCTTTAAAGCCTAGATCTCTTCAACATGCTGCTTCAACATTTGGCTTCATCCATGTCTTGCTTGAACTCTTTCATTGGAGCATCATGGACTGTCACAAGAGTAATTTTCAACTCTTTGCTGCGTACCTGTGCATTTCCATGTGTTCTTCAAGGTTTTTCAATTTCTCCAGCATTGCTTTGAGCTCAAACCAATGTTTTTGCTGTTGTTCCTGATCTGTATTAAGTGAGAGTTGCTCCTGTTCTTTCTGTAAACAGCAGTTCTTTCACTGGATTGATGGTCAGAGATAGTTCATCCTACTTCCTTTCTTTCTCTTCCCGCTCTTCATTCATCCTTATGAGCTGAGAAGAGGTATCCCTTGACTTTATCATTACAAAGATGGTATTCTCGAGTCTGGAATTATTCTAAGCAAGTAGGTCATCTTCATTTCTCTCGAACTTTCCTTTTCCTCTACACATCAGAAAGCTGAGATTTGATCTCCACTAATTCAGAAGAAAGTGGATTGCTCCGAACTGCTTTCATATTCAGTTCAGTTCTTGAATAGTCTGTTGTCTCTCTGATGTCTGTCTGATTCCATGGCTTGTGACTGCTGTGAAGTCACATTATGCTGACATAACTGCAATTGCTGGTCCAGCAATGTCTATGATGTAGAATATTGGTGATGTCCAAGTGAATTGATTGCACCTATTCTCAAGCACTATTCACTTGCACGTGGAGTTGGTGGACCCAATGTAAGCTGAAAGTTTTAGATTCATACATTTTGTCATGACTTCTCAAGCCAGTGGATTCATATTATTTAGAAATTGCGGGAATATTGGCAATCCATCATGTTAATCTTAGCCAATAACAAATAGTCACCAGTTTTCTGAGAACAGATAATTTAACTGTTTGTGAACATGTGGTGACATTAATGTTTTGCACGAAATTGGAAGTGTGAAACAGATATTTGCTGCATTTTGTCTCACCATCCACATTGTTAGATTCTGATTTGTTGGTCACTTCATAAATTTGCCTCTGATAGAAGACCAGTTGGTTTTTATCATAGTGTTAAGATTCTCCTTTTGCATGGGATTGTTTAGGTCGAAGTAAGGCTCTTTAAAGCTGCATCAGCCCTTGTTCCTGTGCGCTGCTTCTGCTAATAGTCTTTTCTGCCATTTGCAAAATTGATTGAAAGCTGAGCATTTTCTTGGAGTTTGTACAAGGCCACACCTTCCCCATTTTGATTTTATTGAGTACTCTAATGATTGTGTCAACCATTAAGTTTGGTATTAGGACCTGTAAGCTCAATCAATCTGCAAGGATCACTTCCTACTTACATCCATCCATTAGTCGTGCTTCCACACCACTTGTCCTCGGTTTGTCTTGCAGAATTTTCTAGAATGTTTTCATGGGAGTAGATGTAATCACAAACTCAGCAATTCTGCTTGCTAGCTCACCATTTGAAAATTCACACAATAATCTCTTTATTGTACACTTTCTCACAAAGCACTCTACAGTTGGTATCGATTTCTGTAAAAATAACATGAATCCTTTTCAACAAATACCAAAATTTTATCAGTTGTTCTTTTAATGCGGCCTGTAACTTTTGGGAATCTTTTATCTCTTTGACTGTTAAACCAGATGTGCTATGTTCGTGCTAATCTTCATTCCTAATTGCTAAGCAAAGCTCATTAGCTTGCTTTTCTATATCAGCCATGCTTGAATCTAGAAACACTACCTAAGAACGCCTCAAAAATTTAAATTTCTTTTGGGGCATCTGCTGTACATCAATTTAAACTAGGAAATTTTGCGGACATTCAAACAATATGCCTTTGACCTTTTCTTGCTTATTGTCAAACCTGCACACACTCCAATCACTTGCCGTTCTCTGCTGAGTTAAACCACCTTCTCTGTGAGGAGTTGTCCGCTTAAAGTAATCTGTTTTGTTAACAGTCTCTGATGCAGTCATGAACGAAAATAATGCGCTGATTTAAGACTGTTAACTATGCGTCCTTTCTGTAGATTAACTTGTTTGTTGACTGTTCAAGTACAATAGGCATCTTCAGCACAATATTTTCCACCACTGTTCACCAAAACATGTTAATGATAATGGTCTAACAATCAATCACTCATCAGGGTTACATTAACTCTATAGGTTAGTTTATTTAAAACAGTAAAGCTCATTACAAGTTATGAAGCAGATATTACAGTAAACCAATGGACTTCTGTCAACATGTATAGACTGACAGGAGACTAACTGGTAGGCAGAGTCACAACATTATATGCACACAGCACGTACTGTCCTTAAAGGTGAGCTCCCTTAAAGGCACAGTACACTTACAAAGATACACACACACACACAGTTCATCAATAGCTCTGAGCCATGGGCAATGTATTAGATTTATATTATATTAGATCAGAGAGATTATGACAATCCTTAACCACACTGTAATATTGCATGGTAAACAGTTTGAATCTTTATATAGACCCTGTATTTTACAGATTCACAGAGACATACAGCCAAGAGGTAAGTACATCATGTTATAATTAATCATCCCTTACTCACAACAATGCCACAAAATAGATGCAGTGAAAAGAAGTTTATCGCGAGTTCATTTGGACATAGTGTGGCATATCTACTCAGAACTTGTTCAGAGTCATTATTGATTATAGATTTTTTGTTTGTTTCTAATGAAGTAGGAGAAATACAAAGGTAGCAGCAGAAGGTCAGAATTTATTTGGAATACTGCTGGTGTCTGTACCCAATGAATTATGGAAGTTTCATACTGCTTTCAGTTTAAAAGTGAACTCTCACTGGACTTCCATAGACATTTTCAAACCTAATTCAGTTATGTGTTGTGAATTCTGATGTGAAATTGTTTCTCAATTTTATATTTCATCTATTGCTTTTAATCTCGTAGTTTATCTTTATGGCATAAGCAATGATTTCCGGTATGCATTGATGATATAATCAATGTCAACAAACATTAGTCATTGTAATGGTAATCTTTGACTGATTTATACAGCAATCCATACAAAATGCTTAAACTATATTAGGTTTGCAATACTTAAATTGCACACTAATCTAATCCAAACCGAATTATGCTTTTGTCTGGAATCATCCTTCCATCATGAATGGAGAAAAATCTAGAAGCTGATCAGTCGGCGGGAAAAATCCATGAGCAAATTATATTATTATCAACAGATACAGAAATCAAGTGTTTACAACAAGTTGTTGTGAGCTGCTAGAAAAGTTTGGGGACACTTGTATGTAAAATACTTGAAAATCCAGCATTCTGAGTCCTAACACCAATACACCTATACCTAATTTGACTTGAGTCATACCTGTAATATTCTGCAAAGCTTTGAAGTGTAACTTCTCACAGTGTTTAATTGTACTTATGATCTACCACCCTTTATACTCCAATTTGTCTATTCATTCATTACTGGCAACAGCCAACTAATAATTACACTACGATCGTGGTTATGTTGTCTTCCTACGGTACTCTCCAAAAGCGAAAACAGCAATGAAATTACTATTAATGAAAGATTTTCACAACTTTAGTGACAAATAAAACATTCTCTAATGATTTTCTGTTTCTCAAGAAAATCAATGTTGAGCATTTGAAGCAAACTTCATTTCAAGTCATCTTCAGGTTTGTCCGGGCCACTTCTGACTTTTTGTGCAGATTATTCATAGCTATTCCCAAAATGCACCATCTGCTATAGATGTATCATAGTCGGATTGACAAAATATTCAACCAGTTGTTCAGTTTCAATTAATTAATAAATTTACAGTATCAGAAATATTGAAATTATGATTATTTATTAAGCTCATGATTAAGTGTCAGCTGTAACAATCTATATACATACATCAGAATCTAAGTTAAATTAAACAATGCAGTAAAATAATGTTGTAAGCATCTCTAAATTTCATTCAGACTGATTTTTACATTAGTAACATGCAGAAGCTAACGTTTTATTTGAGGAAATCAGACAGTAGGAAATGTTCCACCTTTTAAAATTGCAGAAGTAATGCTATGTTGGCTGTGCAGCTTCATCCAGCCTGAGAAACTACAACTATGAAGAGAAAGACAGTGGTGATCTTACAATGTTAACACAGACTATTTTCTTCTAATCAGAAACTATAGTTGAGGAGAAACAGTCAGTTCAAATTTTTTTCACCTTTTGAATCGTTATACTTGGTTTTCTCATATATCTCATGCATGTCAATGTATTTCAAAGGCATCAAACTCTTACCAAATTATATTCAACAACACCAGGAGAACTGCAGCTTTGTATGATACTGGGAAACCTCTGGCTGCAGTGCAGTGCGGACTGAGATAGCAGCAGTCTGACAATGATGCATGCAATTGAGAGAAGTACTTTCAATCATCTATTGCAGCTAGGCAGTCTTACCTTAGTCTGTGCTCCTTCTAGGGAAGTTCTTGTCAATAAGATTCTCAGAATAGTCTGTCAGACAGAGCAGAAAAGGAAACAGCTTCCTAAACACTTAGGACAACTTTACCCTTTTAAATGAAGCCTGATCCACAACACACAAAAGGGAAGCTGAAGGAGAGACAGAGAGAGAGAGAGAGAGAGAGAGAAGGAAATGAAAAGTGCTAAAATGTTTGGGTCAGCATCATAGTAAAAGCACTGCAGTTTCCCAGAAATCCCTCTAGTGATACATTGCTGTATTTCACAGTGCTGCCTGCTGATTGGTTGCTGTGTTGTTCGGTAATGTCGAACCTCAGCATTAATTGGGGATGGTCCCTTTTGTGGTGCACTCTCCACCCCTGCATCAAGTATTGCTGGATCAGCACAATGAGGGAAAATCAAATACAACTGAACTGACAGCAGACACCAGCACTAGCATACGGTATAAGGAGTCTACATTTCAGTGGTAATGTTCTATGCGTAAATGAATCAGCAGGGCAGACAAACAGAACAGATCAATAGATAATGCAATTTGCACAGAAGCAGCATCCTGATTTTAAAAAATAGAACATGGAACAGATTTTGACTGCTGTCAGCCTAATACAGTACATTATTAATTGCTCAGAAAAAGATGGGTTAAGCAGCTCACTAATTTGATGTATAGGTTTACATTCACTGACATGAATTATACTGCACAAATACAGATTAAATAGAATGTAAATAAACATCATTATGTGATGATATAATGATTAAATGAATTAATTGTCTTTCCTCCTTAGGGACGCATATAGTGTACGCTTTCTACATATTATGCTATCTATTATGGGTTTAAAGTTACAATTTTTGTTCAACTTGCAAGTCAAATTTTACTTAACTGTTTGTGGAAAGAAAGCTTAATTAATCAATATGCTATTTTATGTTGTGCTCAAGAAATGTAATCAGAACCAGCTCACTGTCTGTACAATGAAGCATGAATTGGGTTATTGAGGAGCCAAGCCCTCCTGTTCTCCCATAAAGCAGTCAAGTTTATTTGAATCAACAATCACAATATAAAACATCCAAAAAAAAAGTAGTTACCTCAATTGATTATGATGCTACATGCAAACATATAGTTGAGTCATCTTGCAACATTTTTCACCATCAAATCAAATGACCAAATCTATTCACATTTCTAGAGGAATAGTGATCCTGTAGGGAAATTGTCATAAAGTAAATATTGAATCAATTAGATCAGTTAAACATTGAAATTTTAATAAACATGTATTAGTTAAAGTTAAAGCTATAGCCACTCTTCCAGAAGAAGACCAATATGTAGATGCATTCAACATTAATAAACATGTTGTGGCACTAATTAATAATTTAAATAATCCATTAAAAGTATTATATTCACAAATGTGATTAATAAGTCAGTCATTTTAGAAAGTTACAAAGTATTAAATTGGGGGAACCTCACAAACATTCCAAACCAGTTTTAGTACCAATAACCATCCTGCTGCTTTACTTTTATTTTAACATACTTTTTTAAATATGAGGTGTCTGAGCACCACAACAGTGGATTGTCAATGACTTGAAATAATCTACCAGGAAACCAAAATCAGATGCTGAAAATCAGCTGAGACCTGATTGACTGTGATCAATGGTGACAGGGATAGTAACGCAGGTGCAGCAAATCTGTAATAAAGGTAGAAAATACTCCTTCTACTCAGGAGGTCAGGCAGCATCTATGGAAAGAACAAAAAACAGACTTAACCCCCACTATCACTGCCTGACCTTTGGAAGGTTACAGGAGACTCATTCAACTTCAACCTGACATTTCCAGCTTGAGAGGAGCAGCAGCCTTGAATGGGAAGAAGTTTCAACATAAAGGCATCTTTCCACCAACTTACTTGGAAATTTTAAGTAAAAGGTGGTTCTTTCAACAAAGACCATTGAGTTCTAGGGCAGTCAGGGAGACAGTGGCTTGTTTGGGGATGGGGTGTGAAAGGGGGCTTGTGAAGGGGGTTTGGAGAACACCTCTACTAGGTGGCAGCTGGCTACTGATGGTATACATCAATTAGGACCTGAAAGGGTTAGCTGACATCACAAGGTAGGCTCCACCCATATGGATTTTTCCTGGGAGCATGTGATCAGTTTCTGGGTGTTTTCCCTTAGTGTTAATAACATGCAGCTAAAGTAATATTGTACACTGTGATGAAAGGTATGAAATTTATTTATACACATATAAACATCTTTGGTGGAAGTTTGGATTTCAAATAGATGAGTGTTGGTTACTTTGGTGGAGGTCTGTTTTATTACAAGACAATGTCGGAGATTCTATTGGCCTACACGCACAGGGAATGGGGGCTGCTGGTTTGTTGCATAAGAAATGCTGGTGTTGGCTGGAAGTAGTCAACTTGGGTCACAGTCACCAGATGAATGTACATTTTAAAAATGAGTTGCTAGGCCTGCACATAAATGCCGGTATCCCCGGCTGCATTTGGTGGTTCTGTCCTTATTGATAAACTAAGACTTGAACTCCCTTTTTTAAAGCATCTATTCTAGTATTCCCTTTCAATAACTAGACCAGTACAGAAAAGATACCTGTTTTCTACTGCTGTAGAAACTCTTCCCCAATATAATCACTGAGCATTTGTCCCTCTCTGCTCTTTACACAGCCACTGTCACATTCTACATTTGGATAATTAATGTCCCCATTATTGATAAACTACAATGTTGACATCCCTCTGTAATTTCCCTGCAGATTTGCTCCTCCATCTCCTTCCCATGAGTTGGTGATCTATAAAACTACACCAAGCAATGTAATCACACCAGTTTTGACCCTTAGCTCTAGCCAGATTGATTCTGCCTTTGTTATCTCTGGAGTGGCAAAGTTTCTCCAGCACTGCAATGTGTTACTTAGCTAATACCATTACTCCACCATTTTTCCTTTCTTTCCAATCTTTCCTATCTTTCAGAACACCTTGTACACAGCACTATTTAACATCCAGTCTTGCCTTTCCTTGATCCAGGTCTCTTTTATTGCCATATATCATATTTCCACATGGCAATATGCGCCTAAAACTCCTCAATCTTATTTACTCTACTCCATGCACTCAGACATGCACACAATATCTCTGACTTAGGCTTCATTACTTTCTCCCTTACTCCAACTTCATCTATTGATTTTCCATTTTCAATACCAGTGCTTTTCAAATTGGTTTTGCTCCCTCATATTCCATTCTAATATTCTCTTTTGGTTCCAAAACCACTGCCAAGTTAGCTTAACAACCTACCTGCAGCAACAGCAAAATACTATTCAAGCAATTCAGACCCTAGTTTTGTTCAGGTGCAACCTATCCAGATTATCCAGACACTATTTCCCCAGTACCAGCACCAGTGTCTCAGGAATTTAAAGTCCCCTCTCCTGCACCTTCTTTCCTGTCATTCAACTGGCTTCTTATTCTATTTCAGTACTGCTTTGCACTGGTAGTAATCTGGCGAATACTCAGTTGAGGTCATGCTTGTTAATTTTCTACTATTTCCCTGAAGCCTGATTGCAAGATCACATCCTGCATCCTACTTATGTCATTGTGCTAATGTCGACCAGAAACTTGAACAGCTCACCGTCCCCCTGGAGAATGCCTAACAGCTACTTTGTGACATCTTTGACGTTGGCATCAGGAACAACATACTATTCTGGAGTCATATCTGTGGCAACTGAAATGCCTACCTGTTCCTCTAGCCAATGAATCCCATTTCATTATTGTGCATTTTTTCTTCTTCTTCTCCTCCTGTACAGTTGAGCTGTTTATGGTGCCAAAAATTTGGCTCTAACTGCACTCCGATGAGGAACAGCATTGTCGCCAGCTTCCGAAAATGGACGACCGATTGGTGAGCAGTACCTCAGGAGTCTCCTGCTTTGCCTGCCTGTTTCCTTTGGACTGCCTAGTGGTTACACTTGCCCTTTGTACTTGCAGTTCCTTAAGCTGATGCATGACCACCTCCCTGAGCATGCTACCAACTGATAAGTATCTATTTAATGACTATAATCATTGTAAAGATTGTCCTGATATTTGAATTCAAACATGGACCACAGAGGAATTATTTCATTGAATCAGCCTCCATAACATATCATAAAATTAAACATTCTAATTCTAAAAACAGCTTGTAAACCCATTAACAGGATCACCCATAAACGACTGAAATTCAGGAAAGCAAACATCTCAGGGCTCCCTCCATGGGCACCAGCAACAGGCATCCCACATCTTCAAACTTTTGCAATCCACAAATTTTAGCCTCTAAGAACATTCAAGGCACATCTCTGATCTGCTTACAGGATGCTTCTGCACTTCAACTCACACCTCTGGCTGTACCAGCTGCTATCATTGCAACATTGCTGCAAGAACACTGTACACTCAGGGTTATGCACCCAGCTCATCAACTAGATCAGGCTATATCTCCTCTCTCTTCACTCACTATCACAAGGCTCACTAACTCTCAGCCTGCTTGGAGCTCACAGCATTCCTGTCTTGCCTTGTTGTCCTTTACTTCCCCAGCCTATGATACCAGACTCAAACTACTTGTGTCATAATTTGCCTTATAATACAGACATAAAGCCAGGAGATTTGTCATGGCTGTCAGCAGGCCTCAGTCAAGTCAAGGGGGATAGCCTTCAGTCAGGGGTCCTGGCATATAAATCAAGGGCAGCCTCCAATACCAGACCAGGAGCTTGAAAATGGTCATTCAGCAGCTAGCAGTGGTCAGGTTCAGGATGTTCTCCTCTTAAGGGGTGAGGAATGCATCTCAGTACTCAGTCTTTTTACTCTATTGTTGGCTGTTTTCTTCCTGAATGAGACAGACAGAGACAGATACTAACATGTATGAAAGTGAATGGCACAACTGTTATTTTGGTACAAATGGCCCAAGTGAGTGAGTAGGCAGTGTAGAGGGTGTTCAAGGCACTGATGTTAGGGATTATGGTGGGTGAGAGGAGTGGTGAGAGTGGTAGAGCATGAACAATGGGTGAGAGGTAGATCCAATAGCGGAGAGAGAACGAGTGTGAAGTATCGAAGACAAGGTGATAGCATTCATTGCTCTTCTTCCTCCATTGATGGGTATTCCTTTAGATAGCTGAGACTGCACTGACCGGTTGGCATACTGACACCAGGCTGATACGGTCTGATATCGTGGCATCCAATGCTGGTTCTGGGAGATGAGGAAGCCCAGCAGTGTGGAAGCAGGAAGTCATCCCATCCAGCAGGACCTCCACACTCCTGCCTGCAACATGGTGTCAATGTCTTTCCATCTGCCATGTCTAGGACAATGTCAGGAACCTTCAGGGCAACTCTGGCTGACAATGCTTCTCTGTGCCTTTAAAGATGATGCAGGGATACATCATGCCAGTGAATTCCAGAATACTATGGAGTGGTGATTAGTTCTGGGAATGGTGAACTGAGAGATGGAGGCATAATTTGAAGTGATGGGCACCAGAAGGGTGGGTAGGTAGTTAACAAGGTGCAAATGAATCCATTTGGTCCCATGGCTAAATCCTTCCAAAAAATTTGGTACAACTCCAACTTAGCCAAAAAATGAAGTTTCAGACTTAAATTCAAAAGTAACAAATCAGTCAGCCTTATCAGTGAATCATAAAATCCCTACGGTGTGAATGCAGATCTATACTGTCCACACCATCCCTCTGAAGATCATCCCACCCAGACTCTTCTACCCTATCCTTGTAACCCTGCATTTCCTGTAACTAATCCACCTAACCTACACATCCCTGGACACTATGGGCAAGTTAGCATGGCCAATCCACTTAACCTGCACATCTTTGGACTGTGGGAGGAAACCCACACAGACACAGACAGTCACACAAGGCTGGAATCAAACCTGGGTTCTTGGCACTGTGGGGCAGCAGTGCTAACCACTGAGCCATCGTACCATACCAGTGCTTGTGCACCTTCCTTGGGCATCGAGAATAAAAGAGACCTTCTCTTCTGAAAATGACTAAACCCTCTCAGCTGTACCAACCTTATCAAATATTGTATTTCTCCACATCCTCAGTGCCTGATGAGTACTTGTACCATGTATTTTGGCTGCACCCGAACTTATGTTAAAAACAATGTTGTAGTCACTTTTGCATTTTTCTGCCAAAAGATATTCTGGCAACGTCCAAGATCAGAGAGGATTGGCATCTAATAGGTTATATAATAGTCTGGAACACAGACCTAAAAGATAAGCACATTACACGTGGTATGGTTATGGCTGACGAATGCTGGACAGACAAATGACTTATTCACTCCAAACTGTTGGTGCGGGTGTCCAACAAAATGAACTGCTAGCTGGGAAGCGAACTTAGAATGTTTGAGGTTTCTAGCTGTCAAAAAACACCAAGTTCTGTAAATTTCATGCATAAAATGGATCAAAAACTACAAAATGGATTGTCAATCACTGAAATCCTTCATCACTCATTTATGTCGAAAACTCCATGGATTTACCATCAAAAGATACCAAGATCCCTTTAATGATTGCAAACAGGGAGCCAAGAGATGGCAGACCAATTAAATGCAAACTTTGGTTCTATCTTCACAGAGAAGGAAACAAATAACATCCCAAAAAGTGAGAGGGAGGAACTGAAATAAATTAGTTAGGGTAAGGAAATGGTATTGCAGAAATTGATGGGATTAAAGGCCAATAAATCCCTTGGGCCTGATTATCTATATTCCAGAGTACATGAGAAAGGGCCCAAGAAATAGTGGATGCATTTGTGGTCATCTTTCATGATTCTATAGACTCCGGAATAGTTCCGATAGATTGTAACTCCAGTATTTAAAAATGGTAACCGAGAGAAAACAGGGAATTATAGACCAAGTGGCCTGGCATTGCTAGTGGGAAGAATGCTAGAGTTCATTATATAAGACTTAATGAATGACAGTTACAGGGTCGAACAAAGTCAGCATAGTTTAATCAAAGGGGAATTGTGCTTGACAGATCTGCTGGTATTTTTTCAGGAAATATCGAATAGAGTTGATCAAGGGAAGCCAGTGGATGTGATTTACTTGGGCTTTTGGATGGTTTTTGATAAGATCCCACATCAAAGATTGCCATGTAAAATTAAAGCCGATGGAATCAGGGGTAGTATATTGACATGGCTAGAGAACTGCCTGGCAGGCAGGAAACAAAGGGTAGGAATAAACAAGTCCTTTTCCTAGCGGTAAACAGCAACTATAGTGATGCTACAATACCAGTGGTTGGAGCCCAGGTAGTCACATTTATATTAATGACTTAGTTAAGGGAACTAAATATAATATCTCCATATTTGCAAATGGCGCAAAGCTTGGTGGGAGGGTGAGCTGTAAGAGGAAGTAGAGATGCTTCAATGTGGTTTGAACAAGTTGAATGAGTGGGCAAATAAAATTAAAGGTAGAGCCACCACAGGGATGCTCTCCCATTAGAGAGAGATAACTGGTGGTGGCTTAATCTGAGGGTCACCTCACTTCATGCAAAGGGAAATGTTGAGAACGAGACCCCTTCATAACAACCTCAGTCTGTGTGGGGATTAAACACACACTGTTGGCTTCACTCTGTGTTGTAAACCGTACAAGCACAGGATGTTTTGCTGCAATTATACAGGGACTTGGAGGAACTGCACCAGATCTACTGTGTGCATTTTTGGGCTCCTTATCTGAGGAAGGATATTTTGGCATTGGAGGAAGAACAACGAAGATTTACCAGGCTGTTTCTTAAGAATGGCAGGACTGGTGTATGAAGAATGATTGGATTGGTCAGGATTATATTCATTGGACTTTTAAAGACTAAGGGGGGACCTCATAGAAATTTAGAACATTCTAATAGGACTAAGAGTGTAAATCCGGGAAGGGTGTTCTGTAATTGTTCTGCAATAGACTGTCCATAATTTGTGAACTACATTATTGTTTCTGGTGCTGACATATCCCTGCAGAAGCATTGAAACAAAGTGGAGACGTCTCTTAGGTACATGGTCAATTTGAGAAGCTTTGATTCGGAAAGAAATTCCAAGCGATCATTAAAACGTCATATGATAACAAACTTTAAAAAGGAGAAAGGTCAAATTGTAGCAATCACACAGCATTGTGTTGTCCTCAATTGTTATCAAAGCCCTAACCATATTGCTTCTTAATAATTCCTTGCCAATTGCAGAGGAGATTCTTCTAGATTCCCAGTGCAGCTACTAACTTTCCAGAGAAATGACCAACATGATTTTGGTAACAAACTGATGCCAGGGAAATTGTAATGAGCAAGACTTTCCTTTGCAAACGGCTTTCTTTGATCACATAAGTGTCTGTGACTTAGTGAATTGACTGCTTTTCAAAAAATAGTTATGTTACACTAATATAGATACCCAGACAAGTTCACAAACATTATTTAGCTCCAACATGACAATGTACAAATAACACTACCATATGTCAGTACCACCAAAGACCCTTACTATGTCAAACAGAGTCGTATAACAAATGCTGCAACTTACTACTGAGAATGTCCCATTGCTGTAATAATAACTTTATGTACAAATGCCAAGTTCTTCCACTTCAAATGGCAGAAGACATCAACCAAGACAATAGCTACTGTATCTATTGAAGTTACACGATGCTGATAATGTACAAGTTAGTGTGAACTCTGAAGAAGAATAGACATTCAATGGATTTACCAAAGTCTTCGAGAACATGGGATTTGTCCCGAGTACTAGGAAGACCAAAAACCTTGATGTGGGAAAAATGATTACGCTCAATTCCATGTGATTCAAGAAAGCAAAGATTTTATTTGGGTTTATGCAAGAGAGAAGTTCACCTTGGTCACCCAAGGAATTTCTCAAAAATAGACAGTTTTCTGTACATATTTAAAATTCTCAATCTCGCGTAATCTCAACCTTCAGCCTTGAGTCTGCCAGTTGCCATGGTAACAAAATCTTCCTGTTCAGATTCTCAGTTCCCCGTATTTTCTTGCTCTTTGTAGCATTGGATAATATTATTACATAGACTGTTATTGTTATAAAATGGAGCAACACAACCATAACAGGATCATGTATTTCGGGTTATTCATACACTTTAGTTTTAAGATTCAATATTTCAAACAGTCCCCACCCCTACCTCCAATACCCCCATCTCTACTTCAGTCCTCCAATTTGGAATCCTTGCCAGGCTCAAACTGACATAAGCAAAACTTGTTATGGAACCTCTACTCACCAATAGCTCTATGTATCCTACTGGAGTTTAATGGTTTTCAAATGTTCTAAATTACAGTTCTCTGACAGTTTCCTCAAAGCTTTAATGATCTAGGCATGGCCTGAAGCTGTCATCTCATTGGGTAGCAAAATCTTTATAAGTGTTTCCTATTTTCATATTCCCTGGAAGCTGGTTTTAGTTGTGATGGATGACTGGGGTATATTCTTTATTGGCCTGTATTCCATCTGCAGCGCTAGGGATACCATCGGCCTCTAACAACAATAAATGAAGAAACTGATGAACAGGACTGAATCAGTGCCACCTTCACTGCTTAGCTGCATACAAACACAGAAAGGAGGAGCAGGATTAGCCCATTTAGCCTTTTCAACCTATTGAGCTTGCTTCATCATTCAACATGATTATGGTTGATTGTCTATCTCAAAGCTATACTCACATTGTCTTCCCATAGGCCTTGACATGTTTAACCTCTAGAAATCAAATTATTTCTTTCTTAAATATATTCAGTAATTTTGTTTCCACAGTGTTCAATGGCAGAAAGTTCCATTGATTCATCACTAAGTGAAGAAATTCATCCTCATCTCAGTTTAAAATGATCTATGACTATCCTGAGACTGTGGCCCCCTTTTTCTGGATCTCTTGATCAAGGGAAACGTCATCCTTGCATCTGGTATGTTCAGCAGAATTTCATATGTTGCAATGAAACGCTGTCTCAATCTTCTAAACTCCAGCAGATACAGTCCCAGTCAATTCAATCTCTCCTTATATGCCAAACCTGCCATCTTAGGAATCCTTCTGATGAACAATTCCAGCACTCCTTCTATAGAAAGTACATCCTTTCTTAGGTAAGGAGATCAAAACTTCACACAATACCCCAGCAGTGGTCACAACAAGATCGTGTATAGCTACAGTAAGACTTCCTTACTCTTTACTCAATTTCTTGCAATGAAGGGTAATGTTTCATTTGCATTCACAACTGTTTTTTTAAGAGCTGTATTATCATGTCCATTACATTGAATTTTTTCTGGTGACCCTTGCTTCACTAGCATTTCCAGGAATTTATTTATGTCTGCTTCTGTGAAGACAGAACTAACGTGTTGTATTTTTTAAAAATCATTCATGGGACGTGGACATCGCTGGCTTGGCCAGCATTTATTGCCCATCCATAAGCACTCAAAGTGCAGTGAACAGTCAACCAAATGGCTATGGGTCTGGAGTCATGTGTCAGCTGGACCAGGTAAGGAGGGCAGATTTGCTTCCCCAGAGGACCTAAGTGAGCTAGATGGCTTTTTAAAACAATTAGAAGTGATTACATGGCCACCATTGAGTTAGCTTTTTAGTAAACTCAAATTGCAACATCCATCATGGGGATTTATTAAATGATTTATTTGATTTATTAAATGTGCGCCCCACAACATTAGCCTGAGGTTCTGGATTACTAGTCCAGTGACATTATCAATTTGCCATTGCTTTGTTGTTTCCTTGATCACCCATTCAGATCTAAGGGGTCTATATTTGTCTACAATAATCTTTTTCTACTTCCCACCTATTAGACTGTAGTCTTTCTATCTTGGCTCAATTATTAGCTGAGTGCTCTAATACTCAAACCACATCCCTTGGCTTGGCCCATCTGTACCCTACCTCTCATATTTACTCAGAGATAAAAGGTACTGCAGATGCTGGAGAATCCGAGATAACAAGGTGTGGGGCTGGATGAACACAGCAGGCCAAGCAGCATCATAGGAGCAGAAAAGCTTGACATTTCGGGCCTAGACCCTTCATCAGAAAATTTACTCATATTTACTTGATGGATTCCTTTGACAAACCTCTTGGTGGTGGTTTTATTCTTTCACCAGGAACTGAGACATTCTTCCTGGGGCATCAATGATATTCACTAAACCATTCCATCATGGGCTAAATATGTGAACCTGCTTGCAAGATAAAAGTCCCTCACTGTAAAGATGTCAATGATCTATAAGCAGAAGGTATGATTTTTGTCACACATCAATCCTCATTGGAGGAATCTCATCCTATCTGTCAAAGGTATCACTACATAAGGGGAGGTATGGATTCCCTTAAACACTTTTTCTGTTTGGTGCCATTATTACAGAATCATCATTATCGGGTATTAGAGGAGCAGATGATTTAATGCTCTGATTCAATACAACACTCTTGCCAAAAGATTACCATTCAAACCTGAAGTTTTTTACTCCTAGAATCTTATATGAAACACCAATCCACCCTTCTCCACCCTCAAGAATTCAAATTTATATCCTCCTGAATAAGTTGTCATTATTACTACAATTTAATAAACACACAGGCTGCTCCTCTGATTTAATGTAAAATTAAAAGTAAAGTTTCTGATTGCCTTGTAAAGCTTACCACTTTTCAATGTCAGTTCAGGGATCTCAATTACATTAATTGATCAATATTGTAACATTTAGAGTATGTGCATCACACTGTCTGTCTGTGACAAAGATGATCAATGGTGGAGGTCATAAAGCACTTGTTAGCTCAGTACCATTAAATGTCCATGATTGACCTAAATGATATTGCCTTTATGCATTAACTTGAAGCTGTTTTCAAACCCAAAAGCGAACTATAATCAGCTAAGAGTCTTTGTTGCCACTACTTATAAATGTTTAACCCTTATCCTGAAATTTAAGCATTAACTGAATCATTGCAAGATGAAGAGGACACAGCCAACAATGGGTGTACTGTTGGGGTGTTTTATCTTTAACTGAAAAGACTGAGTCAGTAACTAAGTCAAGAAAGCTTGATCATAATGTCAAACAAACAAGAGAATGCTGGAGAAACTTAGCAGATCTCACAGCATCCATAGAGATAGAAATAACAGCTAATGTTTCCAGTCCATTATGATTTCTTCAGAACATCTTCATGTCATAATGTCACTCACCCACTCTCTATCATGGTATCAAGGTCTCCTTAATCATGGATTTTTATCTCAACCTTATAATCATTTCCAAATTGTATTGTGATTAACAAAAATCGTTAGAGTGGCAGAAATCCTCGTAAAAGTATTTGGTGGTGTTTATTGCAGTTGATAAGCTTTGATGTCTAGAACAAATCTACGTTCACCCACTAAGGAAACAATCCTGATGTGACGTGTTGTGATTAGAACCCATATCTTACTGCTGCTTGGACGTATTTTAAAACCATTAAAGATCAATAAACCGGTAAGACTTCTTATAGTTTGCCATGGATCAATATCCTGATTTGTTTTTTTGTTTATGCAAGGTTCCGAATAACACAACAATTGCTGGACTTCAATATTACACATTTTTATTCTGTACTGACCATCTTTGTTTCTCACAATTATTTCCTACATCAAGTGCCTTCACCAAATATTAACAAGCGGCCTTTCCAAAAGTGTTCGTGGCTGTTGACCCACGGTGGAAACTCATTGATGATCAGAAGTAATCTGCTGCTTGGTTTTAGTATATGTTCTCTATTATATTTTAAACATTTAAATTGAATCCAACCTCTTGTTCTTTCACTTTGTTCAATGTAGGAATCAAATGTAATTTTTTTACAAGAGCTCAAGGCTGTTTTATTATCCATGGACAGTGTACATGAAATTCTCATGAAGATTGCAATGCAACGGTGCCTGACAAACAATCAGGTGCATACACATTGTGCTGACGTTAACATTTATTATATTGTAAATGTTTAACAACCTTACTTGACAAAATTTCAGAAACAAATCAAAAGAAATATATCTATATTAGACATTTCACAGATCAAAATTGGCAGGTATGACGTGGTAAACATCACTGAGACATGGATGCAAGTAGATCAGGATTGGGAACTAAATATCCAAGGATACACATCCTATCCAAAAGATAGGCAGGTGGGCCAAGGGAGTGGGGTTGCCTTATTAGTGACAAATAAAATTAAATCAGTCAGAAGAAACAAAGTAGGGTCAGATGGAGTAGAATCTGTGGTGGGTAGAATTGAGGAACCGCAAAGGTGAAAAAAACAGTTGGAATTGTGAACAGGCCTCCAAACAGTAGTCAGCGGCAGGGGCGCAAGATGCACCAGAGATAGAAAAGATGTGTAAGAAAGTCACAGTGATCATGGGGGATTTCAATATGCAGGTAGACTGGGAAAACCATGTTGGTAGTGGATTGCAAGAAAAGGAGTTTGTGGAATGTCTACAAATTGGCTGTTTGGAGCAGCTTGTGGCAAAGCCCACAAGGGAACAGGCAATATTGGATTTAGTATTGTGCAATGAGGCAGACTTGATAAGGGAGCTTAAGGTAAAGGAACCCTTAGGAGGCAGTGATCATAAGATGATAGAATTTACGCTGCAATTTGAGAGGGAGAAGATAGAATCAGAGGTAACGGTATTACAGCTGAATAAAGGTGACTACAGAGGTATGAGGGAGGAGCTCGGCAGAATTGACTGGAAGAGGTGCCTAGCAGGAAAGACAGTGGAACAGCAATGGCAGGAGTTTCTGGGGGTAATTCAGGAGACACAGCAAAAATTCATCGCCAGGAAAAAGAAGCATGATACAGGGAGGTTGAGGCAAACATGTCTGACGAAGGAAGTCAGGGATAGCATAAAAACAAAAGAGAAAGCATCTAATATGGCGAACGGCAATGGGAAACCAGAGGACTGGGAAGCTTACAAAGACCAACAGAGGGCAACAAAAAAAGAAATAAGGAGGGAGAAGATTAAATATAAGGGTCAGCTAACCAGTAATATAAATGAAGATTGTAAGAGTTTCTTTAGATATATAATGGGCAAAAGAGGGACAAAAGTGGACATTGGACCACTGGAAACTCCTGCCATTGACTCCTGAAAATGACAGTGGAGAGATAGTAGTGGGTAACAAGGAAATGGCTGAGGAACTGAATAATTACTTTGCATCAGTCTTCACGGTGGAAGACACGAATAGTCTCCCAAAAATTCAAGAGAGTAAGGGGGCAGAGCTGAGTATCATGGCCATCACCAAGGAAAAGGGTGCTTGTAAAACTGATTGGCCTGAAGGTGGATAAATCACCCTGGACCAGATGGACTACACCCCAGAGTTCTAAAGGAGATAGCTGATGAGATAGTGGAAATGTTAGTGGTGATCTTTCAGGAATCACTAGAGTCAGGGAATGTCCCAGAGGACTGGAAAATCACTAACATGACACCCCTGTTTAAAAAGGGAGTAAGGCAAAAGACGGAAAATTACAGGCCGATTAGCCTAACCTCAGTCATGGGTAAGATTTTGGAGTCCATTGTAAAAGATGAGATTTCTGAATACTTGAAAGTGAATGGTAAAATAGGGCAAAGTCAACATGGTTTCATCAAGGGGAGGTCATGTCTGACAAATCTGTTAGAATTCTTTGACAAAGTAACAAGCAGGTTAGACCAAGGACAGCCAATGGATGTTATCTACTTGGACTTCAAGAAGGCTTTTGACAAGGTGCCACACAGGAGGCTGCTGACTAACATAAGGGCCCATGGTGTTTGAGGCAAGGTGCTAGCATGGATAGAAGATTGGCTCTCTGGCAGAAGGCAGCGAGTGGGGATAAAAGGGTCTTTCTCAGGATCGCAGCGAATGACAAATGAGGTTCCACAACGGTCAGTGTTGGGACCACAACTTTTCACTTTATACATTAACGATCTAGATGAAGAACTGTGGGCATTCTGGCTAAGTTTGCAGATGATATAAAGATAATTGGAGGGAAAGGTAGTATTGGGGAGGTGGGAAGGCTGCAGAAGGATTTAGACACGTTAGGGCAGTGGGCAAAGAAGTGGCAGATGGAATACAATGTGGAAAAGTGTGAGATCATGCACTTTGGTAAGAAGAATAAAAGCATGGACTATTTTCTAAATGGGGAAAGAATTCAGAAGTCTGAAGGGCAAAGAGATTTGGGAGTTCTAGTCCAGGATTCTCTCAAGGTAAACTTGCAGGTTGAGTCAGTAGTCAGGAAGGCAAATGCAGTGTTAGCATTTATTTTGAGAGGACTTGAATATAAAAGCAGGGATGTACTACTGAGGTTTTATAATGATCTGGTCAGGCCACATTTGGAATATTGTGTGTAGTTTTGGGCCCCATGTCTCAGGAAGGATGTACTGGCCCTGGAGCAGGTTCAGAGGAGGTTCACGAAAATTGTCCCAGGAATAAGAAGTTTCACATATGAGGAACATTTGAGGACTCTGAGGCTATACTCATTGGAGTTTAGAAGGATGAGGGGGGATCGGATTGAAACTTATAGAATACTGAATGGCCTAGACAGTGTGGATGTTGGGAAGATGCTTCCATTGGTCGGAGAGACTAGGACCTGAGGGCACAGGCATGGAGTAAAGAGAAGACCTTTTAGAATGGAGATAAGGAGAAACTTCTTCAGCCAGAGAGTGGTGAATCTATGGGATTCACTGCCACAGAAGGTTGTGGAGGCTAGGTCATTGAGTACATTTAAGACTGAGATAGATAGGTTCTTGATTATCAAGGGGATCAAGGGTTACAGGGAGAAAGCAAGAGAATGGGGTTGAGGAACTTATCAGCCATGATTGAATGGCGGAGCAGAGTCGATGGGCCAAATGGCCTAATTTCTGCTCCTATGTATAATGCTCTCATGGTCTTATTAAAAATATTTTACCTATATGCAATTGCTGTCAATAAAACTTCATACATTTTTGTCAACAGATGAGAATATCAATCTCATTTCACACTTGGAATGGAAACTGCTAAGATAAGCTGAAACTGTAGTTACAATGAGATACTGCATTTGACCTCAGTTTTGCCTGTCTCAGCCCCTTAACCTGAACTTCAAAGAAATAATTATTTTATCACCAAGTCTACTCCTCTGCTTCAGAACCTGCTATAATTCTGACCAGTTAACTATGAATTTTATGTAACTAAAGTGATGTAAAAAGCAAGGACAGAATGTCTGTTCAAAGTATAGGGCTTAAATTACATTTGTGCACTGATTCAATTATTCCCTGTCCTCTAACATTACCTCACTTGAAGAACAATTAATGCTGTTAGGGATGAGCTAGTAATGTATCAGAATTAGTATTTATGTCATGTTTTAAAGTTCAATAGGTATCTCCTATTAGTTTTCCAAAGCTAAGATGATCATTTTTGCGCATCACAACTCCTTCTTGTCCTGCCTTAACGTAGATCCCTCAATATAATTTTCACTGCTTAAATAAACAACTATTAGCTGCCTTTTCGTGCCAGAGTATTGGACTCAATGACCAGAGGGAGTTTCAAAACCTACTCAACTCTCCCTCATCTGGACCACCATTAAGCATTAACAGATGCTCCACAGTTCAACAAATGCTACAGCCTTCTCATCTGGATAGAAGTAAATTCAAATATGTTACAGAGCCGAATAATAATCATTTTAATTTATGAAGCATTTCCAACGTTTTTCAAATTATTTCTCAAATTTTTGGCATCCAAGGCAATTTCTGTTAGGCCTATCCCCTATTAAACAGAGCTTTTCTATTTGGGTTTCCAGAATCTGCCCCTATGGTCACACCCCGGTGAGTAACTGATGGTTTTCTTATGTTTGCATTGTTCCCAACATCATAAACCAAGGCCTCTCATTCCCACTGCTTCCCTCTCCTCCACTGTAATATAAATCTTTTAAGGCTTTTTTTTTTAAGCGTTTTAAATCAAATTTTCAAAATTTGTTCCCATTTGTACATTGATTCTCACAAATGGTTCCCCTCCACATGATGACTGTTAAATGAATTTCAATTAATCAATCAATTTGCAATTGAATACATATTTTAACACTGCTCACTCACAAATCATTTTAAACAATACGACTTTTAACATTTTCTTCCATTATGTTGGATAATTGATTATTTTAATATTTTTCTTATGACATTTCATTATGATTTCCACATTTAACTTGGTTACATTGCATGAATTATGAATTTAATATTTTTTAAGTGAGATTAGGTAAATAGTAATTCCTGGTTTTCCTTTATTATTCATTCTAAGTGGCATCCTTCACTATTTTATAAGGTGTCTAATCAATGGTATAATAAGGCTGGAAATTGTAAAGCAACAGGACAGCTTTGTAATGCGAATAACAGTGTGATACCTTTGGAAGAGGGACAATGCAATAAGATAGCAGACGTCATCAACAACTTCAGCTGGATGTCAGCTAAGCATGAATGACAGGCTCTACCCTTCAACTCAGCATGGGAAATGCCACAGAAGATTACAGTTGTTTATTAAGCTTACTCTAGAAAAATAACAATTTTGTTTTCTAAAAGCTGGACGGACAGAGTCAAAATTTTCTTTCAAAATTTTATATGTGGAAATGAATACCTACTTTCTGGTCTGACTGCAAGTAAGGCAGATATAGGGATTAAGAAAATCGAAGTGGAGGAGCTTCAGCCCTTGCGTTTGACCAACAGTTTAGAGGTTCTTGAAGATTGTATTGATGAAAACGGGTCTACAGGATGCATGAGCATACTGACCATGGCACTATGGTACAGAATGCCATTTACGTGGGGATTTTTAATTGGAATATAGCAATAGTATGGGATAGTACAGCCAGTTGGGCAGACCATAGATCTTTAAGCTGACAATGAAAGTCCAGAACGTTGTGTTGCCTATGTGGTGCCACAGCGTAGAATATCTGTACTTGCTGGTGAGGAACTTTCAGTGGGAAGGGGAAGGCCCAACTGTTGTGTTCAAGTAGGCACCAATGCCAAAGGCAAGTCGAGGAACGAGGTTCTGGTAGACAGTAAAAGCAGCTGGGGATGAATTAAAACCAGAACGTCAGAGATAATAATCTCTGAATTAGTATCTGAACCATGAGCAAGTCAGAGTAGGGTAAAGATTAAAGAGTTAAATGTGTGCCTCAAATATTGGTGTGGGAGAAATGGATTTCAATTAATTGGGAATTGGCACCATTAATGGGAAAAGTGGAAGCTGTACTATTGGAGTGGCCTGCTCCTGAACTGTGCTGGGACCAGCATTCTGGAGACTTCCTTTAACCCATCTTGTGTCCATGGTAAATATATTACCCTACTTTTTGAGATTTTATTTTCTGCAATACCTTTACTAAATTCATCTTATCAAAAGTCTTCTGTAAACCAAGTGCAATACATCTATAGACTCCTCTTTATCTCCAGTGCATGTTACTCCTTCAAAGAACTCCAATAAATTGGTTAAATATAATTTCTCTTTGCCAAAATTATGCTGACCTTTATTTATTTCCTTAAGTTTTCCTAAGGTATAATCTTTGTAATTATTAATTCTAATACCTTCCCTATGACCAATGTCACATTGACTACCCTATAGTTTTCCATTGTCTGCTTCCAACAGTTCTTGAAAAGAGGACTTACACTACCAGACAGTCCATTGAATCTGCTCCACCGTATCATGGCTGATATGTTTCTCAACCCCATTTCCCTGCCTTCTCCCCATAACCATTGATCCCCTTACTAATGAAGAACCTATCCATCTCGGTCTTAAATATGCTCCATGACACAACCTCCATGCCTTCTGCAACAATGAGTTCCATTGATTATCCATTCTCTGACTGAAGAAATTTCTCCTCATCTCATTTCTAAATTGTTGTTCCTTTACTCGGAGGCTGTGCCCTTGGATCCTAGACTCTCCCACTGGTGGAAATATCTTCTCCACGTCCACTCTGTCCAGGCCTCTCAGTATTCTGTAAGTTTCAATCAGATCACCCACTCATCCTTCTAAGCTCCATTAGGTACAGTAAGGGAGTTCTGAACTCCTCCTCATATGATAAACCCATCACCTGTGGGATCATTCTTGTAAACTTCCACAGGATCCCCTCAATGCCAGCATATCCTTCTTTAGAAAGGGAGCCCAACATTGCTCACAATAATGCAAATATGATCTGACCACAGCCTTCTCCAGCCTCCACAGTACATCTATGGTCAATGATTCTAGCCCTTTGGAAATAAATGTGATAATTGCATTTGCCTTCTCAACTGCCAATTCAACCAGCATGTTAACCTTAAGAGAATTCTGAACTAGGACCACCAAATTCTCTTGTGCTTCAGATTTCCAAATCCTTTCTCCATTTAGAAAATAGCCTACATTACGATTCTTCCTACCAAAGTATATAACCTCACACTTTCTAACATTGTCGTCCATCTGTCACTTCTTTGCCCACCCCCCCAGCCTGTCCAAGTCCTTCTGCAGTCTTCCCGCTTCCCTCAACACTACCTATCCATCCTCATATCTTTGTGTCATCTCTAAACCTCAGTGTTTGTCACTTTCCAGTCTGATGGGCCCTTTCCTGAATCGGGGCATTTTTGGAAAAATAGCACAGATGTATTTACTGCCTCATAGGCAACTTCTTTTTTGATCCCAGGATGACGTCTATCACAACTTAAAAATTTCTCAACCTGCAGCTCCATGAGATTACTCAGTATCACTTCCTGAATGATTACGACTTCACCAAGTTCCTCTCTTCCTTCAACCTCCTGTCTTACTCCTGGGAGTTTTTTAAATCCTCTATAGTGAAGACAGAAGCAAAATATTTATTGATTATATCTGCTATTTCATTATTATGCACTTGAAATCTTTCTATGAAATTCGTCATTTGAGCTATTATTCCCAATGTGATTTTTCTGGCTTATTTGCAGTTTAAAATCATCCATCAATATGTTGTCCCTCTATCATAAGCATTGAATATTCCACCTTGTGTAATTTGTCCTACAATTTGGTTACAATTCAAGCAACTGTAGATCACTCTTACATGTGACTTCTTTCTCCTTATAATCCTCATCTCCATCCAACAGATTAAATATATTGATCTCCTAAACTAACTCCTTCTCAAACGATTGCATCTTTGATGAAGAGTGTTTCCTCTCAACCTTTACATGTGCCATATATTGAATGTCATGTATTCCTCAATATTCAGAACCCATTCCTTGTCATCCTGCAGCCATATCTATGTAATAGTTATCAAATCAAATCAATTAACTTTAATACGTGCCATAAATTCATTCACTTTGTTATGAATGCTACTCAGAGACAGATAAAAAACTCTTGTATATTTTTGTTACCTTAATAACATTTGGTCTTGACTGTCGGTATATTCTTAGATTTTTTTTCTCTTTCTGTCCCTTCATGTCATTCTCGGATCTTTATTTTCCATGTCAGCATTTTGTTCTCATCCCTCACTTCTATGTCTTGGTTTGTTACAATTACCCAAGATTGATCCCCACTCCCTTTGTTTAGTTTAAAAACCTTTTTCTTTAACTTCCCTATCTATTCAGCTCATAAGAACAATAGCCCCATCATGATTCAGGTGTAAATGGCCCCAATGGTACAGATTCTATTTTCCCCAGCATTGCATCCAATACCTTCAAGTCTTCTGTAAGCTACGAATTGACTTCTATAATCTTCTTCATCCTATGCCAAATTGCATATGGCTCAGGCAGTAATGCAGAGATCATTATATTTGACATTCTGGTTTTTAATTTAGCACTTAAGAACATGTAGTCCCTCAGCAGAGCCTCTTTCACTTCTACTTAGGTCACTTGTACCGACATGGCGCATAAACACTGGATCCTTCCTTTCCCACTGCAATTTTTCTCTAGCCCAGTCCAGATATTCCAAACCCTGGCTTTGAGCACACAACTAATTTGATTTATTATTGTCACATTTACCAAGATGCACCAAAAAGTGTTGTGGATTCATGATCTATGCTGCAGAGATCACTGACAATCCTTCTCATTATTCTGTTCCTATTATGGCTGTCTGCCATCTTACTCAGCCACAATGGAATGGTTTCTTATATTACAATGCTATAGTCATTTAGCTCATTCACCCTGAAGTCATCATTCTCATCCAAACAGACTGAGAAAACTTCAAACCTTTTTGGACAATTGCAAATTCTGATGCTCTTACCCTTCGCGTTCCCTTAGCTATCTCACTCACAATCATAGATAACAAGGCGTAGGGCTGGATGAACACAGCAGGCCAAGCAGCATCAGAGGAGCAGAAAGGCTGATGTTTCAGGCCTAGACCCTTCTTGAAGAAGGTCCAGCGACCCTTCCTCAGCTGGAAATTAATGTACTGGTCATACCGGAGAACTGTTCTGAGGAAGAGTCACCGGACCTGAAGTGTTAACTCTGATTTTCCTTCACAGCTGCTGTCAAACCTGATGAGCTTTTCCAGTAATTTCTGTTTAGGCCCTGTGCTAAGTTGTGTGACCACCTCCTGGAATGAAGAATCCAGTAACCTTACCCTTCCTTGATATACCGCAGTGTCTGCTGCTCAGCATCGAGTTTAATGACTCTAAGTCAAAATTCCTGCAGTCGCAAGCATGAGCTGAAGATATGTTTCAGAGATAGTAGGAACTGCAGATGCTGGAGAATCTGAGATAACAAGGTGTAGAGCTGGTTGAACACAGCAGGCCAAGCAGCATCAGAGGAGCAGGAAAGCTGACGTTTCGGGCCTAGACCCTTCTTCAGAAATGGGGGAGGGGAAGCGGGTTCTGAAATAAATCGGGAGAGAGGGAGAGGCGGATAGAAGATGGATAGAGGAGAAGATAGGTGAAGAGGAGACAGACAAGTCAAAGAGGCAGGGATGGAGCCAGTAAAGGTGAGTGTAGATGGGGAGTTAGGGAGGAGATAGGTCAGTCCAGGAGGACGGACAGGTCAAGGGGGCGGGATGATGTTAGCAGGTAGGAGATGGGGGTGGGGCTTGAGGTGGGAGGAGGAGACAGGTGGGAGGAAGGACAGGTTAGGGAGGCGGGTTGAACTGGGCCAGTTTTGGGATGCTGTAGAGGGAGGGGAGATTTTGAAGCTAGTGAAGTCCACATTGGTACCATTGGGCTGCAGTATTCCCAAGCGGAATATGAGTTGCTGTTGCTGCAACCTTCGGGTGGCATCGTTGTGGCATTGCAGGAGGCCCAGGATGGACATATCTTCTGAGGCATGGGAGGGGAGTTGAAATGGTTCGCGACTGGGAGGTGCAGTTGTTTAGTGCGAACCAAGCGCAGGTGTTCTGCAAAGCAATCCCCAAGCCTCTGCTTAGTTTCCCCGATGTAGAGGAGGCCACAACGGGTACAGCAGATACAGTATACCACATCAGCAGATGTGCAGGTGAACACCTGCTTGATGTGGAAAGTCTTCTTGTGGCCTGGGATGGGGGTGATGGGGGAGTGCAGGGGCAAGTGTAGCACTTCCTGCGGTTGCAGGGAAAAGTGCCAGGTGTGGTGGGGCTGGAGGGGAGTGTGGAGCGGGCAAGGGAGTCACGGAGAGTGTGGTCCCTCCAGAAAGCAGATAAGGGTGGGTAGGGTAAAATGTCTTTGGTGATGGGGTTGGATTGCAGATGGTGGAAGTGTCGGAGGATGATGCGTTGGATCCTGAGGTTGGTGAGGTCGTACGTGAGGATGAGGGGGATTCTGTTTTGGTTGTTATTGCGGGTAGGGTGTGTGAGGGATGAGTTGCGGGAAATGCAAGAGACACGGTTGAGGGCGTTCTTTACTACTGAGGAGGGGATGCTGCGGTCCTTGAAAAATGAGGACATCTGAGATGTACGGGAGTGGAATGCCTCATCCTGGGAGCAGATGCGTTGGAGGCGAAGGAATTGGGAACAGGGGATGGCATTTTTGCAGGGAGGTGGGTGGGAGGAGGTGTATTCTAGGTAGCTGTGAGAGTTGGTGGGCTTGACATGGATATCGGTTTCTAGGTGGTTGCCAGAGATGGAGACAGAGAGGTCCAGGAAGGAGAGAGAGGTATTAGATATGGTCCAGGTGAACTTAAGGATGGGGTGGAAGGTGTTAGTGAAGCAGATGAACTGTGCGAACTCCTCGTGGGGGCATGAGGCAGCGCCGATGCAGTCCCACTGCCGACAGCGCTCCGCGCACCACCGCCGAAGCAACTCCGCCCACCACCGTCGACGCAACTCCGCCCACCACCAATGTCGACGCAACTCCGCCCAACGCCAACACTGATGCAATTCTACCCACAGCCAAAACCGCAAGGCCCACCACCGACGCCGAAGTCGCTCCGCCCATCGCCTCCACAGCCAGCAGCTCCAGAGGAGACAGCAGTGCCAAGCCCTGCCAAGCCTTCACCATCCCCCCAGACCTTCCTCTAACTGAGGACGAACGGTCAGTCCTCAGTAAAGGGCTCACCTTTGTCCCCCTCCACCCACACATCAATGAATACCGCTCACGCTTGGACATTGAGCAGTTTTTCCGCCGCCTCTGCCTCCGCACTTACTTCTTCAACCGTGAGCCTAACTCTCCCTATAATGACCCCTTCTCCCGCATCCAATGCACCCCCACCTCCTGGACACCTCCCCAATGCCTCCTACCCTCCCTCGACCTCTTCATCTCCAACTGCTGTCGAGACATCAATCGCCTCAACCTCTCCACCCCTCTCACCCACTCCAACCTCTCCCCCACAGAACGTGCAGCCCTCCGCTCCCTCTGCTCCAATCCCAACCTCACTATAAAACCTGCGGACAAGGGAGGTGCAGTTGTAGTATGGCACACTGACCTCTATATCGCTGAGGCCAGGCGCCAACTCTCCAACACCTCCTCCTACCACCCCCTTGATCATGACCCCACCCCCGACCACCAAACCATCATCTCCCAAACCATCCACAACCTCATCACCTCTGGTGACCTCCCACCCACAGCCTCTAACCTCATTGTTCCCCAACCCCGCAAAGCCCGCTTCTATCTCCTTCCCAAAATCCACAAACCTGTCAACCCATGGTCAACCCATTGTGTCCGCCTGCTCCTGCCCTACCAAACTTATCTCCACCCATCTCGAAATCATTTTCTCCCCCTTGGTCCACAAACTCCCTACCTATGTCAGTGACACCACCCATGCCCTCCATCTCCTCCAGAACTTCCAATTCCTGGTCCCCAACACCTCAACTTTACCATAGACGTCCAGTCCCTATACACCTGTATTCCCCATGCAGATGGCTTAAAGGCCCTCCGCTTCTTCCTGTCCCGCAGGCCCAACCAGTCCCCCTCCACTGACACCCTCATCCGCTTAGCCGAACTCGTCCTCACCCTTAACAACTTCTCTTTCAATTCCTCCCACTTCCTACAGACAAAGGGGGTGGCCATGGGGACCCGCATGGGCCCAAGCTATGCCTGCCTCTTTGTAGGTTAGGTGGAACAATCCCTCTTCCGTACCGACACTGGACCTAAACTCCACCTCTTCCTCCGTTACATTGATGACTATATCGGCATCGCCTCGTGGGAGCACGAGGAGCTCGAACAGTTCATCCACTTCACTAACACCTTCCACCCCAACCTTAAGTTCACCTGGACCATCTCTAATACCTCTCTCTCCTTCCTGGACCTCTCTGTCTCCATCTCTGGCAACTACCCAGAAACCGATATCCATTTCAAGCCCACCGACTCCCACAGCTACTGAGAATACACCTCCTCCCACCCACCTTCCTGCAAAAATGCCATCTCCTATTCCCAATTCCTTCGCCTCCACCGCATCTGCTCCCAGGATGAGGCATTCCACTCCCGTACATCTCAGATGTCCTCATTTTTCAAGGACCGCAACATCCCCCCCTCAGTGGTCAAGAATGCCCTCGACCGTGTCTCCCGCATTTCCCGCAACTCATCCCTCATACCCCCTACCCACAATAACAACCAAAACAGAATCCCCCTCATCCTCAAGTACCACCCCACCAACCTCTGGATCCAACGCATCATCCTCCGACACTTCCGCCATCTGCAATCCGACCTCACCACCAAAGACATTTTTCCCTCCCCACCCTTATCTGCTTTCTGGAGGGACCACACTCTCCGTGACTCCCTTGTCTGCTCCACACTCCCCTCCAGCCCCACCACACTGGCACACCAGGCTCCACCTGCCCCTACACCTCCCTCCTCACCCCCATCCCAGGCCACAAGAAGACTTTCCACATCAAGCAGATGTTCACCTGCACATCTGCTAATGTGGTATACTGCATCCGCTCTTCCCATTGTGTCCTCCTCTACAACGGGGAAACCAAGCCGAGGCTTGGGGACCGCTTTACAGAACACGTATGTTCGGTTCGCACTAAACAACTGCACCTCCCAGTCGCAAACCACTTCAACTCTCCCTCCCATTCCTCAGACGATATGTCCATCCTCGGCCTCCTGCGGTGCCACAACGATGCCACCCGAAGGTTGCAGGAACAGCATCTCATATTCCGCTTGGGAACCTGCAGCCCAATGGTATCAAGGTGGACTTCACAAGCTTCAAAATCTCCCCTCCCCCTACCACATCCCAAAACCAGCCCAGCTCATCCCCAAGATAGTAGGAATTGCAGATGCTAGAGAATCTGAGATAACAAGGTGTCAAGCTGGATGAACACAGCAGGCCAAGCCTCCCTAACCTGACCTTCCTCCCACCCTCCCCTCCTCCCACCTCAAGCCCCACCCCCATCTCCTACCTACTAACCTCATCCCGCCCCCTTGACCTGTTCGTCCTCCCTGGACTGATCTATCTCCTCCCTAACTTCCCACCTACACTCATGTTTACTAGCTCCATCCCCCCCTCTTTGACCTGTCTGTCTCCTTTCCACCTATCTTCTCCTCTATCAATCTGCCTCACCCTCTCTCCCTAATTATTTCAGAACCCCCTTCTCCTCCCCTACTTCTGAAGAAGGATCTAGGCCTGAAACGTCAGCTTTCCTGCTCCTCTGATGCTGCTTGGCCTGCTGTGTTCATCCAGCTCTACACCTTGTTATCTCTAACTGAATATATGTTTTGCCCTGGATCAGACCAGCATCCACAGGCTCCCACTTTCTGTAACCACAGCACTTCACCTGCCCTGATGTCTTTAACGTGTGTTAGTTAAGTGTTCATTTGTCAATTTATAATTATTACAGCCTACATTTTGACACTGCCAATTAGCTTTGTAATCCTGATGAAACAATGCAACACGTACCGTCATGAAAAACCTTATAGTTTCCAACAATAGTTATTATGGTTTATGTGATCTTATGCTTCTAGTCACTAAGACTTTTATTTCTCTGTACCACCTCCATCCTACTTTTTGATTCAAGTTTCATTTACTGTTCCAATGAGGCTCAAAGAAACCTCAATATGAAACAACAGTTCATCAATGAATCAGCACTCTTACTTTGCGGACTCACCAAATTCAACAAGTTCAGACTTAGCCACCGCCTCCAATTTTTTCCAGACATCAGTTGCTAACAAGCTTCTCTAGATTTTTTTTTTAATTTACTTGTCCTCTATACCACATCTGCTTGCTTTGCCCCATGATTTCTCTTGGCAATGATTCACTGTTGCTTTCCAGAGTATCACAGGTTTTTCTTCCTATTCTTTCCACACTTGCATCATTCTTCCCTTCCTCTGTACTTGCTTAAAAAGTTACATCTCCAACATTTTCCAGTTCCAACAAAAGGTCATTAACCTGAAACATCCAGATCCAGAGGAATTTGATGCCCTTCTGAGAGGCTAAAGCGTATAATTTGGAGCTTATTGCCTTCCCACAACTTTGATGATTACATCCAGGATGGAGTGGATCATGTGTAACCTTCCTTACCTGATGTCAATTGAGAAAATTAAGTGATTGGCACATACGTGGGAATGCCACCACCTACAAGTTTCTCTCCAAGCTACTCACCATTGATAGTTTGAAATATATTACCATTCCTTCAGTGTTGCTGGGGCAAAATCCTGGAAATCTGTCCCTAATGACATTGTGGGTCCTCTTACACTTAATGGACTTCTGTGGTTCAAGAAGGCAGCTCACCACCACCTTCTCAATGGCAACTAGGAATGGGAACATTTGTTGGCCCAGCCAGCAACACCCACATTCTGAGAGTGAATATTCCTCATCCCATCACTACTGGTATTTGTCTAACAATGTCCAAGAGTTCACCATGCTAGCAGTATGACAATCAAATGATGGCGTGTTTTTCTTATAGGCAGTTGTAGCACATTCAAAGATATATTCAGAGCCTGATTGAGGAGGGGGTGACCCACTGAGAGGTAACACCAACCCCTCCTAACCTTCCTGCCAAAACACCCTCCCCACCTCCCATGTGACCCTCACCACAAATGTACTCCCGTAAGTACTCACCTCTGGTTGGGGACCCAGCAGTGAACCTAAGCCTTGGGTAAGTGATATACTGATGACCACCGCTGTCAGCGGCAGTACCATTGAGTAGAGGTGCAAACCTCTGATTGGTCAGTCTCTTTTGGTTGGAGGGATGTCCTCATTTAGGATGCTTTATCCTAGGAAGGCCCACTGATGGGCTGCCAATATATTCTAATCGACATGTTGAAAGATGTAATTACATACCACTTGATCAGGTGGGACCCAATGAACCCAAGCCTCCAATCCCAGAGTTGGGACACCACCACTGTGCCACAAGAGCCCTACTTGTACTAGGTTGTCAAGCATCTAATTAAATTAGATTCAACAGGTTTTCCCTAAAAATGGTACTCTCACTGTCAACCAGGACGTTCATCCTCTCTAGTTATCTTCATAGATGCTGCCTACCTAGTGTTTCCAGAATTTTCTCTGCTTATTTCTACTGCCTGCCATCTGCAGTGCTTAACTTTTGCACCAATATTTAAATGTGGCTTTAAGCAAAGGTCAGTTATGATTAACTTGGAAAACAATAATGAAACCGTCTGTTGGAATGCCTGGAGCTGTGACATCTCTTAAGGCCAATGAAAGAATTCTGCTTGAGGCTTCTATACTCCGGCATTTCAGGGTAGATTTGTTTTTTTTCTCCCCACAAGAAGGGGGTCCTGTTAAGCAGGAAAACTACACTGAACCTTACTGATTCTACAATGGAGTTACATTGAATGCAGAGAGGATGCTGTGGAATCTTTCTAAAAATCAGAGATAGGCTGCATACTGCATCTGTAACTGAATGCTGGGTATAATTTTATAAAAGATTACAGTGTGGCATAAGGAGAAACCTATCATGATTTCAGCAATTACAGTAAAGCTTTTGATCTCATGGCTTATGGATATTTCTGTAATAAAGTTAGAAATAATGAAAGTACATGATTAAATTTTGACTTTTATCCATTAGGTGTATAGCTTCTCTAAAATGTATGGAAACTCAAATAAGAGTTCTTCATCTCTGAAAACACAAGTAAAATAACTGTCATAATGGGCTTCAGTTCACCAATCACTGGAACCTGTGGTTGGAGTAGTTTTCTGCCATCATTGCACCTTTCCATTTCATGCCTTACAAGAAGGGGAAATTTTTTTTATGTCAAGGAGCAGTTTATTTCTTGATTACAATAGGTAAAACTGATATTAGTTAAGTACATCATATGTATCTCCATAAATACCTTTTGTACTTTAATTTATATTATCACCCAATGATTTTGACATTATCACATTGTGTGGAGCTCAATACATCTCCAGAATTAACTCTTTCAGAACTTTACAGAACACTTTCCCCAAGCTTTTGCTGCAATAGTTAACGATTATAAATTCACATATTTGGCCATGTTTACAGTGACCACTGTCCCATCTCCAACAAGTCTCTGACTTCACAGATGGAAGCAATCTGGAGATTGTAAAATATCTCCAGACCCTACTATCTTTTGAATTGAAAGATTGGTTAAGTTTTGGCTTCAGGACAGTTCTGCTGATTCAAATTATCCATAAAATTATTTCTCTGATGGGGAAGTTTTAATTTCTTGGATGTCCTTCATGGGAGGATGTCATTCTTGCTGAACCTGGTAGTTATTGTGTTATATTACCTAGTGGTCTCTGAACCTGCTGAACTTCCTCTGCATATGAACTCTCCCCTCCTAACACAGGCAGGTGCATTGTACATCAGGGAAATTTTCATCTCATGAATGTCTACCATGGAAGATGGCAGTGCTGTTAAAACTTTCTTCCTTGTAGTAGCCTGAGTTTCTGGACCAGCCAACTGACTTTTGATTCAAACATGTATTCACTTTTTGCAGTGTCCTCGCTGTTCCTCTTTTTGACCATCTCCTGAATCTGTGGATGTTAGTCTGGCTTCTATGGAGATGTTTCCATTGTGTTCAAACAAATTTTACTCTTAGTCTGCTGATATATCCATGTTGAAACATATGAGCGCTTTACTTCAAATTGTTGATTAGATTGGAATCTTCATTCAAGTTTTGTAGTTCTCATACTCATGAACCACGCATTGAGATATTGTCAGTCATGTTACTGGACGATTGCTGCCCACTCACCATTATCATTGTCACTGGCAATGACAAGTCTGTTTTGAGAGAAAATGGATTACAATCATTTTCGCTAATGACAGGAATGGAAAACATTTCTATCAGTGTTGTAAAGTTTTCTCCTTGTTGACAGGATGAAACAATTATCTAATGTCAATACAGGTAATCTCACCAGATTGTTTCTTCCTAATGGGTTCTGCCCAGAGTCTAAGAAGCCTGATGAAATCATTTACCAATTGCTCTTTGACTGGTTGGTTGACAACAACTTATTTCTGATTCAATTGATCTCTTGAAGCCAGAAGGACATTGCAGCCAAGATGTGCGTGCAAACTCAAAAATGAAGAGTGTTGATTGTGAACCATGTACACCATTTCAACTCTTCTACACTGTTTATGTTGCAGTTTTATTTGTTGTAGACATTCAGTTTTAGATGTTTATTTCATCTGGATCATGTGGTTTCAGCTTCAAAGACTAACTTTTCTATCTTTAGTCATATTAACTGGACTAAAAGGATTGTGACACTGGTTCCTGTATCAAACTTAAAATGAACATTGACAGAAATAGGGTCTGTGAAATTTCAGTCAGATGTATCAATGATTTTATTTGAAGAAGTAATTTCCATTGGAAATGTCTTTGTTACTGTCTCTAATGGAGATATACCATCACATGGAGGCATCTTTTCTCATGAACAGGGCCCAAACAAAATGACCTCTTTGTAAGAATAAGAATTTGGCTTTATAATGGTTTCTATGTCTGATCATCTTCTAGAAATAACCTACAGCCCCACGGATGTAACATTCATTTATCTTGGCTGGACATTGCCTGTGCCTGTGAGGCATTTTTTTTTTGTCCTAGTGTCTGCCATTTGGCTTAATCAGTGTGATATTTGTCAGATACCTCTTCACAGTATTTGTACCCTATAAAACACATGGGTTCAGACTCTCTCTTAATTTGGGTTTGTTCTTGCCGTCTGTGAATCAATCTGTGAATCTTTCCTGTTTTTGCTTCCAGTACAATTTGAATTGCTTTCTTGCGTGGTAACATATCTGAGAAAGACATATCAATCATTTCAACAACAATTTTGTCTCTCAACTCTGATTTCAAAACTCTGAAGTTAGAGTTTTCCACAAGTAGGTAGAGCTCATTAACAAAGTCATCCACAGATGCCTGTGGATGCTGTACTTTTATGTCAAATTATTAACTATCATATTGAAATAATGATCAAAGATTTATAAAAGTTTATCAAAAGTACCTGTGATTTCTTTGAAATGTTAGTGATTTATATTGTCATTGTTACAGGAAAAAAATAGAGTATTAATTTGTACAACTTGAGATAATGTTTACTATTGAAGCAATCCCGTGTTTTAAGAAATATATTCTCCAGGATATCCAATCTTGAGAGATAGTAGGAACTGTGATGCTGGAGAATCTGAGATAACAAGGTGTAGGGCTGTACAGCAGACCAAGCAGCATCAAAGGAGCAGGAAAGCTGACGTTTTGGGTCTGGACCCTTCTTCAGAAATGGGGGAGGGGAAGGGGATTCTGAAATAAATAGAGAGACAGGGGGAGGCAGATGGAAGATGGACAAATGAGCAGATAGGTGGAGAGGAGACGGACAGGTCAAGGAGGTGGGGATGGAGCCAGTAAAGGTGAGTGTAGGTGGGGAGTTAGGATGGGGGATGGTCAGTCCAGGGAAGATGGACAGGTCAAGGAGGCGGGGATGAGGCTGGTAGGTGGGAGGTGGGGTTGGGGGTTGAGGTGGGAGGAGTGGATATGTGGGAGAAAGGTCGGACAGGTTAGGGAGGCGGGCACGAGCTGGGCTGGTTTTGGGATGCGTTCGGGGGAGGGGAGATTCTGAAGTCCACATTGATACCATTGGGCTGCAGGCTTCCCAAGTGAAATATGAGGTGCTGTTCCTGCAATCTTCGGGTGGCATCATTGTGGCAATGGAGGAGGTCCAGGATAGACATGTCGTCCAAGGAGTGGGGAGGGGAGTTGAAGTGATTCGTGACTGGGAGGTGTGGTTGTTTGTTGTGAACCGAGTGTAGGTGCTCCACAAAGCGGTCTCCAAGCCTCCATTTGGTTTCCCCAATGTAGAGGAGGCCACATCAGGAACCGCAGATACAGTATACCACATTAGCAGATGTGCGGGTGAATATCTGCTCGATGTGGAAAGTCTTCTTGGGGCCTGGGATGGGGGTGAGGAGGGAGGTGTAGGGGCAGGTGTAGCACTTTCTGCAGTTGCAAGGAAAGTGCCAGGGGTGGTGGGGCTGGTGGGGAGTGTGGAGCGGACAAGGGAGTCTCAGAGAGAATGGTCCCTCCAGAAAGCAGATAAGGGTGGTGAGGGAAAAATGCCTTTGGTAGCGGGGTCAGATTGCAGGTGGCGGAAGTGCTGGAGGATGATGCGTTGGATCTGGAGGTTGGTACAGTGGTACGTGAGGACGAGGGGGATGCTGTTTTGGTTGTTATTGCTGGGAGGGGGTGTGAGGGATGAGTTGCGAGAAACACAAGAGATGTGGTCAAGGGCGTTTTCAACCACTGTGGAGGGGAGGTTGTGGTCATTGATAAAAGACGACATCTGGGATGTCCGAGAGCGGAATGCCTCATCTCGGGAGAAGGTGCAGCAGTGGCGAAGGAATTGGGAATAGGGGATGGCATTTTTGCAGGAAGGTGGGTGAGAGGAGGTGTATTCTAGGTAGCTGTGGGAGACGGTAGGCTTGAAATGGGTATTGGTTTCCAGGTGGTTGCCAGAGATGGAAATAGAGAGGTCCCAGCAGGAGAGGGAGGTATCGGATATGGTCTAGGTGAACTTAATGTTGGGGTGGAAGGTGTTAGTGAAGTGGATGAACTGTTCGATCTCCTCGTGGGAGCACGAGGCGGTGCCGATACAGTCATAGATGTAACAGAGGAAGAGATGGGGGATAGGGCCAGCGTGGCTCCGGAAGAGGGATTGTTCCATGTATCCTACAAAGAGGCAGGCATAGCTTGGGCCCATGCGGGTACCCGTGGCCACCCCCTCTGTCTGTAGGAAGTGGGAGGAATTGAAGGAGAAGTTGTTAAGGGTGAGGATGAGTTCAGCTAAGCGGACAAGGGTGTCAGTGGAGGGGGACTGTTCTGGCCTGTGGGAGAGAAAGAAGTGGAGGGTCTTTAGGAAATCAGCATGGGGAATGCAAGTATATAGGGACTGGATGTCCACGGTGAAGATATCCAATCTTGAGTTTTGTTTGGCCCAACTCTTACTTTAGATGCATTTTAAAGTATTATTTCTGCTTCCATTCCTTTCTGATGTGTTTCCTTATTTCTTTTCCTTTAAAGATGTAATATCTCAATGCTTCTTGAAATCTGTGCCATTCAAGCATTAAATGCATTAGAATTCTGACATTAAATCAATCTAATTTATATTCTGTAGTTTTAAAGTTGCTTAAAACATTTAAACTCTGTTGTTGTTGTATATATGATAATCTTTCCATAAAGCTTTGAATTCTGTTAACTTACAATACTGGTACTTTATTTATTTCAAGTTTTAATTTTTGCTAAATAGAAATACTTTATCAATGTATGAATACAGGTGGTTTTCCTGCCTTATGTAATTATTAAAACGGTGGTTTCCAACTTCTCCAACAAGATATGAGTATTCTAACTTCATCCTGGTGTTATGGACCAGACTAAACCCCCTCAAAATATGTTAAGAAGACAGTCTCAACCCCCTTTTTTTTTCTTATTTTAAAGTTAAATATAAAGGGCTGTGTTCTAGATGGAATTTGATTGGTCAAACTATTTAATGTTAAGTAAAACCCACTTTATTTTTACACTACAGTTAAAATACAAATGAAATAAAAATTAAAGAAAAGAATTGGCTTAATTGTAACTCTATCAAAATGCTTAACAAAATGATAAATATATTAACTACTACTAATTAACTGTTCCAATATCATAACATTTCATTAACACACCCTTAGCAAAGGTAAATTCAGTAAAATAGATTATCTTACATGCAACTCTAGCAGCAGGAAGAGAACTCCAGCTTTTAGTTATAACAGAAAGAGGAACAAGAGCCTCCACATCCAGTTTCAACATCCCAGCAACTGCCGAAAGCTAAAACTAAAAATTATGGTTCTATGAGGCCTTGGCCCAACCATTTCAGGCTCCTTCTATTGTTCCAACTTTAAAAAACCTAAGGCCTCACAAGCTTCTAACTTAATTGCCTTTGAGCAGACTGCTCTACACCTCTATCTCAACCTTTCTTCATAAAATCACCAGCACAAAATGTACCTCTTAAAAGCCATAGTGTTGTCACACTAGCTAGAATGGAGGCTTTCCCTCTTTTCCAAGGCCTAAAATAACCACATTGACTTGCACATACTTTTAAAATAAACTCGTATGACTGCAGCCTTAATAAATCTTCCTGCCAAAATCATTAATTAAACTCTGAGTATCCTGAACTAAAAGTTTTAACATTCTTCCAACCTTCTTCTTCCAGATTCTTCCTTCAATCTTTTAAACTTGCTGATATATTGCATTGTATAAAGTTTGAAACTTTCCAGTACTATGCTCCTAGTATAAATCTCTTTTTCTCTCTCTCTCTGGCCCTTGCCTTTTCTCTTGCATTTGTTCCTCATGGAACTTACTTACAATACTGATTACACTCATTTTGAGAGGTGAGAATTCTCTTTTCACTCTTTTTCCTTACCTGCCTGCACTTCGCACCACTTCTGTAAATCTTTTCCCTTTCCCTCAGGAATCCCTACCTTTACATCTGATGTTTTCAATTAGGTCCACAGAACCTTTTTCTTAAAGTTTCCCGTTTCTTCCCATAGGTTATGCACATCTCCCTTACCATTTTCCCTGTGCCTCTTACCAGTTCTGAGTGTGAAGGCTTTTTCCTGCTCCTGTGAGTGTTGCTGATTGCCAATTTTTGCATTTCAACTGATGACTATGTCTGTGCCTTCTTAACTGAGTAACATTCTTAAAGAAATAAAATCTCTTGTCTTCAAAAAATTGTTTCTTCAGGATTGAATGGTTTCCCTCTGCCTACTGCTGCTCACCATGTTATAGAGTGCTCTGGGCACCAACCACTGGTGGCTTGTGATTGGGTAATTTACTGCCACTAGTTTTACTTTCTATTCATTTTTTTTTAAAGCCAATGTGATTTAGATACCTCCTAGTCTTAGAATCCTCCTAACTATGCTGAGTCTAGGAGTCTAATTATCATAGCTAGAGGTTAGATCATTACACACCACAGAGTCTTAACAAGAAGAGATACTTGTCCGACCTAACAAGTTGTAGTTTATTGCATCATAGTAATTGGCAAAATTAACACTGACCAGTTTGTCATAAATACAGTTATACAATTGTGAAAAAATATAATAACATCATGTCTGTCTCCATTGGAATCTCAACAAGATTGTTTCTCTACTGAAAAACTATGTGGTATGATCAGATTTGTTGTAGCTTAATGCAACTTCAAATTTGCTATTTCAGAACCAGTACGTTGTACAAAAACCCTCTCTATTAAGCATTCTTTTTCTTTAAAATTTTAAGGGAGTGTCTGTGCCTGACTCTTTTGGAGTGGTATTTCATTGTCAGACTCACTTGTAGATCATTTACATTTTACACGCTATTTTGAGCAGAGGGCAGACAAGTGGGATTTATTGGTGGGTGCTCTCAAATATGGAATTGCTTAAAGAGTTTCAAGAGAAAAGGTTTCAACTGGAAGATATAAGAATTGCTTGTCACAATTGTCAATTCATACTGAAATCTGGAAATCCCAGTGGATGTAACTTCCAGTGTCATCTCAGTCTTCCAGAGCTACAGCCAAAATGAGCAAAGGGCACTTCTGCATTTCTCATTATTATCCAATTACAGTAGAACTTGAATGCATGTTAAACTTGTGGCATATGTATGGTCTCTTAAAGAACTTTTCTAAATGATTCAGTGCTCCTAGGGTTGCAAAGGAAGGACTTTAGCTTTGAGCAAACCATAGGACCACTTATTGAAAGCTTCATTCAACATTTTTATGTGTTTATATTAGCTCTGTCATTGTAAGCTGTATGTTATAAATTCCAACAGTCAATCAGGGGTCAATTCTAATTCCTAGCAATGGGCTCAGTATGAATTTAAAATATCTATAACCTTTCCAGAATAAATTACTTCTGGCAGTCAAAGCACAATCACACAAGACTCCAATTAAGGATAGAATATTTCCTGTGGGGAGAAATGACCCAGCCCCTCTCTTTCAGCATCAAACTCTCTTCAGAAATGTTGAACTCCAGCACTGCAAAAATTATAATTTTGTATACTTCAGCCTTCCCTAAACTCCAACAGATGGAGTATTGAGTAGACAGATTAACTTGCAGTAAGGTCAAATTCTACTGCAGAGTGTTTTCTATATATTTCGCATGATATGGAAAGAGGTTTCTGCTTTGATTTGCAAAGAAAAGCAAAAATTGCCAACATTCGAAATCTCATCCGAAATCAATTATAAAAGGTGTGGAATTCTGTGTTAAAATAAAATTTAATATTCATAAATCATAGGGCACTTAAGTCAAGACACATGTTCAGTACGACTTTTGAGTTGTCGATTATTTCATGGATCTTCAGTGTCTCTGAAGCTATTTGTCAGATTTTAAGGAGTCAGATTGCTTTAAATTCTAATATTGTGATAAACAAGATTTCACGAGGGGGCTTTGCAGTTCAATCCTTCAGTACAGCTACTTTTCATAATGTTATACCTAATTATAGAATAACATTAGTCAGGCAGGTTGAATCAATGTCGTGTGCCCAATCAGCATTGGTGTTTCGATCTGCAATTTTAAATTTTTGAAGGGAATTTGAGCTTAAGGCTGGATGGCAAATGTAATTCTCCAAGACATTCTCAACATGAACTTGTCAGAAACTGCTGTTAATTACACCACAAGGGGAGAACTTGAGAAGCCTGAAAGACAATGTGAGAGGCTTTGTTACTTGACTGTTGCCATCATTAAAACTAAAAAGGATTTTTTTTCTAAACAGGAAAAGCTAAGCGAACCACGGGCTCTTTCAGAAAATGCAATTAAAATTTTGTCTTTTGCTTAAAGTCTTGCCAAGTTATTAAACATCTGTAACATATATTACTTGATTGGTAAATAAATACCCTTGTACAACTGTTGTTTAGACTGTGATTTCTGTAGCTGAATAGACTAATGACCAAAAAGAAATCCTTTCCAAATTGCTATGCACAATTTGGCCTTGCTTAGATTCATAATTAGTCTCGAGCCACATTGTTTCTGGGTGTAGGAAACAATCTTCCTAGTTGTGAGGAACAGAGCCCACTTGCAGAAAGGTCTATGAAGCGTTCCACTAAGAAAACTACATAAATGTTCACATCATGAGACCCTGACTAGTTCTTTCCCCTCTCATAGTCATGAATACGAAGGACAAATGTTGCACTTTTATCACTGCCCTGGCTAATTGAGCAGAGACCTGAATGAGTACAATAAAGCAAATGGCAGTTAAATGGTTTCAGGAGACCCTGCAGTTTTGTCTTAACTTTCTGCTTTGCAGTTCTCCAATATGACCTCAAGTGCTCCAGTACAATGTCTCCGCATGTTATTCTGTAAGTTGATAATCACATTCACAGCCAGAGATCATCACAAAGTGATTCATTAATAGATGTGCAATCACTCCTGTGTTAAACACCAGCCTGCCAGACATGAAGATCTTTCATAAAAAAAACTGTCATGACTTGTAAAGATTATTTCCATGTTTCAATCAAGATAATGTATACCAGTTTTCTGTTTTCAATAATTGTAATGTTGGATCAGTAATCACATTTCTCAAGAAAAGCTGATACCTGCTTACTAATACTCAATTTAATCTTCATGGGATATTTGAATTTAAGGATTACTATTGCAACTATTAGCTGACTCAAATGATGACAACCTCATTTGGCATCTTTGTCTTTTTAAAGTAGTGGACTAGCTGATGCCAGCATTAAATTAGCAAAGATAATTGTCAGGGGAATGGGTTAAATATGCACAGATATTGCCAATTTGTAGTTCCAATGTTATATTCATGTTTATGTAAGGCAATTAAATTGTGTAGCTTTTAGCAAACACCAAACGGTTTCTTCAAATGAAATGCTTTTCAAAAATGTCTAGAATCACTACAAAATTCATTCCATTGACAAAGCAAATAGGTGCTATTTTCAGCTCAAATGGGAAGTAGACTTCAAACAGCAATTACGTGCCTGGACGAAAGAATAGATTCTGAATATTCTCCAAGATGTAAAAGCTCCACATGCCAGAGTAGAGTAGATCCAGAAAGCAAATTCAATTATTTGTTGATAAACATGCATAATGCATGAAGAAGGGTCTAGACCCAAAACGTCAGCTTTCCCGCTCCTTTGATGCTGCTTGGCCTGCTGTGGTCATCCAGCTCTACACCTTGTTGTCTCATAATACATGATACTGTTTGGTTTAAAGAGTAAGGAAATATTTACTGAAAGGGAAATTATATTTGAAACATATACACTGACATGTAGAAAGTTTTTCTGATCAGCATTTAAAAGAATGCTTCTTAACAATTATAATTGAAATTATAATTTCAATATAATAATAATAACTGATTAATTATTGGTGATGTCAAATCATAATAAAAAATACATATAACTTAGTGGTGTTGATTTTTCATGTAATTAGATCATGTCATAATCCCAATACCTTGGTGTTATGACATGGTCTAATGACATGAAAAATCATTACCGAGATGTAATGTGCATTTCTTGTTTTGAATTGACAAATACATTGGTATCAGTGATTAACATTGTATAGTAATGTTTGCTCAGGTTGTCGGTGTAAAACGTATCCCCGTTTTCGACTAAATAAACAATAAAACTTGTACAAGGCTAGAGAGCAATTCATTACTAAAGTTCAGCAATTTAATTTTCATGGAACATTTGAACCTTAAAGTTATTATTGCGGTTATTTGCTGACTCAAATGATAACAACCATATATTTTCTTTTCCTTTTTAAGCTAATGATGGCATCAATGTTAGAGGAATGAGTTAATAATGTACAAATATTGCCAATAATAGGATTTAAATAGATGATGTACTCAGGATGTGTGCTGTGATTCAAAGGGCTAAGGCTCATGTGAAATTGGAACTTAGATTGTATCAGCATAACTCTGGCAGATTGTCCTATCAAATACCAGAGGTTGCAATCTGTGGCTTGACCATCAAATACCAGCACTAGCAGCAAATGCTAGAAGGCTTATGGAGGGAGAACATGAGAGAAGATTGGGTGGAAGGTAAGGTGCATCGAGGAGTGGGAGTAAGGGAGAAGACAGGAAAAAAGGAGGAGAGAGGGAAAGAAGGACGTGAACGGAAAGAGCAAAAGTACAAAAGGTGGACGGAAGAGGCAAAAGGGACAGCTAGGAGGAGGTGTTGGGGGAGAGAAGGGAGAATGCATGAACCTGGAAGCAGGAGGGAGAGAGGGGAAAACATTTTGGACCAGAATGGTTTTTTAGGCATATAGTGGATATTTTCTGCTCCAACCTGGCTTCTCATGAAGGCAAATAATGAAAGTTTCACTTCCTTGGCTAACTTTATTTTCGCTGTAGCGAACGTAGAAAATATTCAGAACATGACAAGCTTTGCTCGAAGTTGTTGAATGTTGATGTAATAATCATCAACAGGCATTAGGGGTTAACATATAAACATGGATAAGAGATTGGCTTTCTGACAAAAATAAAACAGACAGTATGCAAAAATGAGTCTTTGGCTGTTTCACAGAATGTGACAAATGGACTCGCACAAGGGTCTGTGCTGGGCTTGAACTTTTGCAAATTACAAGTGACTTGGATGCAGGAGCAGAGGCATGGTAACCAATTTTGCAGATGACTCAAAGATAGGTAGGAAAGTGTGCTGTGAAAAGGATATATGGAGGCTACAGAAGGATATAGATAGGTTGACTTAAATGGCAAATGACTGTGGAACTCTGAGGTGCAGAGGGATTTAGTGAATGAGACACAAAAGTCATTATGCGGGTACAGCACAGAATCAGGAAGGGTAATGGGATGCTATCCTTTATTATGAGAGGGATTGAATATACAAGTAAGATAATTCGTGCTTCAATTATACAAGGCATTGGTGAGACCACATCTTGAATTTTATGGTAGGTTTGGTTTACTTATTGAAAGAAAGTTGTATATACATGAGAAGCAGTTCAGAGGAAGTTTACTAGATTGATACTTGGAAAGAATGGTATGTATCATAAGAATAAATTGCGCACGTCGGGTTGTTTCCACTACAAGAGTTAGCGTTGCCATGATTGAAATGTATAAGATATTTAATGGTCTTGATAAGGAGGGTGAGAGGTTGCCATCCAGGTTAAAGTCCTATGAGCTGTCTTGAGGAATGCCTGGCACTGTAGGAAAGGATTTCCTGCTAGGTGGCTAAACTCAGAACGAAGGGGAACAGTTTTAAATTTTGATATTGTCCTTTTAGGATAGACATAAGAAGATTTATTTCTCTTATGTGTGACTTTGGAACTCTCAGCTTCAGGTGAAAATGAGATAATTGAATGCCTTTAAGACAGATCTAGATAGATTCTTGTTAAACAATGGAATCAAAGGTTAACAGGGGTTGATGGAATATAGAATTCACAAAACCACCAAATTAGCCATGATCTTATTGAACAGTGGAGCAGACCGAGAAACCAAATGGATTTGTTTTGCTCATATTTTGTTTGTTTGCATGTTTGTGTGCTCATTTTAGATCCCATCATTGGAGGGCTTGTTGGCATGAGACTTAAAATGTTCCCTCACCACCAATTTGCCAAGCTTGCTTCATCGATTACCCATCCCGCCCCTCGCATCTCTCATATCCACTTTCTGCACTATCTTATAATGTGTCATTCCCAGAACAACTCAACACTCGGTGGATACCCCAGAATTCTCCAGCATTGCTTGTACCCATGCCATCTTTAAAGTTCACCCAAGCACCATCAGTTTGGAGCTGCTCTGCTTGATTCCTGGTATTTACTGTGGTCAGGGCTGACCAGGGTTGTGGGGGGGTAGGGGAGGTGGTGGTGGTGGTGGCATGTGGTTCCATGCTTTCTGGGCAGTGTCTTGAACTACTTCTTCCGCCAGGACCAACATGACACTAAACCATGTCAGCATGTTGTGAGGTTGCCATCCAGTTTAAAGTCCTCTCAGGCGTCTTAAGGAATGCCAGGCACTGTAGGAAGCAAGTCAATGATCTTCTCCACTCCACGAGTGTGTGCATGCGTCAGCATCTTTGCCCAATAACATATACTCACTCTATCTCTGCCACTGGGCTCATATTTCTAGCAAGGTTTATGCTCTACCAAACTCACCATTACCTCCAAGATCTCCCCCACATGCTGTCACCCACCCCAATCCCTGTTACCACTAACCCTGCATGCTCTTTGCACTGCCTACTCACTTGCTCGGGATATCTCCTCTTTTCCACCAACAGTCAAATGTGCCATTCATCTTCATCTTCTGTAATACTGCTCCCTCTCTTTTACGTAAGATAAACAGACAAAATCAGGCAGGAAGACTCGAGTAGGCGGTGTGCTGCCCATCATTTGGCTTCTCACCATTTATGAGGGTAGGGTTCTGACCTGGCACAGCCCAAGAATGGCCTGGACTGGTAACGAAGGTTGCCCTTGACTTACTGTGCTTGAACCTCCTGAGCAAAGATCTCCTGAAAGCTATGACAAGATTACTGGCCTTATGTTTATTCTAAAGCTGTGATATGTGCATGGAATCTCTGGCTGAGCAGGCAAAACATGTAAAGATAAGACAAGGTAGGGATGCATGCAACCACGGTGAAAGATAGTGAATGCTATTGACCAGGCCATGAGCTGAGTGCATTTCTCTGAGTGTGCAGTATCCTTGATACAGAGTACAAAGATAGTCACCAGCAATAAGGTATTGATGAGCTGATGCACAGAAGAACCCAGAAGTGGATCGGAGACGTACCCTGAAGGTACTTAGAGACTGGCACATGTCAGATGCCACCGATTGTGAATGTGAGATGCACATGGATGGTGCCCATGGAGTGTGCCCTGCGATGTTGGTTTTTGACATAGAGATTGTTCACATCAAGTGGTGAGCAGAGGCACCCGGTCGAGTTTTCATGGGTCTAGCTGCTTTGGCAAATTTGGTAAAATAGGAGTGTAGATATTAATGAGGCAACTTTTAGCATTAAGAAGGGATTTAACAATCACAGATGAGCATCAATCAGCATCTGTTTAGTAACGATAGAAAGCTGAATATCACTGAGGTGAGTTGGGCTAACAGCAAAGTGTTTAGCAAGCGATAATTCCCCTTAATTGGCTGTTCCCCACTGTCTGGTGAGACCACAAAAGATGGAGCAAGATGATCTTGATGTGAAGATTGGCTTCACCACACTTGTGGACTGATTCTCCACACATCTCACTGTAGGCCGATCACTCAGACCCCTATAAGATTCTATCCGTTGTTTCACTTTGATAACAGCACATTGTAAATTGCAGAATACTCACACCTATTTAAAATAGTTGGCTGAGTTCCTGACTATTATTCAGTTCCTACATGGTAATGTATGTTTTTCAGATGGCCTTGAGACGTGATGATTTTCGGCACCATTTTACACCCGGGAATCTGAGAAACGAGGTCCATTTGCTCATTTTCTGATGAACTACGAGAGAGAACATGCAAGGTTCACTATCTGCATTTTTTAAAAGAAACTAATTATTTCCTGCTAGTATGCTGACCTTCAGAAGGGACCGGGGATTTACAGCAGCTACCAATCGACAGAAAAAGAAACAATTTTCTTGTAATTGACCTTAGGATGTATTGTTCCACAGCTGTTAAACCTTATGGCCGAAAGACACACAGTTTTAAGAACAATTATCATTATATATTGTAATGCTACCGTCTTATAAAACAACATTCTGGTAAATGCAGCAATATATGCTACAAAAATAATGTATATTTTATGGATCAATTATGTATCTTTCTCATGGGATATGTGTGCTACTGACAAGGCTAATATTTATTGCCCATCCCTAAGTGTGCTTGAACTGCATTACTTAGTAGGCCATTTCAAATGGTGGTTAAGAGACAAGCACATTGTTGTGCATCTGTAGTCACACGTACGCCAGACAAAGTAATAATGACATATTTCCTTCCCTGAAGACTTTAGTGATTCAGATGGACATTTAAGACAAATGATGACAGTTATCATGGTCATCAATACCAAGATAACAAGGCGTGGGGCTGGATGAACACAGCGGGCCAAGCAACATCATAGGAGCAGGAAAACTTGACGTTTCGGGCCTAGACCCTTCATCAGAGGGATCTCCAGGCACATCAATACCAAGGCTGGCTTAATGTTCGGGTGTTTGTATTTTAATTTTAATTCCACAACTGGGTAGGAAATCATATCCCCAAAGTATTAATTACAAAAGGAGAAAATGTCGGAGAAACTCAGCAGGTCATCGAATTCATAACAGTGTAGAAGCAGGCTATTCAATCCATCGAGTCCACGCCAACCTCTGAAGAGCATCCCACACAGACCTACCCATCTCCCTACTCTATCCCTGCATTTCCTGTGGCTAATCCACCTATCCTGCACATCCCCGGACACTACAGGCAATTTAGCATAGCAAATCTACCTAACATGCTCATCTTTGGACTGTGGAAGGAAACCAGAGCGCCTGGAGGAAACACATACTGATATGCAGAAAACATGCAAACTCCACACAGACAATCGCCTGAGTGTGGAGTTGAACCTGACTCCCTAGTGCTGTGAGGCAGCAGTGCCAACCAATGAGTCACCATGCCATACAGGCCTGGCAGCATTGTAGAGGGTTAAAACAGAGTTAACTTTTGCAGTCCAAGATGATTCTTCTTTGGAAGCCCAGAGTATTGGCTAAACATCTGGACTACTAGTCCAGTGAGATTACCACAGGAACAAGAGTATTGTGATTAAGTCAATTAAGTCAGTTGCGCTGTCCTAAACATGCAGAGTATGGCCAAGTGGCCAACAGCCGAAGCAGCTAGAACCAAGATAAAATTGGCTAAACAATTTCTACAAGCAAAGCCTGATGGAATGCAAAGAGGCCAAAGTTACCATAGGTCAAAAGCAAACAAAGATCAGCCCAGACCTGTTTTGCATGTTGAATAATAGGAGTGTCGTTATGACCCAAAACTCATTTAGAGGTACTCAGCCAGAAATAACAGTGAGAGATATTATGTTTGTGTATTCCCTATTTTCTGCCAGACCCCTTGGCATTATGGAAAGGATGGATACACCGAGGATGGCCTGGCCTAACCTCATTGCGTGCTGTGACCCCTTCTCTGTGAACCCATTGGCCAAAATCAAAGAATGTTCTAGAATGCTCAGAAAGTTGGGGGGATAAGCAGGGACACCTAGCAGCCATTCCCTTAGCAAAGTTTCTGCCAGCAAAGACTCTGTGAGACCCACCATCATACCAAAAAGACCCTGTGTGTGGTAGTACAGTGAAATGAACTCAGCAGCTCAGTCAAGTTCACCGGAGCAGGTAGTGTATGTGATTCTCAAGCAGCCAACCTAGTTTGGAGAAAAGTTAACCTAATTTTTTGCATAAAACCTGTTTTTTTTAACTTGCAAGTATTTCAGTAAGACTAAGTGTGATCCACAGTCCTTTGTTTGTCTCACACCCGAACAGCACCTTGATAAACACATTTTATGAGTAATAAACTGGTTAAAGTGTTTGTATAGAATATTTCTTCGGCATCATTTGCAGAGAAAAATTGAGGAAAGAAACAGAAACAGAGAGAGAGAGAATGTATGAGAGAAGCGATTTTCCATCTTTATTGTCATGTAAACTAAAATAGCCATTTACACACAAAGTCCCACAAATATGTATGAGAAAGAGGCCATTTAATCTGTTTTGGTGTTGATCAGGAGACAAGTATTGGTCAGGAAACAGGAAAAACTCAGAAAATGATGGGTTAAGCAGCACCTGTATAGAGAGAATAACAGATGTCATTTGAAAGACAATTGTGTACAAATAATTGTCCTTGTCTGCTCTCATTATGTCACATCTGCAATGTGGCGAACATACTGTAGGCAGACAGCCTGAATTCACTTCAGTGAAGTTTCTTGTTAACACACTGCTGTTGGGTTGTACGCTCGAACATGGTATTAGCAGAGCCAGCGAGATGAGTGTCCAGAGCTGAAATGAAAAGCACAACCGCAGAACTGTGAGTGCCACTGAAAAGAAAACAAAGACCAATAAAGCCAGCCACAGTTAAAACACTGCTTAAAAGAAAATGACAGCAGTTTTTCTGTGCACAGTGGCAGAATTATACGAAGGCAATAGATTTGTTGGCCAAACCAGAACAAGCACAAGGTGCTACAATTTTATCACTGTTTCGAAACATGTTCCATCCTAAATCAATCTGAAGAGCAGAGAAACATATAGCAGAAATTGTAAAACCTTTGAAGGCATGCTTTTAGCCCCACATGTATGTCAACTAAGAATGGTGCATGTTCAATTTAGGGATCAACCAAGGGGAAGAAAAAGACCATTGGTCAATATATAACATTGTTAACTGAGCTCCGTGAAGCCATGAAATTGTACAACTTAAATATGAGACAGTGAATGATGAAATCATCTCAGGCATAAGAGATCCTCTCCCACAGCGCAACTGCTAAAATAATCTGACTCTTGAAGAAGTTGTAGGTACGGGCAAAAGCTCTGAAATTGTAAAACAACAGCTATGGGACATGCATGGGAGACAAGTGAGCTTGTCCATAGTGTGGAGAAACAGCTCAGACCTTCGTACTATGTGGATAAACACCTGCAACAATATGGAGAAAAAGAACAAGAATCTGTACAGGGGCTAACAAAAAAGGACAAACTGTAATTAGTGAGAATGTTATCACGTTAAAAAAAAGTAAGTCCAGTTTGGATAAAATAGTGTTTTAACTGCACGAAGCAGAATTATTTTTCACACTAGTGTTTAGCTAGGAAGCAGACAAACAAGACTATAAAGACAATAAAGACACTTTTTACTAAAAAGTGACACAATGATTCAGATGAATCAAAAGTTGCTACTAGAGAGATATCAAATAAAGGTTTGGATGATTCAATTTACATCTTAGGCAGGTTGAGGACATCAAATCTAAAGATGAAAAATGGTTTGTAACTAGTTGCAATGAAGACAGCAGAACAAGAACAAACGAATATTAAGTGCAATACAGACACTGGTATTTCCTGCATTTTATGAGCTTCACAGACATGGGAAAAGTCTAGGATGACAATCATAAAGTGAAAAGGGAAAGTTGAAACTCTGTGATGGAACAACGTTCACCTGCAGAGGACAGATCTGAAGATCCGGAAATCCAGATGATGGACATGAAGTTACTCATCACAGAACGGAGCCAAAAACTCAAGCTAATAACCTTAAACACTGCAGAAGAGGTTTACAGTGTTTCACAGGCCACGTTGACTAATAAATAAATAAACAAACAAATAATACACAGTGGAGCTGACTGAAGGGACACAAAAAAGTGTTGATGTCAAAATTACAATTTTGTAATTGCCTTGTAAGAATTGCCTTGTCAGACACAACTAATGAAACTATAAAAAAAAGTGTCTAAGGCAACAGTATGAGTCAGCAGAGTCAGCTGAGAAGGTTGTGAAAGTGAATCACAGAAAACATCATTCCAAATAAAAGAGATAACAAGGCGTGGGGCTGGATGAACACAGCAGGCCAAGCAGCATCAGAGGAGCAGGAAAACATGA
>JAHRHZ010000271.1:23364847-23376482 GCA_024137785.1 Ginglymostoma cirratum | reverse complement strand
CCTGCTCCTCTGATGCTGCTTGGCCTGCTGTGTTCATCCAGCCCCACGCCTTGTTATCTCGGATTCTCCAGCATCTGCAGTACCTTTTATCTCTGATTCCAAATAAAAGATGTTGGAGAAAAAGCCAACAATATGCAATTTGTACTGCCATAAGATATGAACACTTTAACAATCATATGTATCATGCTTGTAAACAAAGGGACAAAATATAACTAGTTGGAATAACAAACAGTTTGTAATGCTTAAGAAAGATCATGTATGTAAAGTCAGATTGCAACTTCACTTCAACCTTGGACAGAGTGAGTGCATTTGCTGGTTGAGAAAGCCTCTAAATCTTTCAGTTGTGCAAATCTAATGTCGCCACATTTAGGTTATATTTTGTCAGTGACATTAAAATAAAATCTGTGGTGTAAAGTTCTGCAGTTGTGAGCTTTAAGCAGGTTTATTTTCAAAGGGCACATTGAAAGGGAAACCAAATTAAGGACCGGCTAAAACTGGAAATTCATTATGTGAATAAACTATGCCCTTTGCAATGGGAGCATATAAAAATATTTTTAAAATGTGACTTAGCTGTTGAAGTGGAGGTGCTGGTGTTGGACTGAGGTGGATAAAGTCAGAAGTCACACAACACCGGGTTATAGTCCAACAGGTTTATTTGAAATCACAAGCTTTCAGTGCGTAGCCTCTTCGTCAAGTGAAGTGAGAGAGACCGCACAGAACACAGAATTTATGGGCAGAGAGAGACCAAGGGCAAAGAGATCAAAAGACCATACAAATGGTGTGAGTGGAGTGCTAAGTAGTGAGTGCCTGCATGTGATCTGAAGTGTTAGATGGTGTGAATAAACAGCTGAATAACAAGCAAAGTTTGCCCTATGATCCAATTAAATGAGACAGGGTGATAAGTACAAAAAATTAATAATAATGTGATGCTGGAGACAACTAAATGACTGGAATAACATGATAGGTATAAGATTTGCATGCCAAGGGTCCAACCAAAATCATAAATAATCCAAAACTGTACAAACTAGTTAAGGTAGAGAGATTGTAACTATTTATCCTGTATTGGTGACAAAACAGGATAGTAAGGAAGGTTTTACACATACAGATCAGTGTGGTGGAGTCACATATAGCATAACATGAACTCAAGATCACGGATGAGACTGTCTTCATGAGCACAGAACTTGGCTATCAGTTTCTGCTCAGCAATTCTGCATTGTGTACCTTGAAAGCCACCTTGGAGAACGCTTACCTGAAGATTGGAGGCTGAAAGTCCTTAACCATGGAAGTGTTCTCTGACTGAGAATGTTCCTGTCTGGTGATTGTTCCATGGTGTCCATTCATCTGTTGTACTAGCGTTTGCATGGTCTCGCAAATATCCCATTGCTTTGAGGCATCCTTGCCTGCAGCGTATGGGATAGACAACAGTCGCCAAGTCACATGAATGTCTGCTGTGTACATGGTGGGTGATGTTCCCACATGTGATGGTGGTATCCATGTTGATGATCTGACATGTCTTGCACAGTTTGCCATTGGCAGGGTAGTCAATGTTCTCCTGGGAGCTTACTGCAAGCAATGGTCTGTTTAAGGTTTGATTTTTGTTGGAAAGTGAGAAGTGGAGGCATAGGGATGATCTTGGTGAGATTCTCATCATCATCAAAGGCTGCAAAGAACAAGGCATAGTCTCTCTGCTCCAGGTAATTACTGGACAACAAAGAGCACTCTATCGGTTATGTCCTGAGTCAGTCTTCTGAGGAAGTCGTTGCAGTTTTTCGCTGTGGCATGTTGGAACTGGAAATTGAGTTGAGCATCAAATCCTGTTCTTATGAGGATATCCTTCAAAATCTTTAGGTGTCCGTTGCATTCCTCCTCATCTGAGCAGATCTTGTGTATGTGCAGGGCTTATCTGTAATGGATTGTTTCTTTAACATATTTGGGGTGGAAGCTAGAGAAGTGCAGCATCATGAGGTTATCCGTGGGCTTGCAGTAGAGTGAGGTGCTGAGGTGTCTGACCTTGATGGAGATGCGTGTGTCCAAGAATGAGACTGATTCTAAAGAGTAGTCCATGGTAAGTCTGATGGTGGGATGAAACTTGTTAATATCGCTGTGTAGTTGCTTCAATGATTCCTCACCATGAGTCCAAAGGAAGAAAATTTTGTTGATGTATCTGGTTGGTCAGAGGTCCTGCACAACAAAGAAGCCTACCTCAAACTTGTGAATAAAACTGTTGGCATATTGGGGTGCAAATTTGGTCCCCATGGCTGTTCTCTGTGTTTGGATAAAGAACTGGTTGTCGACAGTGAAGATGTGGTTGAGGATGAAGTGGATGAGTTGTAGGATGGCGTCTGGAAATTGGCAGTTGTTGGTATTGAGTACTGAGGCTGTTGCAACAATGCTGTTGTTGTGGGGGATGCTGGTATAGAGTGCTGAAACATCTATTGTGACTAGAAATGTTCCTGGTCTGACTAGTCTGTGGGTGCAGAGTTTCTGTAAGAAATCTGTAGTGTTGTGACAGAAGCTGGGGGTTCCTTGTACAAAGGGTTTCAAGATGCCTTGAAATAAGTTCTCACACAGGGTCCCATTGCCTGATATGATGAGGTTTCCAGGTGTGAAAACTGAAAGAACTGCAGATGCTGTAAATCAGGAACAAAAACAGAAGTTGCTGGAAAAGCTCAGCAGGTCTGGCAGCATCATTGAAGAAAAAATCAGAGTTAATGTTTCAGGTCTGGTTCTGAGGAAGGTTAACTCTGATTTTTTTTCTTCACCGATGCTGCCAGACCTGCTGAGACATCCAGGTGTGTCGGCTTTGTGTATCTTCGGAAGGCAGTAGATGTCCCCTATGCGAGAAGTACACAGGATGAGAATGCATAGGATACTCTGAAGGTCTGAATCAAAAGGTCTTGATCAGCCTGTTCAGTTGACAGGTGTGTTCTTTGGTTGGATTGGCAGGTAGCTGTCTGTACTGTTCCTGGTTGTTCAGTTTGTCCACTTCTTTGCAGTAGTCCGTCCTATTCTGTATGACCTTGGCTCCTCCTTTGTCTGCTAGTTTGATGACAATGTTGTGATTGGTCTTGAGAACCTGGATGGCATTGCGTTTGCCTGGGTGACATTCTGTGCTTTCTTATGAGCGTGGCTAATTAATCTAGCGTTATACCTCTCCTGACAGCTTCGGCATACATGTCAAGCCTAGGCCAGCGGCCTTCTGGACGGGTCCAATTTGACTCTTTCTCCTTTTGTCACTGCAAAACGGATCTCTCTGTCGTCTGTTCCGATTTGTTAGTTATCTTATTGGGCTCACTGCTGAAATCTTGGGATTTATGGAAGAATTCTCACAACCTCATTTGCCTGATGAATTTCTCTGAATTCATTAAACCAATGATGTCCATCTTGGTAGTGGGGCAGAAATTGAGCCCTCATCTGAGAACTTTGACCACACCCTACTTGTCTGACCACACCCTTCAACTGGACAAAGTTCTCAGCCAAGGGCTCAATTTCTGCCCCACTACCAAAATGGAAACCATCGGCTTGGCAGTAGACACAGGGGAATTCGTCAGGTGAATGAGGCTCTGAGAACGGCATGAACACTGTGCAACAATTGCCAGACAGGAATGTTCCCTCCCTGTCGGGGAATACTTCAGCGTCAAGGGCATTCAGTCGCTGATCTTCGGGTAAGAGTCCTGCAAAGCGGCCTTTGAGATACACACCCACGCAGAATCGCTGAGCAGAAACTGATAACCAAGTTCGATACCCATGAAGGCGGCTTCAACTATGATGTTAGGTTCATGTTGCGCTACATGTGACCCCACCACACTGTTCTGTATCTACAAAATCTTTGTCACTGTTCTATTTTGTCACCATCACCTGGATAAATTTTTATGATCTCTGTAACTTAATTAGTTTGTACAGTTTTGGATTACTTATGGCTTTGGTTAGACCCTTGGCATGCGACATTTACACCTATCATGTTATTCCAGTCATTTGGTTTGTCTCCAGCACCACCTCAATTTTAAATTTTTGTAATTATCTCTCTGCCTCATTTTAGTTGCACTACAGGTCATCTCTTCGCTTGTTATTCAGCTGTTGACACTTTACTCACACTATCTAAAACTTCGAATCACTTGCAGGGGCTTATTATTCAGCACTCCACTCACACCATTTGTCTGGTCTTTTGATCTCTCTGCACTTGATCTCTCTCTCTGCCTGTAAATTCTGTGTCTGTTTGCTCTCTCCCACCTCACATGACGAAGGGGCTACGCTCTGAAAGCTTCTGATTTCAAATAAACCTATTCAACTATAACCTGGTGTTGTATGATTTCTGACCTAGTTCTCCAAGGTGAGACCCACAATAGGTTAACATTTTAATAGGAAATGGTAAAAGGTGTTTGGTTTTGTTCAAACTAAGCAACTGCTTGGTGAGTAGCATTAGTGATTATTTCTGGTGTTTAAATTAGAGGTCTTTAGCTTGTGTTTAGATCTCTTATCCTTTTCTCCCCTTTTTCTTAAAAATACCTTCCTAGGTATCAGATTAATAATAGTGTGTTAAACAGGAAATAAAAGTACAATGAAACATTCAGATTGAAGATTCTTCATCTGTAAGGAGCAGGGCACGAGAGAGATATAAGTAATAATCGAAATAAAATATGATAAGGATGACAGGTCAGGTGATTGTTGCAGCTGCAGGATGTGGGAGCTGCTGTACAATAAGACAATCCACAGTGAGCACAACTGTACCAAATATTTGCAGCTCAAACAATTTCGGATACGGTATGAGGAGCTGGAGTCTGAGTTGCAAACTTTGTGCCACGTCAAGGAGGGGGAAATTTACTTGGACACTTTGTTCCAAGAGGCAGTCACGCCCTTCACTTTAGGAATCCAAATTTGGTCTGTGATCAAGGACAGAAGAGTGTGATTGTAGGTGAGACAGGTATTGGGACCCAAGGGGAAGTCTTGGGCAGCCACCATGCTGCAATTATCCAATAGTTACAAGCTCTGTGGGTGAGGGTCAAGATGCAAGGTGGATAAGCAAATTGACCATGACACCATGGTACAGGGAGTTATTCAAGTGGCCAAGCATATAGTAGCAGTGGTAGCAGACAGTGTCATTAGGGGAGTAGATACTGTTCATTGCAGCCATGAGCATACTTCTCAAAGGTTGTGTTGGCTGCTTCATGCTGAGGTTAAGGATATCTCCTTCCAGCGAGAGAGGAGCTTAGAATGGGAGGGATGTGATCCAGATATCATTGCCCATGTTGGCACTAATGACACTGATAGGACTGGATAGATGCTTCTGCAGAACAAAAAAAAAATTGAACAGTCAGGAGCTATGCTAAAAGTGGAATCTTCAAGGCAATAATCTCAGGATTGCTATCTGAAACCCAAGCAAACTGGCAAAGGGTAAATAAAGTCAGGAGTTAAATGCATGGCTTAAAGAGTGGTTTGAGTCAAATGGGTTTCAGTTCATGGTGTACAGGCACTAATGGGACAGACTTCACTTGAACTGTGCTGGAACCAGAGCCCCTTTGAAATGAATAGGTAATAATTAGAAGGAGGTACATAATTATGAAAAGTAAAAGGATATGGTGGCACTGCAATGCAACTGTTCTGATAATGATGCCCAGAGAAAGGCAGGAAGAGGCAGAGTATACAAGTGTACGAAACAGCAGCAATTTTGATCAAAAGGGAAATTAAGCAGTAAAAGTAAAAGTTTTTTTTAGTTAAATACACATAGTATTCGGAAAAAATGAATAAATAAATAGCAGAAATAGATTTGAATGGGTGCAATCTTACAGCCTTTACAGAGTCATGATTAAGAGGAGTCCAAAATAAATATTCAGAAATTTATGGCTTTTTGTAAGGACAGGCAGAAAGGGAAGGATAATAGAGTAGCTTTGTCAGTATGTGATGGAATAAGTGCGATAGCAAGAAATGTATTTGGAACAATTTTCTATAACAATATGTTGCACATCTAACTAGGGATCAGGCTATTTTGGATCTGGGTGTAATGAAAATGTACAATAAAAGTTGAACAAAGATGAAGAAAATAAACTGAGAGTGCAAACTAAAGGTAATATAAATGAGCTTGTTTTAATACATTATAAGGAAGCGAGAGGACTAAGTCGATGCAGGCCATAGTTAAGATGAACTTAGAGAACGAGATTGGTGAAATAAGGCCATGAAAATATCCAGGTTTGGGCTGACTAATGACAAATAAAATTCATGTCACACAAGTAGCAGGCAATGACCATCTCCAAAAAGAGAGTCTAATCACCGCCCTTGACCTTGTATGGTGTTACCATCACTGAATTCCCCACTATTAATATCCTCGGGGTGCCCATTAAGCAAAAACTCAACTGGACTGGCCATATAAATACTGTGGCTACAGCAGCAGGTCAGAGGCTACGAATCCTGCAGCAAGTAACTCACCTCCTGACTCCCTAAAGGAAAGGAAAATCATGCTTGACAATTTTTTACAGTACTTCAGGGAGATAACAGCCAGGGAAATATATACATATATATTATATATTATATATATAATATATTATAATATAATATATATAATATATTTATATATATACATAATATATATATTTATATATATATATTCATAAATATATATATATAAGGATAAATGGGAACCAGTAGGTGTAATATAATTGATTTTCAAGAGGCACTTTATATGGTACCATATACAAGGTTACTTAATAAGAACCTATGGTGTTGCAGTGGTATCTTAGCAATAGATAGAGAGTAAGCTAACTAATAGAAGATATGACAACCTGACTGCAAGAGAGATAAGTGTTGGGGCTACAATTATTTATAATATACATTAATGAGCTGGATGAGGGAAGTGAATTTAGAATAGCTAAATTTACAGATGATATCCAAATAGTTGGAATGGCAAGTATTGAGGATGTCACAAAGAGCCTACAAAAAGGTGTAGATAGGTTGAATGAAAGTTGAAAACTTGGCAGATGGAATGTAACGTGGGAAAATTTGCATTTATGCACTTTGGCAAGAAGAGGAGATGAATATTATTTATGTGGGGAGCACTGTAAAAAGCTGCAGCATTTGGGAGTCCTTTTTAATCACAGGAAGTGAGCATCCAAAATCGGTGAGTAATAGTGGATTCAAATGGACTGCTAACCTTCATTTCAAAGGGAATGTGTTGTCTTGCTAAAACCATACCAGGCATTAATCACACCACACCCAGAATACTGTGAACAGTTTTGGTTCCCGTTTTGAACAAACATATGTATTTGCATTGGAAGTAATCCAGAAAATGTTCACCAGTTTGATTCTGAATATCAATAGATTTTCTTATAAGTTTGTTTCTGTGATTATAGATTGGACTTGTACTGATTGGCGTTTAAAAGAATGATCAGGGACCATATTGAAACGAAAGATTCTTAGAGGGATGAACAGGAAAGACTGTTAAGGTAACAGACCAAACAGCATAATCTCAATATGAGGTTCACAACTTTAAAATTGTGATGAGAAGGAATTATTTCTCTGAGGATCATGAATCTGTGGAGAGCTGTTGAGCTGTTGGGACATTAACTGCATTCAATGTTAAAATAGATTTTTAATAATTAAGGGAATTAAGGATAATGGGAATAAGGCAGGAAAGTGGAATTGAGTATTATCAGGTCAGCTGTGATCTCAATGAATGGCAGAACAGATTTCCTGAGCCAATGGTCTATTTCTGTTCCTGTGCCTTATTCTCTTACTTGGTAACTTGGATAACTCAAAATGTACGTAATAATACATGCAATTTCTATTCCCTTTTTGAATAAAAAGATAGATGTTTGGATTGAAAGGCAATGATGCATTAATTCCTGTCCTAGTCTGCCATAGTCACATGAGTCTCACATGCTGTCCGCAGATACCGCAAGTTCACTTCATTAAAGTCCTTGCCCAGACACAGAACAGATGTTTCAGGTCTGTGACCTTACATTAGAACTGCAAAAAGTTAGCATTTAATAGGTTTTAAGCTAGAAATAGGTGAGACAAGCACAAAAGGGAGGTTTGTGATAACACGGAAAATGGGAGAGATAGAATGTCAGCTAAATGAGTCCTCCAAGGCTAAAAGAAATGGAAATGGGGCCAAGGAAAGAAACAAGGAAGTATAAAATGTGCCTAGTGCAAGTTTGTTGTCATCTGAATTTTTTTAAAAAAACGCAGAAACAAGGGAAAACTAAATAAAGTACTGGATTTATGGTCTGAAATCATTGAACACACCATTGAGTCCACAAAGCTGAATTGAAAGTTAAGATGTTGGTCACTTTGGCTGAGCCTCACTGGAACAGTGTATTATGCTGAGAACAGGAATGTCAGCAAGACCAAATGGAGAGTTAAAATAACATGCCATCTAAATCTAAGGATCATGTTGTGGCCAAGACAGAGGTTTTCTACAAAGTAACCTGTGATTTGTCTGCCCAGTGTAGAGTAGACTACATTATGAGGAGTGAATTTATAGCCACGATTGAAACAATTCCATGTAATAAGAATATAAGGAATAGGAGCAGGAGTAGGACATTCAGACCCACCATTGTATAACATCATGGCTGATCTGGCCCAGACCTAAATTCCACTTTCATACCACTTCTCCTCATTGCCCTCAAATCTTCAGTATTTCAAAACAAGAAGTAAATCATTAATTCATTGCAACTATTGGCTGAGGCATTAGACAATGAGTCCGGTAGTTATATGGTAAGATGCAATGGGAAGAGGGAATGGGATGTTGGGAATGACTGAGGAATAGAGCACAGTATCAATGATGGAATGGCCTTTTAGGAATGCTAAAAGGCAAATTGGAGGCTGGAAGGTGAGGACAGTTTAAGATTTTGAAGGATTGACACCATTCACCCAGGTCCTCCTCTTAGTCCCTGGAATAATGTAACATATTACTGATTGCTAACTTGCAATTAACTATTTGTTTTTCAGTACAAGAGCCTCTTGAAGGGCTCTTATAGAACAGCAGTTGTGTCTCTGCCTCTGGGCCAGAAGGCCTGGGTTCAAGCCCCACAAGCTCCTCAGGTGAATCATAACATGCTTGTACAGGATGATTAAAAATATCTACCAGAGCATTTTTCAGTTCAATCAGTAAGTGTTCTCCTCCACCACATTAGAACAAGCAAACCTTACAGATACCTGCTCTCAGAAGGAATGATTGAGGCAAACCTGCTGCATAAGGAGGTGCAGGCTTAACCTTTATGGGAGCACATCGACTACATAGGTTCCTGTATTTCAACTCAGAACAGAAAAGCCAGTAGTGGCTAACCCAGAATTGAATATGTACAGTTAAAACTGGAAACATAGAAAACAGGAGGAGTTGATCAAGTGTAAATAAGATGATCTGTTCAGAGCTACACTCAGACAGAAGGGAATTTTCTCTGGGAAGGTAGTCGTATTTTTGAAGTCACTGTCATGCAGACAGATGTAGCAGTGATGTTGAGCTAAACTATGATGACTACATTCTGGCTGATGGTACAAGGTCAATTGAACAAACAATCAATCAAGTATGTGAGCTGTGACTCAGTGGGGAGTAAACTTGCTGTTCAGTCAGAAGGCAGTGGGCTGAAGTCCTATGCCCAAAGCACACAGGAAAATCAAGGTCAATAGATCAATGCAATGCTTTGAGATAAGGCATTAAATCATCCCTTCATTTACCTCTTCAGGTGTACATAAAATATCACATGCCACTATTCAAAGGTAATTTCTCTCTGGTATTCTGCACCATAATTAGCCCTCAACTGACATCACTAAATCTGATGAACTAGTCATTAACTGCCTGTGTTGGTGAGACCTTGATGCAATGAAAATCAGTTGTCACGTTTCCGACTTAAAACTTGTGCCGAACACTTCAAAGCACCTCATTGGCTATAAAGTGCTTTGGGATGTTGTGAGGTCATGGAAAGTCCTCTAAAAATGCAAATCTTTCTCTTTAGAAAGATACTATTTAAAATGTCATTAACAGCAAAATGGTGAGTGTAACTTGATTAATTGAAGTCATCTGATCACAGAATACTAATATCAACCAGTTTGCATGCATGATGAATACTCTATGCAAGACCCTGTCCGCTCAGTACTCAGATCAAATAGCTTGGGACTGGGTCTGTGAGTCTACTAAACAATGAATTTGACAGTAAGCAATGCTGTGATTAATGATTTTCTTACCTTTGCAATTAAAGTCATAGATTGAGGGTTTAGTTTCTAACACTGATTAGCTAAACCTCATGTTCAGATAACTGGAAAAAGAAGAACAAATAGTGAAATCAGAACGCCATTAAAGCAGTTGTCTTTCTGAGTGCAAATATTATACCTTTGTATGAGGTAGCAGAATATTCTGAAAGCACTATTTGGCAGATATGAAGAGCACAAATCACAGTAGTTGATTTTTGATGTATAACCACTGGTGAGAAGCAGCATTTTTTTAACCTGAGCACAGTTCTCCAGGACCACGGAAGCAAACATATTAGTCCTTTTTTTAATATAGGATATGATTCAGAAATCAGGAAAATCACGTTAAGTTTTTTTGATGACTGAATCTTAGTCTATTAATAGATAAATCATAAACTGATTTGGCAAAATGTGCTTTAAATCGCAACTTGAGATATATTCAAATTAATGGGAATCTGAATTTTATCAAGACCTGAAAATATCCATGGGATTCACTGATATGGTCTCAAAAGGCAAAAGCTTAATGACCCAGAGTGAGATATTCCTGACAGGGCTAACTAAGCAATATGGACACTGCTCAGTGCCAGTGAACTGTATGATTTAACTGTTAAATATCAAGCCTTCAATCTTGCCAAATCACACGTGGGCTCTCAGCAAGTGGGCTGAGTCCCTGTAATGAAATGTGGATACTTTATAACGTGCAAGCAAAATGTGACAGGCTTTGCTTACCGGGGGTGGTAAGAACTGCCGATGCTGGAGTCAGAGATAACACAGTGTGGAGCTGGAGGAACACAGCAGGGCAGGCAGCATCAGAGGAGCAGGAAAGTTGATGTTTCGGGTCAGGACCCTTGCTTACCAGTCTGATTTTGAAGTGTTTGCAGAGTGACATGGGTTTCTAATTAAGTTGGATTGCCACCTGGCCAAACAAAAGTGCTAAACATTTTGTGCATAAATAAATTAGACTAGCAGTTAACAAAATTAGAAATGTACACACCTATATTAATGAGTAGTGGATAACTGAAGTGGCAGTTAGATTTTGCAAATAAACATAAAGAGCACTATAGGAGGTGATGTAATTTACGTGCAAGTCAAACTCTTATACAGTGAATTAAATTATCTGTTGCTGCATTAGGATCTTACAGTATTTGTCTCACAACATCTGTCCCTTGAAAGGTGTCTTTAAAGTGAAAATGCTAGAGCTTCAAAGGAGAACAGCAAGGAAAACTAATGGAGGCAATGGTAGAAGAACAAGAGGATCAAAAGCTACTTTAGTTGTATTTCTACAGATTTCTGATTACCAGTAGTGTACAGGATCATGAGGTGGAGTGAGTAAAAGGCATTGAAGTATTCAAGATAACAAGCATGGGGCTGGATGAACACAGCAGGTCAAGCAGCAGCATAGGAGCAGGAAAACTTGACGTTTCGGGCCTAAACCCTTCATCAGAAAAGGGTTTAGGCC
>JAHRHZ010000271.1:23341397-23362159 GCA_024137785.1 Ginglymostoma cirratum | reverse complement strand
CCTTAGCATCTCCTGCAGAGATGTCCTGGAGGTGAAATGACTGACCTCCAAAAACAACAGCCAACTTACTTTGTGCCTGATTCCAAACAGCAGAGAGATTTCCCCCTGATTCCCATTGGGTTACAGTTTTGCCAGGGCTCCTTGATGTCGTACTTGATGAAATGCAACTTGATGTCAAGTGTTGTCACTCTCATCTCACCTCTGGAATTCAGCTCTTTTGTACATGTTTCAACTCAGGCCTTAATGAAATCAGGAGCTGAGAAGACCTAGTGGAACTCAAACTGTGAGTGGGTGAGCAGTTCATTGCTTTGCAAGTGCTACTTGATAGCACTTCTGTTGACAACTTCGATCACTTCACTAATGGAAACTTTACTAACTTCCCTTTCTTGGTCAATCCCATTCTACATGGACTAATCACTGGGGTAAGTCTTCTGAACTTTTCAAGATTGGAGATGAAATTTAACTTCAGCAAAATCTGCCAGCAGAGACGAAATGAGAATACAGTATTGGACTGCTCTACATTAAAGCGTTAACTTATTGTGCTGGCTGCATCTGAATCCAATGACGCTAGTTCAGAAATTAAAGCATTTTGCTTTGAAATAATTGCAAGAGGTCTGGCAGGGAACGTTATGTCCTTTCATTAATTACATGTAAATTTAGATCCTTAGGCACTGAAAGTGAGGCAGTGAAACGCTTGCCAGCTCAAGCATTAGGACTATTGCTGTTGAGATTAAGAACATTGTAGGTCAGAGAAATGAGGAATCTCACAATGTCCATATATTTTCTTGTTGATGCAAAATGTCTGGGGCCTCTATTCATGAAGCTTTTCTTGGTCTTCCTAAATCCTGTTCACTGCAAGAAATTCAAACTTAAAATCTCAAAATCACCATTTGTATAAAATAAATTAAGAAAACGTGATGAGTATATTGGTGGAGGTTTTATGAATGGAGATTTAACAACTTAAACATATTCAAGGGTTACATCCTTTCCATTGAACCTTTTGCAATGATGTTTGTTTTTGACTTATTGGGCTGGAGCTGGCTCCCAGATCCTCTGTTACAGGATCAGCAATCATAGCCCTGTACACATTGGTGGTGGATTGTGTGGTGCTACCCACCCCCACCACATACCCGTCCCAGACCCCGACACACCCCTCACTCCCCCGTCCCCCACCGCCCCATCACTTTTTTGGTTCACTGGAAGCACTTTTGTTCTAACTCAGAATACCATAGCATAACATCACATCATAAATAAACTAAGGCCCCATTTTCACCTGGATGTAGCATACCACCATCATGGCGAAAATGCCCGAATTTGTCTGGAATCACAAGTCCAACCCCCAAATCCTGAAACTTTCTCCATCACAGCAGTATGGATGTACTACATCACAAGAATTGGCGTGGTTGAAGAATGCAGCTCATAACCACCTCCCAAAAGGCAATTATGGATGGGTAATAAATACTGGAGTAACTAGTGACACCCACAACCAGTGAATGAATTTTTAAGAAAAAGTTAAAGACAGTGCTTTTCTCAATACAGTGTGGTATACAACACAGAAATTTAAGTAATTAACCTACATTTTTTCTCCTGTGAACATGGGTACTTGTGGATTTATTTTTGTTCATTCTTGGGATATGACATCACTGGCTAAGCAATTGCGGTAGCCTGCCTTTTTTAGACCAATCCAGTCTTTGATGAGTAAGGACATTCATGGTGCTATTAGGGAAGGAGATCCTCAATTTTTTCCCAGCAACAATGAAGAAATGGCAAAATAGTTCCAACTCTGTGTGGTGTGTAGCTTGGAGGGGAATGTTGGTGGTGGTGTTCCCATGAATCTGCTGTCCTTCTCCTTCTAGGTGATAGAGCTTGTGGGCTTGGGCTTGGAAGGTGATGTCTACAGAGCACTCTTGAATTGTTGCAATGCTTCCTGTCAATAATATGCACTGCTGCAAACGTGGCGAAAGGGGTGAATGTTTAAGGTGTTAGATTGGGTGCCAATCAAGTGGGCTGCTTTATCCTGGATGGTAGAGAGCTTCTTGAATTTTGTTGGAGCTGTATTCATCCAGGTTAGTTAAAAAGTTGTCATAATAGATTCAAACTGTGTAGGTATCAGGTGGATGTAGGTATTAAGTTGGCATGCAGGTATAAGGAGCCATGTGGAATGGGCATAGGGCATTGGCTACATGGTTTGACAAGGGTGGAGCATGAAAAATGTTGATGAAGTGGTGTGACAGGTGAGTGCCAGAGAAATATTTTCTATTTCTCCCATTTTGGATCTTGCCCAGGGACACCTTTGGTAGAGGTAAGTTACTTTTTGGGAATTGTGAAAAGCATACCTGTGTGTAAAAAGCACAGTAAAATTGTCAAGAAGGTATTCAAAAAGAAAGTATAGTTGAAAAAAATCTGCTAGGTATTTGAGAGTGTCTTCTCAGATAAAAGCATTGTAGGGTTTGTGGTGCGTAATTTGATTCACAAATGCATTATTTTCACAATGGGATGTCTTATGATTGGCAGCTCGAACTGTTCATTCAAAGAAAATTCTGTTTGCAGCGACATTGAGCTCTTCAATGAAATGTGTATTTTCATAAAGGATTTGTACTTCAATTACACTGTATTGGAAGTTGGTTTTGTGTCAATGAGAGCATGTTTTCTTCAGTAGCAACATAAACCAATAAATTAATAATTCTGCTTGATTCCTCCTGATTAGTGTTACATAGTAGTTGTACTGACATGGAGAGAGACGGACAGATGGGCGTCAGATGGGCCAGAGGTATGAGACAGCCATGGGGATAGGTTGAGAGCATTTGTGGCATGGAATTATGAGGTGCCATGCGGATGGGTAGGTAGACATAATGGGACTACAGGATATTAGGTGATACATTAGCATTGAGGTGGGTCAGAGGTTGGTACAAAGTATATGAGAGGCCATGGGGGAGGGGTAGATGGTCATACGATGGATTAGCCACGGGGGTTGCTTCAGAGGAATAGGTTGGGGCGTGAAGGGCCATGGAAAATGGGTGCAATTGCAAAGGTTGGTATATCAAGTATGAGTGGGAATGTAGATTCATAGAGTCACCTAGATTGACACCCTGGGGAATGGGTAGATGAGATTAGTTTGTCACAATTGGTATGAGAGAATTTGGGTCTGGCTACAGGGATATAAACTGATATTACTAAAGCACAGAGAGTGAAAGGAATGAGGGGGTGAGAGCAGAAGGGATATTTTCTGTATATTGAATCCCTAGGCAGACCAGTCCACCTTGGGAGCTGGACAACCCCTCTGGGCCTTCCCAGTTGACCTGGCCTGACTCCCAAACCATTTTTATTTGTTGAAGCCAAGGAGCCAGGATTTCTCCTGATTCTTCACCCTCCACCCGAGATTCCAAAACTGGGGCCAAACACTTCAGTGAAATGCTAAAGGTGTGGATAATTATTAGAAGTGCCTTTTCTTTCAAAGGAGACATTAAGATCTGTTTGTCGGATGCAAAACATACTGTGGTTGAATGGAAGAACAGAGGGGTGTTGCAGATAACATTTAGAACATTTGTCCTTCAACTAATAACACCAAAATGGGCGGTGACCCTGTTTGTGGGATTTTGCTGTGCTTGTACAAAATACACTTCAACAAGCAATTTGCTGATTCACTGTCAAGCAGGTTGGGACATCCTGAGGTTATAAGACACTACATAAATTGCAAGATTTTTCTCTCTTCTCATCAATAAAATTTAAATGATAGTCCTTGGAACAAGAGAGGTTCAAAGATAATAAAATGGACAGCTGCCATTCTTCTAGGCAGCATGAACCTATACATGATCTCCTGCTATTCAATTGCCTCAAGCCCACTGCAGTAACAGATCCTCCCTAGATGGACAGCTGGGGAGACAATTTCACAACTAATAAAAATCCGTGAGTTGAGCAAGAGATATCTTTTGACTGACAGGACTTTGGATGTTAATTGTTCAGATCCAATCCGAATAATTTAACCTTGTTATGTTGCAAGGCGCATAGGTCACAAGTCTTTGCTTTCCTCGGATCCTAACTCACAGTTATAGCAAACTGGTCCTGACCACATGATTAAGGTGGGACACTGCATGAGAGGAACCAGGGTGACCATGTCTCGTGTGCACATCCAGAACTGATTTGGATATTGTGGTCTGAATTCTGGTCAGGCAGCAAAGGCAGGAACAGAGAAGGGTGAGCCTGAGAAATCCTCCTGTTGACATGTGTGACTGTTTTGTTGCACTGCATTTTTTTGAAAAGAGGGTCAGGAAAGGACAAATCACCTGAAATGGAGTTTCTGCCTTTTGACATGAAAATGAGCTCATTATCAGCTCATTGAAGGGCATTTTGCAATTTTTGAAGGAGGCAGGGGTTACGCTGAATATCTCCAGTTCATCCATGAAAAGGAAGCACCTTCACAGCAGGGAGCCAGCTGGCATTGTGCATGTTAGTCAGAATGGAGAATGGCACTAGGATCACCTGATTCATTGTCATACAATGACCACTTCATTTTCATTGCTCCCTGAGAGGTTGTTTAGTGCACACTGGAGCAATGGTGACGTGGAGGAAGGGTGAAATAAGAATGTAAAGATCATGTGGACTCAGTCGAGGTTCCAGGATGCCATGACATTCCATCAAATGGACACTAGTTTCTCTGAATTGGAGACAAACATCATCAAGGAGGAATCCCAGCAGCAGGGGCATAACCTTGGTCATGACAAGAATGAAGGCAATACTGTCACAGTATGGTAACCTAATGAAGAACAATTTTCCTCGGAATATCAGAGCATCAGTACTTCAGGAGGCTGCACTTATCTGGGTATTTGGTTTCTGACATACCTGTTCTCATTAAATATCATCTCATGCCTAAAAGCTTCTTGGGTGCACCCTGTCAGTAGCTCTGAAAGTCACTTGGATCTGAGCTTCCGTATTTTGGATTCTTTCAATGGTGGAGAAAGGAAAATCACGGATGAGCAACAGGCTAGAAATTAACGGAGTGGGGAGTGTTCAGGAGGTTGTTGGGGTCGCGGAGGTTACAAAGGCAAGGATGGGTGCGAATATGCAATAATTTCAAGTGACAATTTGTATGTGCAAGGTTATAGAATGTCAGACAACATCAGGCAAATATGAAATGTGCTCAAAAGCCAGTCAGTGACAGCAGTCTGTGATGTGACACTCATAAATATCCAAGTTAATTGGAAGATGACTTGCATCTCTGCCTATTATATTAATTAGTCAGATGCCCAGACAGTGTCATAGTGACCTTCAACTATGTATTGCCATTTGGCTTTTAATGTAACACACCATTATATTATAATATTAAAAACCTAAACATTACTTGGGAGCTGGTCATTTTGATTGTCTGAACAGAAAGCTTAGAAACATTAAGGTTTGTATATTCTCACAAAGCAACAGAACGTTTTCTCGTCAGAATAAATTGAGCATTCAAAGTTATGCAATTAGGTTTGTTCATTACATACTCTTTTTAGATTCAGCATCACAAACAAGTTCCATAAGGAACATCATGATTCTTGAATTGCCCAGTATCTAGGTAAACAAAATAACATTGAAAGATCAAAAGCAGAGCAGAATTAATAGAATATATGATGAGATGCCATCTCCAAAATGGCAGGAGCATAAACAATCTCCAGACCCTGTATTACAATGATAAACTAATAGATTAATATGAAATAGAAACTATGAGAAAAGGCAATGAATAAAGCTCCGTTTATAGTATTTACAGTAATTTCAGACTTTGCTGTTCATCACAATGTCACAAACAAGATTTCTATTCTACAATAAGCTTCAGCATTGAATTGATCCTTGAAACTATGATGTCTCACTTTTTATATTGCAGTATATTACTACAAAACACTCTTATTGACCCAGTCTCGGCTCTAGGTGATCGAAGCCGACAATTGCAAACTCCGGGCTATCAATCAAACTTGAAAAACATCTCTCACCCAACAACATGACAATGATGCTTCCAACGAACGTCTTAATTCATTTACAAAACAACCCACTCCTTCTCCACCACTGTCCATCTCAGTAGAATTACACTCATTGGTTATTCACTTATTCAATCATAGTAAAGCAATTCTCCTACCCGAGTATGAGTGAGGAACAATGGGCTGAATCTTAGCCAAATACGTGTTAGTCCAAATTGCATCCAGGTTTTGGAGAGTTATTCTTCTTGAGGCCTAATGAGTTCTCTCATTGTATCTTACCAAACCTGCCTCATTAATTACCTACCATATCCCTCACATTTGATTTCCACTCTACCATACACCAGTCCTGCATCCACTCACCACTTATTCAATGTCTGCTGAAAGTCTGGCCTCCTTTGCACTCTTGCCATCATTAAAAGGCTGCTGTGCACCTGGATAAACATGAGCAGCCTTGCACTGCAACTCATTGACAATGACAAGGCACAGAAGCTCCAAAGCCACATTGCTCATGAGACATAGCAGGTGTGATTGGCACTCTCTCAGACATACCATCTCACTCTCTCAGCCTCCAATTCACGCACTTTAACTCGATGTAGCCACATCCTGTCTAACCACCCTCTGGAAGTCACTGCTACACTGTCTCCAGTTTCACTGGACACCCCCCAGTTTGTCATTATCTAGTTGGAGAACATCACCCGGCCAATGTCCTTATCCAACTCCTTGGAATATTGCTCCCATTCCCCCAGTGTCCAACACACTGCAGCATTGCCGCACTAATTGTGCAGAGCACAGCATGCCAGGATAATGTGGCACCCTTTCTGTGGACTATTTTGACAGCCTCCCATACTGGTCAAAGTAACAAAACCACAGAATCATCAACAATCCCATTGTCTGCTACACCGTGGCCTTGTTCAAGGTATAGACATTATTTAAGCTGTGCTCTGCTTAAGGGCATGTGCAGTGGTGTCATCAGCTATGGTGACAGTAGGTAGCCTTTGTCCCCCAGTAACCAGCCTTGTGAGGCTCTCAGGTCTGCTCCAGAATGTATGAATCATGGTCCACCATTCAATATGCTCATGGCTAATCATCAACTCAGTGCCCTGCTTTGTCCCCAGAGCCAGGACTTGTTCAGTCTCTGAAGAAAGTGGATATTTTCTTTTTGCAGTTCTGATAACATTTCTAGATATAGTTTCTTTTGGCAGATGCTGACAAAACTTTTGAATTTATGTCATCTTGGAATTTTGTTTCAAATAGCTCATGCCTTAAGCACAATAAGTGTGCTTCTCAAAATATCTATGGCAGCAAGCAATTTAACATCATTTATATAATTAAGAGATCTATGTACTATTTATGACTGGTAAAGTGAGGATACAAATTGGAGTTAGCATCCAGCAGGTAGCCCCTGCTTATTCCACTGGAATTCTGAAACACAACACAGTAGAACCTTTTAGCCTCTCTGTCAAATAGTAGAAGACCACCACAATTTTCTTTAACACATTCATCATGTGGTAGAAGACTTCCTTTAACACAACATCTTTTCATGAGACACTGACGCATGATGCATTTATGTAACAAAATTCAGGTGGTGTAAGTGTTTATCTCATAACTATTCCCTTCAGAGTATTGCAGAATTAGCACATTGATGACGATGATGTTTTGTTGAGTTGATAATAATGCATGTGTTAACGTTTTTTTATGGGCACAATCTTATAGGGCTCTGAGTAACATTGACTATGGCGAGATATGTGACCGAATTAGGCGACTTTTCCAGTGAGATCCATCTCAATTTTGAGATGATCTCACTCCATTTCTTGGAGAAAGAGCAATTAATATTTCAAGTCCAGTGACCCTTCTTCATATCTGTTCTGAGGAAGGGTCACTGGACTTGAAACGTTAGGTCTATTTTCACTTCATAATTGCAGCCAAACTTGCTCAGTTTCTCCAGCAATTTCTGTTTTTATGTGTTTCATAATGCTACTGTTTAGCTGGCTGTGTAGTGAATGTAAGGTATGCAAAAGGAAATGGTAGCCCTCACACTGGTGGAGTGAAGAAGGTCATTGACTTGTTCTCCTACAGTGCTCTGCATTCTTCCGGAGAACTGAAACTGCTTTAATCTGGATGGCAACTTCGAGCTAGACTTATATGGTCTGGAGTCTTGGATTGCACTAGTAATTATTTACCAAAATTCACTGAAATCTGGGATAGTTCCCGCAGATTGGAAAACAGCCAATGTGATGCCACTGTTTAAAAAAGGAAGTAGACAAAAAAAAGGTAACTATAGGCCAGTTAGTTTAACTTCGGTAGTGGGGAAACTGCATGAATCTATCATTAAGGAAGAAAGAGCAAGACATCTGGATATAAATTGTCCCACTGGGAACACCCAGCATGGGTTCATGAAGGGTAGGTCATGTTTAACTAATTTGGAGGAATTCTTTGAGAACATTACTTGCATGGTGGACAATGGGGAACCTTTGGATGTGGCGTATCTGGATTTCCAGAAGGCATTTGACAAGGTGCCACACCAAAGGCTGCTACATAAGATAAAGTTGCACAATATTACAGCTAATGTATTGGCCTGGATAGAGGATTGGTTGACCAGTAGGAAACAAAGAGTAGGGGTAAATGGGTGTTTTTCTGGTTGGCAGTCAGGGGCTAGTGGTGTGCCTCAGGCATCAGTGTTGGAACCGCAATTGTCTACAATTTATATAGATGTTTTGGAGTTGGGGACTAAGTGTGTCGTGTCAAAATTTGCAGATGACACTAAGGTGAGTGGTAGAGCAAAGTGTGCAGAAGATGCTGAAAGTCTGCAGAGGGATATTGATAGTCTAAGTCAGTGGGCAAATGTCTGGCAAATGGAGTACAATGTTGATACGTGTGAGGTCATCCATTTTGGTAGGAATAACAGCAAAATCGATTATGTTTTAAATGGTAAAAAAATTGCAGCACGCTGCTATGCAGAGGGACTTGGGTTTCCTTGTGCATGAATCGCTGAAGGTGGGATTGTAGGCGCAGCAGGTGATTAAAAAGGCAAATGGAATTTTGTCTGCCATTGCTAGAGGGATTGAGTTTAAAACAGGGAGGCTATGCTGCAGCTGTATAGGGTCCTGGTGAGTGGAGTACTGTGTGCAGTTTTGGTCTCCTTACTTGAGAAGAGATATACTAGCACTGGAAGGGGTGCAGAAGAGATTCACTCGGTTGATTCCAGAATTGAGAGGGTTGGATTATGAGGAGAGACTGAGTAGGCTGGGATTATACTCATTGGAATTTAGAAGAATGAGGGGAGATCTTATAGAAACATATAAGATTATGAAGGGAATAGATAAAGTGGAGGCAGGGAGGTTGTTTCCGCTAGCAGGTGAAACTAGGACTAAAGGGCATCGCCTCAAACTAAAGGAAAGCAGATGTAGGACTGTCAGGAGGAACTTTTTCACCAAAAGGGTGGTGAATCTGTGGAATTCCCTGCCCAGTGAAGCGGTTGAAGCTACCTCACCGAATGTTTTTAAGGCAAAGCTAGATAAATTTTTGAACAGTAAAGGAATTAAGGGTTATGGTGAGTGGGCGGGTAAGTGGAGCTGAGTATCAAAAAGATCATCCATGATCTTATTAAATAGTGTGGCAGGCTCGAGATGCCAGATGGCCTACTCCTAGTTCTTATGTTCTTATGTATTCCACTACTGGTCCTGGGGAACCGGTAGTCCTGTATCACCCCATCCAGGAGGATCAACAGTGCCCTATTCCCAAAGTGGGATATTGATTTCCCCCAGCCTGCCATGTTCAGGGCAAATATGACCAATCACGCAGAGTAGTTTCAGACTGACAGTGTTCCTCTGGGTACACATCAGGCATTTAAAGATAGCACGAGCACAAGGAATCCCTGTGAATTCTGGGATATCCGCCAAGTGGTGAGTTGCTCCAGGATTAGCACGTGGTGAAATGGGGTGGAAGTTGGATATGAGAGACACCTTACTGGCGGGCTAGATATTGAATGAGATGCATTCGATAAGACAGGGTGAAAAATCTTTTTAGGTCTTGTGGCAAAAAACCTTCCAAAAATAAAATCAACACAACTCGGATCAGCTAAAAGAATTTAAGATTCAGCTTTATTTTCCTTTGCGTAACATGCCAGCTCTTAAATCACAATTTCAGGTCACTACAGCAACTCACGCAGGCTCCATATATGTTATTAAAGTTGAATGATTTTCTAGTTGTCACTACCAAATTCAAAGAAGCAGAAGTGTTTCATTATCTCCTGCTGTCAGATGCCTTTTCTATTGAAGTTTCTTTGTGCACTGTAAACCTTAATATTTCAAGAACAGAATTTGACAGGACAATTATGGCTGCAGGAGACTCAAGCTACAAAGCAGTAAGAAAAGAAAAATAAAAACCTGCATCACTTTGGTGATTACATTTAATAGACTTAAGGGTTATGATGTAAAAACTATTTAGCACAGAACATCAAGATTAGCTACTACTTTGTGTTCTATACAAGTCTACATTTCACTCTGCCTCTACTTTCTCATATTATATTGACTTTTCTGTACCATTCATCAACAACTACTTTGTAGGGACCACTGAACTTCGCTTTAGGTGGTTCACCATTTAAAGGCAACAGTACGAAAATGTAATCTCCTGCTTTGAAATCTCTAACTGCCAAATGTTTAGCTGAAGTTTACAAATGTTCCTGTGTAATCCTACACACATCTGCCAGCCTAGTTAGAAATGTGGACACATATGCTAACTTTGAAGATTTACTTTTCTGGCTTTTTACTTTTCTCATCTCTAATTACAAGACTATAAATGAATTAAAATGGACTGCAGATTTATTTGGAGAATTTCTGGTCACAATAAGTGAAAATCTAACCATTTCTCCCAATCCTTTGGATGCTCATAACAGCAGGCTTTCATCAAGGTTTTTAAGAGTCCGGTGATATTTCTCCAAAGCACCTTGGGTCTGTGGATGGTATGCAATTGATTTCAGCTGCTTGATCCCAAAACTGCTAATGACACCCAGAAAATGTTTTGACATATAGTTTGATCGTTGATTGGACTATACTTCTACTGGTACACAACAATAGGTGTCAAACTGTTAGTTTTCCCACCACTGCCTGAGCTCTGATTGTCCTTAAGGGAATAGCTTCTGGGAATTGAGTGGTCATACGCATAATTATAAGGATATATTCACTTTCAGCTTTTGTTTTAGGCAATGGCCCTAGACAATCTACAAATACACAATTGAATGGTTCCTGACAAAGTGGTTTGGGAATCAGGGGCATTGGTTTAACTACATATTGAGGTTTACCTATAAGTTGACATGTATGACATGTTTTACCAAACTGTACAATACCTTTCTGCAATCTTGGCCAGGTAAAAATGGGTGCCTGAGTTTTTCAGATCCCCACATGTTTTGCCACGAGAATTTCATGTTCTGCTCACAATATCTCACCCTGATAGCTGGTGGCACCACTGACTGATGAATTATTGTGCATTCTTCATCTGTGGGTTTGTGAGAGGTCTCCATTTCCACATCAGTACTCCATTCTTCATACTATAGAATTCCAGAACTCATTTGGCCCTTCTTTTATGACCTTTATTCCTTCTGAAATGTTACCCAAAAGTAAGTATTATCCCTCAATAGGTGATATCTTTACTACTCTGACAATTATTTTGTCTGACAACAAATTGCATTTCAGTTACACTTTGTATAAAGGAACTGGAATGTATTCTCCACCAATTCCATTTATTAATACCTTAGCTCCCATCAGCCTCTCTGGAGGGAAAACTAAGTTTTTCTCCAGTAAAAGTGATCATATTACTCCTGTATCTCTCAGTATGGTTCTGCTACCTCTCCTGAAGAAAAAGGATCACTTTTCCTTTCAATAAAACCCTGTATTACCTTTCATCCGCCTCACCTATTTCCACTGAATGGGACAAATAAAACCAACAAAGTGGCTTATAAGATAACAAGGTGTGGGGCTGGATGAACACAGCAGGCCAACCAGCATCAGAGGAGCAGGAAGGCTGATGTTTCGGGCCCAGACCCTTCTTCAGAAATGGGGGAGGGAAAGGGGGTTCTGAAATAAATAGGGAGGGAGGGGGAGGCGGATAGAAGATGGATAGAGGAGAAGATAGGTGGAGAGGAGACAGACAGGTCAAAGAGGCAGGGATGGAGCCAGTAGAGGTGAGTGTAGGTGGGGAGGTAGGGAGGAGATAGCTCAGTCCAAGGAGGACAGACAGGTCAAGGGGGTGGGATGAGGTTAGTAGGTAGGAGATGGGGGTGGGGCTTAGGGTGGGAGGAGCCTGCTCCACTGATGCTGCTTGGCCTGCTGTGTTCATCCAGCTCTGTACCTTGTTATCTCAGATTCTCCAGCATCTGCAGTTCCTGCTGTCTCTGAAACAAAGTGGCTTATAAGTGTGGACAATTTTTTAGAAGGCACAAAGTTAAATACAGTGGATGTCAAACAAGATTTGAGGAATAAGGTTCACAGCTCTTTAAAATGACACAAACAAGTGCAGAAAATAGTCAAGAAGACTATTGGAATGCTGGCATTTATATCTAAAGGGCTGGAGTATAAGGGATGCAGACGTTATGCTGCAGTCATACAAAACCCTAGTTAAGACCTCACTTAAAGATGGGCATCAGACCTTAGGACAGATGTTTTGGCCCTGGAGGGATATCACTGCAGATTTACAAGTATGATGCCTGGACTTCAAGGGTTAAATTACTCGGAGAAGTTAGGCCATAATTCTTTAGACTTTAGAAGGTTAAGGCGTAATCCAATCAAGGTCTTCAGTATATGAACTATGTAACTAGAGCAAATAAAGATAAACTATTTCCACAGGTTGAAGATTCTAGAAACAGGGGCATAACCTAAGAATTAGGGCCAGGCCATTCAGGAGAGATGTTAGAAAGCACTTCTACATGCAAAGAGTAGTAGAGATTTGGAACTCTGTTTCTCAAATGGTGGTCAATGTTAATTTAATTGTTAAATTTAAATCTTAGATAGTCAAATTTTATTAAGCAAGTGTATCAAGGGATATGGGCCCAAGGCAAGCATATGGATTTAGACCACAGATCAGCCATGATCTTATTGAATGGTGGAGTATGCTCAAGAGGCTGAATGACCTATTCTAGTTCCCGTGTACCTTAAGCATCACCGGGCTAAACTGTGAATTATGACTTGTCCTCTTAGCTTCCAAACATCTGCTTTAGTTGCCTAATTTGTATTTATTATTCATTTTAGGAACATAGGAACAGGAACATTCACCACGTTCTTACAAACTGGAATTCGTTTCTCAGAACATCAACATTTCAATAACTGGGGAAATAAATTAGAGAGAGCAAAACAGAGCAGCCAGTCTAAAGGCTTCCCAAAACTATTCTGCCTCCTGCAACAATAAAGGGTTAGACCCAGTTCTGTCTCATTTTCCCTCTTTTTAATCAACGTTCTCTGTGATTGGCTAGTTAGCAGCAGTCCTCCTTGATTGGCCAATTCAAGATCCAATCACCTGCCATCCCTGAGTATAATAACCATTTGGTGCCAATTAAGCAACAGTGTTCATAGGAGACTAAGTAAGTTGAATCACCTTCATGGCTAATTCACAACAGATGACATCTGTGTTTGTTCTCTTTTCTTTTAAAGTAATAGTTGTCCAAAGTTCAAATTTTAATGTTCAACTCACAGCTCAAAAGCAAAAGGGCTTAACAATATATCATTGAACACTGGCTGAGAAATCCCTCTCTCTCTTTCCTGTTCTCTCTCTCTTTCTTTCTCTCTCTCTCTCTCTCTTCCCCCCCTTCCACCCCCCACCCCACCTTCTAAAGAACAAAAGTGTTTGGTGACAAAAGTGATTAGATTAAACATCAGGAAGCCAAGAACCTAAAAGATAACCGTAATATCCTCTACTGCTGACAGCCCAAGAAACCTTCTAACCCAATTGTTGTCTCTGGATAAAAGCTTATACTTCACGGTCGTGCAAAATGACTCCTAACTCCGTATTCTTTTGATCTTCCATTTTATCTTCCTTCTAAATTGTATTCATGTTTGTTCAATGTTGCTTTTTATTTCTTTTCTTAGGATATGCAGGTAATCATTTTCCTTCACTCAAGAAAACCTTGTGGTTGGCTTTTTATTGTTTGCTGTGAAACAGTTAACTGCATTTTGTATGGGGAAGCATATGGCACCTGCTCAAAATATTAAGCCTAAACCTAAGAACTTAAATGTGAGGGGCCCTCTTGTGGCACAGAGGCAGTGTTGCTCTCTCTGGACCAAGGCCTGGGTTCAAGTCCCATGTGCTCCAGAGGTGTCTAATAACATTTCTGAACAGTTTGATTAGAAAACAAAATAAAAATAAAACCTGTGGGGCCCATTTGGGGCACAGTGGTGGTGTCCCTGGACCAGAGATCCAGGTTCAAGTCCCATCTGCTCCAGAGGTGTGTAGTAATATCTCTGAACAAGTTGATTAGAAAAGTAGGTTTTAAAAATCTCAAACTTTTGTTGCAACCAACTGGGTAGGTAGAAAAGAGAAAAGTAGATGCAGCTTTTCTAACCTTCATTTTCTGCTTTTAGGAATCTGTTTTATTCTCTCCAATTATATTAATATTTACTATACCAGGTGGCAGGCTAATCCTTAAATTAGTCAAACTAATTTCTTAAATCTGTTCCCATCATTATATATTTTTCAAAATGTTCAGCGTTTAAATGACTCATCCCAAGAGTTATTATCTAGCTAATCATATCAACATTAATATCAGAGGACTCTTTGGCAGAAATAAGTTTTGAATGTTCATTCATCACATAGATTTTTTTTAGTTTTTAAGCTAAGTTCGAAATGCATTGAGTTTATTGGAGGGATTCAGTGCCATATTTAAAAGGTCATCATGCATCCAGATAAGCACGATCAGTGCAGTGCTGCCCTACACAGTTGCTGACATTTGCCGTGGACATGGGGAACAGGGCTTTACAGGCATGGCTCTGGAGCCCTGTTGGATAGACGATTTCCTATTAACAGATGCCAATGTTTGTGGACACGGGGTGCATGTAGTGGGTGCCCATGGAGTATGCCTGAGATGGTGATACCCAGTTTCCAAAATGGAGGTGTTTTGGAGGAAATGGCAAGTTGAAAAGAACTCTGGTTTTCCACATTGAGTTTTCCCAACAGTTAGTTTGCATGTTGAATTTGGTAAGATCACAACCCATTAATCTGTTAACAAAGCATTTAGCAAGTGACAATAAGCATCACGTGGGAACTTGCAGCTGCCCAGAGGGAATGTCACCAGGCCAGCTGAGGAAAGTGTACAAGGTGCAGCAAGATAATCTTAGTGTTAAGATAGTTGGTATGTTGACACACACACACACACACACCCACACACGTGCGTGTGTATATCCATAGGTTGATATGTTTTCTGCTTGCACATCAAAGGAGCGAGATTTTTACCTCCCGATCTTGAAAGACTAGAACCACCAGAATCAGTTTATTTTTGTCGGGTAAACAACTTTCCTCTGCCATCCTAATCCCCAGCACTTTTGTCCATCTTTTTCATGTGTTTGAAAGGTCTGCAGTGACAATGCACATCTCCTGTTTGTGTTAGGGTTACTGTTGTAAGGACTATACAATATTTGTGTTTTCTGCTCTGCATTATTCTTATTTGTAGACTTGTGTTCTAGATTGCTATAGGTCTTTATTTTCTATCTGCACTCATGTCTACTGCATCGTTCATGGTTATTCTTGTGTGTGTTTCATTAAGATACTTGGGAGACATGCAACCTAGTAGCATGAGGTTGCCCTGAAGATTGAGGAATGATGTTTACGGACATAAGAATGATATTGGGACCTGCCCTCAAAAATTGAGGTGGACCTCTTGGCTAGTCCACATCAGCACACCACGCTCCGCCCACACTGCCTTGTGATTCACAAACTACACATTGCTCCTATTTGTGCAGTGGCAATGTACAATCTTGTGCAAAGTCTATCATGCAAAGCTATCAAGGGCCCATCTCGAGTGTGGCAAGTTCAAAACAAAATTCCAGGCCCAAATTTTAATTCCAAGCAATACGTGGTGACAAACAACATTAAATGAGTTACAGGTGTACAAGAACACACAACTTGATGTTTCTAACTGCAGAAACATTCTTCAAGAATTCTAGGCTCTAGCAATGCATTCAATACCACAAAAGTCAACGGTAACCCAAATCCTCATTTATCGCTGCTTAACTTCAGCAATTAGCATTAAATGCAAAGTCCCTTTTTGCCAATGGCACATAAATTTTGACCTCCTGAGGTTTACATGTTATATAGTGCCCAAGTTCACAGCCTATTAAATATTGTATGGTTGTAGTGTTTTCCAAACTACATTGACATAACATAGCAATTAAGTAAGGAGAATGTCTGTTTTATTGCATTGTCAATAAGTGTTTTTCAACAATTTTCAAGTTATCTAGAACTGCCTGGATAGATTGAAAGTTATGAGAGTAGTTAGTGTCCTTTACAGATGGAAGCTGAGGTCCAATAATGTGTATAGATTCCCTATTATACATAAAAAATTGCAGATTTCCAGTGCCACACTTGCCTTCTATATAGAGTATGTTTGTTCTTATTGGAATAGATCATTTTCACCCAGCTCACCTGTGGTTGCAAACAAACTCCCAGACGTTTCTCAGTCTCAAATATATCTTAACAAGGCAGAATCTGCTATGCATTTGTTTCTATTTAAACAACAATGAAAATTTTATGGAGAATCAGTATGTAGGTTCTTGTACTGAATAGAGCAGTCTTTTTGAAATACTTCTCATTTAAATAATAACCTGGGGGGAATGGAATTCCAGTTTACACATATTAGACTTAGGTTCTGTTTAAAATAGTCACATTTAACAAGGGTCATTCATAGAATCACTTCAGTGCTGAAAGAGGCCATTCAACCCATCGAGTCTGCACCAACCCTCCAAACAGCACCCAGACCCAATTTATCCCCATAACCTCGCATTTACCCTGGCTAATCCACCTAGTCTACATGCAATTTAGTGTGGCCAATCCACTTAAGATGCACATCATTGTATTATGGGAAGGGACTAGAGATCCCAGATGAAACTCACGCAGACACAGGGAGAATGTGCAAACGCCACACAGACAATCGCCTGAGGCTGAAATTGGACCTGGGCCCTTGGTGCTGTGAAGCAGCAGTGATGACTACTGAGCCACCATGCTGCCACCATTCATAGTCATTAGGTGGTACTTCTAATTTATTGCATTCCTATGTTTACTGACGGGAACAGTCACAACTCTGGACAATTTGGGGTTTATTTAATGCAAGCATTTCTGATTTGTTCTTTGAATACTGTCTTAAACTTGTTCTTAACCAAAAAATGTGAATCAAGGAGTCTTTGCTTATGCGCAACAATGATTGCATATTTACTTCAGATTTATCACATTCACACTTTGCATTTTGTTTCACATTTAATGCTGATTTTAAGCCACGTAAGCCAGTGTTGGAAGATATATTAAATGATCTAACAATTGGACTTTTTGGAGTTAACTTTTAAAAGGGAGAAACAAATGCTGAAAAATCTAAAATGGCTTTCCTGCCATGCTCACAACATTCACAAATACCTGTACTTCTTAATTCAAATGAATCCCTCCACCACAATATAAATTTGCAAACAGACCAACTGAATTATCCTCAGCGTTATTTTCACAAGTGTTATAGTGTGTGCTCAAAAGAATTTAGCCTAAGGAAAGTCTTGCAAGTAAACATTTGCTTTCCTTAAGCACTTGTTTTGAAAAATCAACTTTTAATTCATGCAAAGTCTGCTAAGTGCAAATCTAATTACACAGGATTGACATTCCAATGAATTTGCAAACCATGAGCATATCCCAGTTAAAATATATGCATGCCTGCACAAAATTCAGCTGTACAATGACCAATATTAGCTGTAAATATTTAAAAACTTCTTCCTCACCTGATTAAGAGGCGAAAAAGGGCTTAAAATTCTGTTATTTGCTCAGCCAAGTGATAGTGCTTTCATATTATCTATTCATTTTGAAAGCTGAATAAATGAAAATATTCTGGCCCGTCACTCACAATATATGAGAATTAGTCACGTAAAGCAAAGCGTCTTATCATATAATGTGTATTGTGCTTTTGTTTTCAATTTGAATTTCCTCAACACCGAAATCTGTTCAAATAATCTCTGAAGAAAAAAGAAATTAGTAAGATTGATGGGCATCATTGGTTCGTGCCTGTCTAGAAATTCAATTGAGGTAAAATAAAACATTTTTTTCAAGTGACTGCTATTGACAAGCATAATATCTCCATTTACTTTAACAACAGATCTATTGGCTAGTTCAAATCTGTAAAAAGGTGGTTGACAAGATAAGAAAACCTCTTTTCTTTTCTAAATGATCCAGTCTTTTTTTACGAAGTTGAAGCATGTCCTGACACTGTCAGACTCCATATCAAGTAGAGGCAAGATATGATAACAATCTTTATCAACCATCCAATAACATTATCTAATTCTGATAGAAGTACTTTAATCAAATTGAATTAAACTCTCCAGAAAGATTATTAACACTAAACAGTGAAGGTGATGTATCTTATTTGTCAATATGTAAAACTCATTTATAGTACAGAGCTTAAAAACCACAACCTCGTCATTTTTGTACTTCTTTTATACAATTAAAATTAATTTATTATCAAAACTCACTCCGATCTAACTCCCAAAACTTTCCACACTGGCTGTTTAATACACAATCTAATTCAATATAGGGAAAGTGGTTCAAATCCTACTATTCAAAAATTAGCAATGTAAAGAAACTGGGTATTTTTAAGCTTCCATGCATGAATTTAAATCATTATTAGAAGAACAAAATTACTCAATAGATGGCTCAGCTATGTGCTGCATCACCTAGTTACCAGTGAATTGCATGTGACATTTCCTATGGTCTGAGTGATCCTTGACCTCAACTGACTCAGTTCATTGTAAAAACTGCTACAATCTGAAATCCAGTGTTGTCTTGGTTCCAAGTTTGCTAATTTTGAGACAGCTCCTGACCTCATTACAGCCTTGGTCCAAACATGGACAAAAGAGCTAAATTCCAGAGATGAGGTGAGAATGACAATCCTTGACATCAAGGCTGCATTTGACCGAGTGTGGCATCAAGAAGTCCTTGGGGTGGCACCGTGGCTCAGTGGTTAGCACTGCTGCCTTACAGCGTCAGGGACCTGGGTTCGATTCCAGCCTCAGGCGTCTGTCTGTGTGGAGTTTGCACATTCTCCCCGTGTCTGCGCGGGTTTCCTCCCACAATCCAAAGATGTGCAGGTTAGGTGGATTGGCCATGCTAAATTGCCTGTAGTGTTCAGGGAGGTGTAGGTTAGGTGGGTTGTTGGGGGGGTGGGTCTGGGTGGGATGCTCTGAGGTTCGGTGTGGACTTGTTGGGCTGAAGGGCCTGTTTCCACACTGTAGGGGATTCTATTCTATGATTCAAAGCTGGAGTCAGTGGCAATTGGGGGAAACATATCCACATGCTAGAGCCACACCTGACACAAAGGATGATGGTCTTAGTTGCTGAAGATCAGTCATCTTAGCTCGCAGAAGTTCCTCAGAGTAGTGTTGTGGGTCCAACCATCTTCAGCTACCTCATCAATAACCTACTGTCCATTATAAAGACATAAGTAGGGATGTTTGCTGATGATTGCATAATGTTCAATGCCAGTCACAACTCCTCAGATACTGAAGCAGTCTATGTTCAAATATAACAAGGTTTGGACTAATGTGTGGTAAGTAACATTCATGCTACACAAATGCCAGGCTATGACCATTACCAATAAGAGACAATCTAAACACCACCCCTTTACATTAAATGATGTTACTTTCACTAAATCCCCCACTATCAACATCTTTGGGGTTACCAGAAATTCAACTGGACTCACTTCATAAACACAGTAGCCAAAAGAGCAGGTCAGAAGTTAAGATACAACAAGTAAATCACCCCAATCTCCCCAAAACTTGTTCATCATCTGCAAGATACAGGTTAGCAGTGAGATAGAATACTTTCAACTTGCCTGGATGGGTGCAGCTCCCACACCTCTCACGAATCTTATGAACCATTCAGGACAAAGCAGTCCACTTGATTAGCACCACATCCACAAACACCCATCTCTCCACCACCAACCTCTGTAGCTGCAGTGTATATTGTCTACAAGAAGCACTGTGGAAATTCACCGAAGATCTTTCAACAGCACCTTCCAAACCAACAACCACTTCCATCTAGAAGGATAAGGGCAGGAGAAACATGGGAACACCACCACCCACAAGTTCCCCTCCAAGCCATTCACCATTCTGACTTGGAAATATATTGTTGTTCCTTCACTGTTGCTGGGTCAACCCATAGCACGTGGGCTTGCAGCAATCAAAGAAGGCAGCTCACCATCAGCTTTTCAAGGACAACTGGGGATGGGCAACAAATGCTGGCCAGTCAGTAATGCCCAAGTCCCAAGCATGAATAAAAAAAAAATCTCAGTTTGTGCTAAATCAGTTGATCTCAATTTGAAAGGAGTAAAGACACAAAATTGGTTTTCATATCACTGGAAAGGCCACGAGGGATGAAAATCTCCTCAACTTCCCAGTCCTGGTGCTTGTCAGAACAAGGTGAATAAATTTAAAGAGTACTGAGTGTTATACCAGTGCAAATTTGCATCTTTTACAACTTAGCATAATTTAAGGATGTCCTTCAGGGTTGTTCTTGCCCTCTTGTATGTGAATGATGCCTGTCTCCTTCCCTGACCAGGAAGAATAAAATTTGGTGGATAACAAGCATGGG
>JAHRHZ010000271.1:23313037-23340997 GCA_024137785.1 Ginglymostoma cirratum | reverse complement strand
CTTGACGTTTCGGGCCTAAACCCTTTTAGGCCCAAAACGTCAAGTTTTCCTGCTCCTATGATGCTGCTTAACCTGCTGTGTTCATCCAGACCCATGCTTGTTATCTCGGATTCTCCAGCATCTGCAGTACTTTTTATCTCTGATAAAGTTTGGTGGAAGTGGGGTAGGATTTCTGCATCTGCCCATCATTTTTAAATATCCAAGAGGTCACAGAACTTTACAGAAACCTGGCTTACTCTTTGATAACACATTGAAAGAAACTCAAAAGAGGCAGTGTACCCACACAGTAGCAGAACCATTGAATGGTTACAGTGCAGAAAGAGACCATTCAACTCTTTGTGCCCTTGTTGACTCTCTGGAAGACCTATTCAACTAGACCCACCCCATTTCACTTTCCCCAGAGTCCTGTAATATTTTTCTCTTCAGACAATTATCTAATTTTCCTTTGAATATTTTAAATTTGAATCTCCCTCCACCATGAAGAAAGAACATTCCAAATCTCACTGTACAAGAAATATTTCTTCATTTTGTCTTATCTCCTTTTGCCTATCAGCCCAAAATTGTGTCCCTGGTTGTCCAACATTCTACGAAATGGAACAGTGACTCCCTTTCTGCTCTGTGAAGATCCCACTTGATTTTGTATACCTCCAATATTATGTCCTCTTAACTTTCTCATGTCCACAGAGAACAATGCTAGTATTTCCAATCTATGTATGAAGTCTGAAGTCCCTCATCCTTGGAATCATTCTCATAATCCTTTTCTGCACCTTAACTAAAATTATTTCTGACGTTTTGTGCCCAGATTTAGACACAATACTTTAGTTGAGGTAAAACTACTGCTTTATACAAACTTTTTTGTAACTTACTTTTGTTGTATTCTGTCTCATATGGATAAAGCCTAGGAACCTATGTGTTTGTAAACCTTTCTCTACTTGACCTCCACCTTCAATAATTAAAACACCCCTATTCCGGTGTGCGTCCCTGTGCTGTGGTTGTCCTGATAATGGAGTCCTTGATGGTGTGCATTCTACAACAGTTGCATCCTTAATGTTTGCATCTCACGTCACCCACCAGGCAAGAACATCATCCCAAAGGGTCTTTACAACTTAAGAGCAAACAGGAAAAATACATTTCATTAGAAGCCTCCAAAAGTTGTTTTTAAACTTATTATAAGGATCTTAATGCTTCTCTGAGCAGCACAATATCGTCAATGCTTATCTTCCAAGAATGGGTATCTGAAACATCACCATAACAGCATGACAGCTTAGAAGCTGCATGCAAGATGCAACAATCATATTTGTCCGCAATAAAAGAGTTTTAGGCACACTTTTAAGAGTTTTAATAAAAGAGCTTTAGGCACACTTCTAACACAGAACAGAGAAACGGGTTAAGTTTGCAAATTCTTCCACTATTTAATGAACAAGAAGAGATGAAAATAGTAGGCAATAACAACTTTCACACTCTGTCTTTTCCTCTCTCAGCTAGCTTTGATTCTTTTCCAGGCCATCCTACTTGTGGCTAGTATTTCAAAATAGATTTTCTGTGAAAACCTACTTCAAAAAGTAATCATGCTGAGTTTAACTTGTGTTGTTTGTTAAAAAAAAAGAAAATAGACACAGGAAGCATGCTTCAAATTGTTTTGATATTTGATCAACTTAATTGTTGAACTTTTTAAATTAATGTGTCTATCAACTCTACTCATTATGCACGTCGTGAAAATTCTCTACTGGAAGACTGTGAAGAGAAAGCTTACCAAATACCAGGTAAGCCATTGATGTACATTTGGTATTTTGACTAGTGTCTGCCAACAGACTATATGTTGAGTGTTTGTGGGTTTCAGGTTTTCATATCTACAAAAGTCCAACTAATTCAGAGGTGTCTGGGAGTTAGCTACTGTGGATGTGTAAGTAAATGTAGAATCCTTGTATGCCAGAACCACCTTAGTCCTTGGACAATTCAAGTTCCACTTTACTCACCCTCTTTCAAATTCCTAAAATGTGACTGAATTTCTTTTATGGTCACCTGACATGAGAAAATTTTTTTCCAACTTTGGGCGACACGGTGGCTCATTGGTTAGCACTGCTGCCTTATAGTGCCAGGAACCCAGGTGACTGTCTGTGTGGAGTTTGCACATTCTCCCTTTGTCTGTGTGGGTTTTCTTTGGGTGCTCTGGTTTCCTCTCACAGTCCAAAGATGTGCAGGCTAGGAAGACAGGCCATGCTAAATTGCCCATAGTGTTCAGGGATGTGTAGGCTAGGTGGATCTGGGTGGGATGCTCTGAGGGTTGGTGTGGATTTGTTGGGCTGAAGGGTCTGTTTCCACACTGTAGGGAATCAATGATCTTAAAGTATGAAATAGGGGCACGAGTAGGCCCTTGAGACTGCTCCATCATTCAGTAATATTATTGCTGATCTTTTCATGGACTTAGCTCCACTTATCCACCTGCTCACTATCACCCTTAATTCCTTTACAGTTCAAAAATCTATCTATCTTTGCCTTAAAAACATTCAATGAGGTAGCCTCAACTGCTACACTGGGTAGGGAATTCCACAGATTCACAACCCTTTGGGTGAAGAATTCCTCCTCAACTCAATCCTAAATCTGCTCCGTTTATTTTGAGGCTATGCCCCGTACTTCCACCTGCCAGTGGAAACAACCTCCCTGCCTTTATCTTATCTATTCCCTTCATAATTCTATATGTTTCTATAACATCCACCCCTCCCTCCATTCATCTAAATTCCAATCAGTACAGTTGCAGTCTACTCAATCTTTCCTCATAAACCAACCCTCTCAATCCTGGAGTCAACCTAGTGAACATCTTCAGCACCCACTCCAGTGCCAGTGGATCAGGTACAGTTACCTATAAGAAAGGAGGTTCTTAATGAAGCAACACTTTCATTTTGGGCTCAGAACCCTCAATGTCCCTGTTGCACAACATGATTGCAACACAACAGTGGACTCTTAAAGGCAAATTCTTCCGAGGGAGGGTCAGGGAATCACTCGTAATTCTATATATTTTATACTGAATGTTCTTTTTAGGTGATATAAATATTACTTTTAACTGCAAGTTTTCTGGTGGAAAATCAAACACGCTCACACAGGCCCAAAATATTTTGAGTTATTTGATGCATTTACTTTTTCCTTTGCTTTATTGACAATTCTTACTAACTTTTCTTTATAGATCTGTAGGTTTATTCACCTACATGATGGATTTTTACTGTTTTGTTCTTTGCCTATTGACAGAAGAATTACAGACATATCACAGAGTAGATGGAGGCCATTCAGCCCACTTTGCTTCACTGGCACTCCGAATGAGCGTCATGATATAGTGCCAATCTGTTGCCTTTTCCCCTTTCCCTTGGACATCATTTCTATTTAAAGAGCCTAATTCTCTTCATAACTCAATTTAACTTGCTTCTGCCACATTTTCAGACAGTGCATTCCATATCCAAACCATTTGCTGTGTGATTTCTTTTTCTCTCGTCACATTTGCTTTTTTTGGAAAAAAAGTCATCAAGTCACATGAAACAGGTTAAATCCATCAATTTCAACAAACATATAAGCCTTTAATTCCACACAAAATTTCTTCTGAGCCTCAGTGCAAGATTAAACTAAGAATTTCCATGTCCAAGGATATGAATACTTTCTGATGACTGAGTATTTCACCAAATATCCCTTTATGAAACAAATCAAAGGGTCACTAGTGCAACAGTCGTTGGTACTTTAACTGCCATGCTCAGTCTGTTTGGCTTCCTCAAGAGATTGTGTCCATCAATAGTCCTCAATACAAGAGTCGCTCTTCCAAGATTTGTGGAGAATTCAAAACATCATGACATCTCCACGCTAACCTCAATCTAATGTGTGGTTTTTGTATGGTGAAGTCCAAAATCATTACAAGTAAATCTTGTTACCAAGATTTTCGGGTGACTATGTGAAACTCCTCAAGGCAAAGTTTATCTTCCCAGCAGCTTTCATACTTGGAAGACAGAGTAACACAGTCCTTCCATCACACATTTATGGCTTAACCACATGCACATGTTACACTGTTGAAGACAAGGGGAAAATATGGTACAAGAGTTGACAAACAGTAATCCCAACACGAACTAGGATGCTGCCTGACATAATATTTAGTATTTAATGTTTGGCTGTTGTATAATAAATTTCTTTTGTCATAAACCAAAGAATCTTGTAGGTTTGTAAGTTCTGAAGAAGGCTCACTGGACCTGAAATGTTAACTTTCTCTCCATATATGCTGCCAGACATGATGAGTTTTCTTAGCAATTTCTGTTTTTGTTTCTGATTTCCAGCATCTGCAGTTCTTTGGGCTTTTCGTTTAATCTTTTGGGTTTATTCTTTAGTAAATTACTGGTTTAATCTTTCAGTAAATAACTGGGGTTTTGGATTTTTTTATGTAAAGATCAGTGACTGGTCTCTACTGAGAGTGTGGAATCATAAAAGCTTCTGCTTCTTGCCTTCTAGATCTAATTGAATAGAGCATCCATGCAGACCCTTTATTCAATAGACTGGAACAGTTCTACATTTGTTGGTCAGACCATTGAGTATTGGAGTTGGAACATCATGTTGATGTTGTACAGGATGTTGGTGACACTATGTACAGTGCTGGTCACCTGCTATAGGAAGGATATTAATAAATTGGAGAGCATTCAGAAAAAGATTTACCAGAAAGTTGCTGGTACTAGAAGGTTTGAATCGCAAGGAGAGGCTAAATAGGCTGGGGCTTTTTTCATTGGAGCGTAGAAAGTTGAGGGGTGGCCTTATAGAGGTTAATAAAATCATGAGGGGTATAGATAAGGTGAATAGAAAAGGCCTTTTCTCTAGGGTAGGGGAGTTCAAAACTAGAGGGTGCATTTGTAATGTGAGAGGGGAAAGATTTAAAAGGGATCTGAGGGATAGTGTTTTCACTCAGACGGTAGTTCATATGTAGAATGAACTGCCAGAAGAAGTGATAGGTACAGTTATGCCATTAAAAAGACATTTGGGCAGGTACATGAATAGGAAAGGTTTACAGGGATATGAGTCAAACGCAGAGAAGTAGGACTAGTTTAGTTTGGGAAACTTGGTCAGCATGGACGAGTTGGACTGAAGGGTCAGTTTCTGTGCTGTATGACTCTATGACTCTATGTATACACAATACTCCTACCTGACTCAGGCAGACCTCTCAACTGCACAAGAAAAAAGCAGCATTTAAATAGCCACATGTTTTTACCCACATCCTACAGAATTCTTGCTAGGCAGAGAGGGAAATTATTCTAGTACATAAATATGAGTTATACAATATAATGCTTCTCCATATGCCTGAGGCAAAGCTATACTAATTTATGGCAAACTAGTTTAATTATGTTAAGTAAATACAGTTTTAGTTCAAGTTGAAATGTCCTTCAAATTATAATTTATCCCTTTCATAAAATTGGCACGAGTTGTGAGGAAACACAAGCATCTGTGTTTCTGTTTCATTATATTGGTGTGGCATTGCCATAGAAATTTGATGCATTTTAGAATTAGAATGTGATTTTAGAATTAGAATTAGACTTTGTGTCCCCAAGTACAGAAGTACCCGACTACAGTGAAAAGTGCAAAAATATTGCCATACCTGTTATCTGAGGTCAAAGGAGCCTTGGTACAAAATCTTCGTTACAAAGTAGAAAAATAAACAAACCAAGTTAAAAGTTAAACAATACAGTCCTTCTTAACGCAAAGTAGAAAATTAAAGAAAACTAAAGTTAAAAGTTCAACCATTTATCTTGAATGCGTAGCCAAGCTCCCTACAAGGGCTTGATCTTTTTCTTCCTTTATTCATTCATGGGATGACGGTATCACTGGCTAGGTAACATTTATTGCCCATCCCTAATTGCCCAGAGGGCAGTTAAGAGTCAACCACATTGCTGTGGGTCTGGAGTCACAAGTAGGCCAGACCAGGTAAGGATGGCAGTTTCCTTCCCTAAAGGAAGTTAGTGTAGCAGATGGGTTTTTTTCCTGAAAATTGACAATGGATTCACAATCATCATTAGATTGTTAATTCCAGATATTCATTGAATTCAAATTCCACCATCTGCCATTTTGGTTTTCGAACCCAAGTCCCCATTATCTGGGCCTCTGGATTAACAGACCAGCAATATTACCACTAGACCATCGTTTCCCCCTCCCTCCTCAGCTTTGGCCTGCTCTCTGGAAGACCTTAACTTGCCTGTTCTTGCCACCAAGGCAGATGCTGAAGAGCCACCCTCACTGCCACACTGTTCCCATATTGGGCTCAATCTCTGACTATCAATGTCCTGATCCAGGCCCCCAGCTGCTGCCACACTCCAGACCAGACAAAGCCACAAAGTTGTTGCCGCCACTGCCTCCATGATCAAGCTCTCTCTAAAAGATAAGTTTGATCTCCCCAGTGCTTGCCACCTCTGCAGATGCTGGGAGACCTGGTGCTGCCTGCTCTTGATGGCACTGCAGGTGGGGCAGCTCTCTTGCCGCCATGTTGGGCTCACTCTTCCAGCGATGGCTCAATCTCCCACGCACTAGGTTCGCTCTCTTCTGTGCTGCACAAACTCACTCTCTGCAGAAGGTAAGTAGATTGCATTAAGCAAAGAAAACAGTGAAAGAAGAAAGAAATGTAACGCATTTCGAATTCATTATTGCTCAATCTTCTTGAATACCTAAGGTAAATTTCATTCTCAATAATTGTTATCAAAGCCAGATCAGGCAATTCGAACAAGGAATAATTGAAAACAACATGCATTCATGAATAAGGAACTTCAACGAGATGCATTAACAGCATCTAAATCAATAAGATGAAAATTATCTTGAGACTCAGCATTTTTAACAAGGTAGGTTGATCTTAACATCAAGTAACAGTCCTTTGTTCATCAAAAGCGCAATTAAAACTGAACTGTATTGTATGTCTGCAATAGGTGGATTTTGTTTAATTGGGCAACAAAGATATTTTGACTGTCCACAAAAGTTTAGGGAGGTACAGTTTACAATCTATATTCATCACATTACTGCTAAATATCCATTGGTAAGGTTGTTCTTTGTATGGTGACCATAAAGGTGTACTGCATTTGTCTTTGAGTAGTGCATTTGTATTATCAGGCAGCTTCTCTTTGAGGGTCTTCCTCAGTGAGTCACCATACAGGGTTATGATCTTCTCGTCCTAGCTGTAGCTGATTTTGAAATGTATATATATATATGTATATATATATCCTTCACAATCTATTAGATGGCACTTTTATTTAATATCTAAAGTTATTAAATTAAGCATTGTGGCGATTTTGAAGACTCTACTCCAGTTTGGAACAAAACCGTAATGTTTATTAAACATTCCAAAGTGTTCGCTGTTAAAACCTCTACCTCTTAAAGATCTTGAGTTCATTACTGAACATTCAAACAATTTCTGAACACTTTCTCAAAGGAAATCACTCCAGTCACATAACAAGTGATGAGCAATCAGAATGCTAATTCAGTCACATTGAGCACTCTCCATGGTGGCATTAAACTAAACAGACTTGCTTCAGGAGCTGGATCTGCTCGATTTTAATTTGTTTGAGACAAAATATAAATAACAATCCCCAACTCTCTTTTACAACTGTTCGGGAGTTAAATTGGATAGCCCCTGAAAAAGAGCGCGGAGATCATGCAGTGCAATTAACTCACGTTGATTGTTTGAATTGCAATCAGCATGCCATCTTGGTGCTGCCTGTGCTTTGGCATCATTTCTATGTGCAGCTGCCACTAACCATGTCTTTCATTGTCTGCATTCATCAGCAGGGGGGCCTCAAATTCTAATTTGTTAGCACCAAGTAAAGCTAATGGTCAAAGCCAGGCCTGTACCTCCTAAAGGCAAGGTACATTCATGGCAGTTAGCTACAAGTGAGTTTGCATTAGAAAACAGTGAAAGGTCACAGAAAACAACGGGAGGGAGCAAGATCCAAAATTTCAGATGTTGCACTGGAGGTCTTGGAGGGAGTGCTTGTAGAAAGGTGCTCTGGATGGGCTCTAGTTAACAGAAGGCTGTAAAGCACAACAGCAGATTAGCACAATGGACCTGGATGCAGTGGTGAAAAATGTTCAATGACCGCTTACAAATAGTCACGGTCAATACCATTGCAGAATAAATGCTGTCATAGATCTATGAGGGAACAAGATTAATTTGGGACTACTGTTACAAAGTAAAAATAAATTCAAATAAAAAATTCAGCTTAAGTTCCATCATACCACATCTACCTCTGAATCAGGGTGTCTTATGTTATATCCCCAGTCCATTCAGCATATTTGTAGGCTGGTAATATCATCAAACATTGAGGGAATGTAACATTGTAAGGCATGTTGCCTTTCTGCACTAATGTCCTGTCCACCTTTCCTCCGAAGAAATTTATTAGTATTACTTGCAAAAGAGCAGAACTGTTCTTCCAAAGTTTATCTTTAAAATTACATTATCTAGCTGTTTATTTCATTAGTGTTTATAGAACCCTGTTTTATGCAAGCTGGCTACTATGTTTGCCTACAGCACAATGGTGATTACATTTTTTTCAAAAAGTATTTCTTTGAATTGAGGTTGTCAAATACATAATAATGAAAGTTCTTTCAGTCATGTAGTTATACATTTGTACATGTCAGTGTTAGGGTTCTCTGCTGTCTCGAGAAAAATTGCAATCTCCTTCTTGAATAAATCAATTGTTTTCTAGAAACGGTGGTATTATTATGCTTCTGTATGAGATCACCTGATATAACTATCGGAAGAGTTGGTCACTGTTAATATTTCCAAAAATTATCAGATTTTACGAATATTGGGACTTTTTAATGGGAATTAATAGTTTCTTCAGTAGTTAAAAGTTACTTAATAAAATATTAATACTTATATTCTTGTAATGGTGTCTAGATGCTACATTTAGAGTGCTCACAGACAATAATTTTTTCTTAAATCCACTAGACTTCCTGCTATCTAAGATGGAAAGTGTAGTGATTGGAAGGAGGTCAGCCTGTTGGACCTTATACAATATGAATTCCCTGATCAGACCAGATTAACAGCCCCAATCAGGGAACTTATATTCTATGACGTCCACCTGACTGACCTCATTACAATCACTACAGAAAGCAATGCAGGATATTAGAAATCACTGGACTGCCATTCGCAGTAGAAGTGGCTGTTTTTCTTTGCCAACCTAAGAAAATATTAGTGAAGCAGCCAACAAGCTAATTTCCTCACATACCAGGAAACAAGTTGATATTTCAGGGTTTCAATGATTAGTAGACAAAACCAACAGTCAGTATTTACACTCTACTAAAATTAGTTTCAAAGAATGCTTTGAATGCTAAAATGCTTCACATAAGACTTTTCAATTTGGCAAGAAATGTTCTTTGCACATTCTGCACCAACTGTGGCCAACACAACATGCAGTCTAATCCCACACAGACCTGTCACTGGCATGTAATTTTTCCACTGGGAGGATAGAAAAGTTAATGGCAATATTTTTTTCTTATTCCGCAGTTAAGTGCTCGATTGCTGTTTTCCATCTCCCGCAACAATAAAGCTGAAAGCAGAAGTCACTGTGTTATGAATCAATTATGCAACATAAAAAATTGTTGACACTTTTTGCAAGGCAGCAGCATGCACTTATACAACCTACTTCAAAATAATCATCTGGAACAAAATTGTCTAATTCATCACCAAAACCATAAGGTCTGTTTGTTTGATTGGTGTCCATTCAAACTCAATGGAGAATGGTTAGACCTGTTTAAATGCATAAATCACTAGACCAATCACAACTCCTGTATCTATGAGAAAAGTTATTTCTGACAATTTGAACTGGGGTAACAACTTTAAAAAATTGCTAATGGATTATTTAAAACAATTCCAAATAGTGTCAGAAACTGTGAATAAGGGATAAGAATGGTGCCTGTGCAATGTCTGAGAATGGAGAACTGCTGGAGTTAATGGAGTTGACACCTAGCCAATCCTTCAAACATCAACCTTTCTGCCCTCAATTTCCCAAGACTCTACAATCAACCTTCTTTACTTCTTAACTAACTGTTCCACTTATCACCTCTGACTCAGGAGTGTATGAAATGAGAACTAGGCCTGTACTGCCCATCCTGTCAGGAAACACCATTGCAAATGAAATATCACACAAACCTTGTGTACTTCACATCTTAATGGTGTTATTCACCTTTCTCACAATATAGTGCAGAGATTGTCTTTGCTTTTTTTTACTAGATCAGAGCCTGTGGATTTTGAGAGAATTTCCTTCCATGCTCTCACTCATTTACCCCTCCATTCCCTGAAGTTATCAGTAAGCTTTACAAATTTCTTATAATAATGGATTTTGTCTTGACTGAGGCTGTAACCAGTGGTGGGACTGAAACCATCAACAATAATTGTATCTTTATATCAATTCCGCCTTTTTATACCCCACTCATCCCTTCATTTTATAATCGCTTCTGATTAATAAACTGCAATTGGTGTAAATGTGTGATTCATGCTGTTTCCCCACCTAAAGAACAACGTAATTGTATATTCAAACTCTATTTACTTTTATAAAATACCCTGTAGAACAAATTACTTCATATATTTAAGATTAAATAACAATGATCTTACAACATATAAGATTCCTTCAAATCTACTAGTTAAATTGGTTAGAAAGGAACTTCACAAACATTTTTTCACTCTTTCATTGGGCTACTATGCTTAGCTCATCTGTTTAACAAATAAACCATTAACTATAAATTATATTAGAAACTGGTTTCTTTGCTATACTGCAACATTACAATCAATTAACCGTACAAAAGGTTAAACTGCAAATGAAGACAGTGCACTTGAATTATTCTGGCACAGATTCTCTGCCAGTGGGAGCAGTATGGGGTCTTATGAACTTTTCAGAATTGAAATAGTTCAAAGGATGCCAAGAAAGCCATTACCTTAATGCTGTTCCCAGAAAAAACCCAAGAATTTCGTCACAGAGATGATTTTTCTGCGTAATTTATATTTGACAGAATCTTTATTATGCTAAGTCAAACATTGAGCTGTATTTTGACTCAGAAATCCACTTTAAAAAGGTCATTGTTTAAAGAAAAAGACACTTTAGTTTCAAAATCTATATACCATAGTTTTAATTGTTTTTTTTCCTATGAACTCCAACAAGAGGTAAGGAGAGAATGGGCAATAAGTGAGAGGGGCAGAATTGACTTTTAGTTCACCCTTCATCAAGATTAAGGGCATTTGCTATGGTTTGGAATTTCCTGAATCTGATGTCTACCAAAAATTGATTAACTTCATTGCTAATGTATCTAGAGAGAATTAACTCTACAATTCCCTGAGAATCTCATTTACCCTACTAAAATAATAAGAATCAAGCTGAAACAAGCAAGAAGAGCACGAGCATACGCTGCACTTTTAGTCATTGAAAGACAGTATTTGGAAGGAGCTTACTGAAATGCAGTTACCCCTCACTTTGCAGTTTAGAATGTTAGAACATTGTCTCATGATAAATTGTCAATCATTTAGATCTGAGATGTGAAGGTCTTTCTTTGTTCATAGGCTTTGCCATTGTCTACCCCAAATGGGTATGGATGCTGCATTGCTAAGATAGACAAATTTTTGGTCTCTCAGAGAGTCAAGGACTGCAGGGTGCAGGGGGGAAAGTGGATTCAAGGTTGAAGATCAATGATCATAATGAATGGTGGAACAGTCTTGCAAGGCTGAATGGTCTCCTTCTGTTCCTCTTTCTTCTGTTCTCATAAGTCTTCTATTCCCATTAATGCTATGAAAATTAAACTACAAAGCCATTAAAAGACCATTTCCACACTGCAGGTACCAGTACAATAGGAGGGCCCTGAAAGCCATAATAAAACTGTGCAGGCCTCAGTACTGACACTGCTTCTACTAGGTGGTAGCTTAGAGGCAGGATCTGTACATGGTGATTGAATGGATGTGAAAAGCCTTCCGCCAGGGCAGGAGACAAAGGAAAAACAGATTCCAGTTTGCCAGCGAGAAAGGTCATACAGGTTCTACTGCAGGGCACTCATATGAATCGTAGTATCCATTGAATCATAGCATCCCCACAGTGTGAAAGCAGGCCATTCCACCCATAAAGTCCACACCGACCATCCAAAGAGCATCCCAACCAGACCTACCCTTATCCTATCCCTGTAACCCTGATTTCCAATAGCTAACCCTATGGACACTGTGGGCAATTTAGCCTGGTTAATGCACTTAACCTGCACATCTTTGGACTGTGGGAGGAAACCGGAGCACTCGGAGGAAACCCACGCAGACACAGGGAGAATGTACAAACTCCACACAGACAGTCACGCGAGGGTGGAATCAAACCCAGGTCCCTGGTGTTGTGAGGCAGCAGTGCTAACCCACTGAGCCACCATGCCAACCTAAATATGAGGATATTGATGGCTACAGAGCAGATTAATTTTAATTCACAACCAAATTCTTGGTGCATTGGCACCAAGATCCAAGAAACATTCTGGGTTGTGTTGATCAGTGGCATTTGTACCACACAAGTTCCACCTCCAATGAGTGTAAATCTAACCATCTTCACTAGACATTCAACTAGTCCCAGGCTCCATCATTTTCAGTTGTTTCCTCAATAACCTCCTTTGATCCTAAGGTCACAAAAGGGGATCTTCACAAATGATTTTATGATGGTCAGCACCATTCCCAACTTCTCCGATACAAAAGCAGTCCATGTCCAAATTCAGAAAGATGTCTGAAATTGGACTGACAAGTGTCAAATAACATCGCACACACAAGTGCCAGGCTATGACCAGTTCCAACTTGAAAGCAGCTAATAATCACCACTTGACATTCAATAGTTTTACCGTCACTGACATTCTCACTACCAACATCCTGGGGTTACCAATGACCAGAATTTAAACTTGACTAGCCACATAAATACTTTACCTACAGGAATAGGTCAGGCGAAGAATCTTGCAGCAAGTAATTTATCTCCTGACTCCCCATGGCCTGTCCACCATGCACTAGGCAAAAGACAGAGGCGTGACAGAATACTCCTTATATGTGACTGGATGAGTGCAGCTACAACAACACTCAAGAAGCCTGGCACCATCCAGGACAAAGCAGCCCGCTTGATTGGCACCTCATCCACAAAAATCCACTTCCTCCACCACAGAGCAATAGCAGCAGTTTGTATCATCTACAAGGTGCACTGTAGAAGTTCATCAACACTCCTTAGACAGCACCTTCCGATCCTATTGTCATTACCAGAAAGAAGGGCAAGGGCAGCAGATACATGGGAATGCCACCATCTGCGAGTTCCCCTCCAAGGCACTCACCATCCTGACTTGGAAATATATCACAATTCCTTCATTGTCACTGGGTAACAATCCTGGAACTCCCTCATAAACAGCAGATCTGCCTACCTAACCAAATGGAGTACAGCAATTCAAGAAGACAGCTCACCACGACCTTCAAGATGGGCAACTAGGGATGGGCAATAAAAGCTGGCCCAGCCAGCAATACCCACAGTTCATGAAAATTATATTCCTATAGTCAGATGTTCTCCCATAGATGCCCAGGGGTGTCATCATTGGGTAGTGAACTAACTGGCCCAAACGCATAAGAACAGTCACTGCAAGATCAGGTCAGAGTTTGGGAGTTCTGCATTGATTCCCCAAGGCCTGTCCACCATCTGAAATCAGGAGTGAGAGCCGACACTCCATTCTTACCTAGATGAATACTGCTCGTACAGAAATCACAACATTTAACACCATCCAGCATAAAGCATCCAGTTTAATTGGCATTTTGTTCATTACTTTAATTACTATTTCTCTCCACCACCAAGAAACATTGGCAGCAGTGCATAATGTCCAAAGGACGCGCTGAAGCAATTTGCCAAGTCTCCTTTCAACATCAACCTTCCAGACTTGATATAGTGTTAAAATGTTCAATGCTTAACTGTAATAGTCTGTATACTACTGATGATCACTGTGCTTGATTGATCATGCCTGGCTGTGGACTCAGGGAGGTAAGTTAACAAAAGAGATGGATGCTAGAGCTGAGGTGTGGAGTAGACGTCCTAAAGCACTGTGCATAAAATATATTGACTCATTGAAACTAATGTCACCTCTAACTAGCTCTGAGAGCTGTAATATACACAACAGCTGAGATTTCCATCACATGGAACAACATGGGTAATGGAAACATTGGATCACCATCACCTGCAACCTCCTCTCTAAGACATCATTCTGACCTGGAAATATATAACTCTTCATTCACTGTCGCTGAATCAAAATCCTGGAACATCCTTCCTAACAGCACTGTAATGTACCCACAATACATGGGTTGCAGCAGTTCAAGAAGGCAGCTGACCCAAATTTTGTCAATACCAATTAGGGATGAACAAATAAAGTAACCTTGCTGGTAATATCCACATCCAATGAATGAATTCACAAAAGGTTAACCAGAAAGCAACACGGTGGCTCAGTGGTTGGCACTGCTGCCTCAAAGTGCCAGGGAACCGGGTTTGATTCCACACTTGGGCGACTGTCTGTGTGGAGTTTGCTCATTCTTCCTGTGCCTGCAAGGGTTTACTCCAAGCGCTCCACTTTCCTTCCACAGTCCAGAGATGTGCAAGCTAGGTGGTTTGGCCATGCTAAATTGTCCCGTAGTGTCCAGGGATGTGCAGGCTAGATAGATTAGCTATGAAAAATGCAGGGTTACAGGGATAGGGTAAGGGTTGGTTCTGGGTGGGATGCTCCTCTGAGGGTTGATGAGGACTCGATGGGCTGAATGGCCTGCTTCCACACTAAAGGGATTCTGAAACAAAAAGCCTGTGCGATATGTCAAGGAGCATGAAGGGCACTGGATCCAATGTAGCACGTGGCTTTGAGTATAGTTTGGTGCCCACCCCTTCCAGCATGGAAATGGTCAGTAATTCCACAACATACTTATGGATCCAATCATAATGGACCATCTTATAGTTGATACCTCAGCTGCCATTGCAGCATATGCAAAAGTCACCCAATGTCTGATTGTGAAAGTTCAGAGCTCTATGACATTTCATCAAACTTTCATCTTCTCACCGCTACCACACCACCAGTGTTCTCATTGTTCCAGCTAGCCAGCCCAGACAGCTGCCCTTCATGCTGAGGTGGTGCTGTCCCAAACCAGATTTCTTAGGGCTAGATCAGCTACAGATGACTCTTCAAATGTGTCTTCAGTTTGCCCAACTGAAAGTCAGCAGCGTTCAACCAACGATACTGCAAACACTGGAGCAGCACTGTACTGGGAGAATTCAGACGGACAAAGGCACATGGAAGACATTTGGATAAATATGGCATACAATATAAATATGGTTTGGGATTTTTATGTTGTGGTGGCTTTTATTTGTGCATAAGTACCAAGTAGACTGATTGGCATTTTTAGAGGGAAGGTAACAGGTAGGATTGTTTGTGAATGTAGCTTTGAGGTTACATTTAACAGTAAGACAATTGGATGAGTCAATTCAGCACAGTGTGACCTGAAAGGGATGCTGTTGATTGCCTTCACCTTTCGTTCTTCTCCTCCTCAGCTGCTTTGACTCTAGTACATCTCTATGTTGACATGTGGCTGTCACTGTGTGTGTGTTCAATAGCATTGTACACCATAAAGATGTCAGCAATCTTCACAAATCCAAACATTTGCTATTCTCTGGCAATTTGAAATTAAATGTATTGAGCTCTTTTAGAATGCAGAGACTTAAAGATCTCCCTTAAGAAATAGTGTATTGGTGATGAGTTCCAGTCTGGAATGGTCACAGTCACTTTTACAGCTACCACTGATGCCATACTTGCACTTCATCGAAACTGTAGCAGGAAGCAGATTTTAATAAGGCAGTCCAGAGTGAACCGCAGAAATCTTGTAAACTGTTGATGTCTCGGAATTGCTTCCTACATATCTATGGTCACCTGCTGAGATCTTCTATTACTCCTCCTCCTTCTTCCAGCAGGTGTTCTGCTCAGGCTTACCTCTACATATTCTCACTGTCCAAGGCAAATGCCTATTTCCACAGTCATGTTTGGAACAGATATCTTGCACAGAATTTGGGAAATTAGGACAGATCTTTCAGCTCATGTAACACCACAACTCTGAAAACTATGAAACACTTCTATGACTACAGCAGACTGTATCATTCCACTCCTAATCTGGAAGTAATTGATGATGTCATTAAATAGCACTGGCATAGGAGTTCTTGTTGCTACTGTGCACGTGTTTAGCTGTTGAGGTAACAAGACGGTATCACCTGGAGGATTGATCTCTGACCTAACAGGGCTAAAATTCAGAGATACCATCTAATGCCCTCACCAAAATTGAATTTGCTTCAGCAACACAAGAAGTGTGTGCATTTTACTAGAAACATTTGAATGGAAAACATAGTACCAAAAGAAAACTAGCAGATTTTTAAGAGGGCAAATATCACAAATCTAAGAAACAAAAGCACTTGAGCTTGCTATTAGCTGTAAAATATAGCAACCATCCATGTTCGAAGGAACAGCATCATTTAGTCTGATTAAGCGCATCTTGCCAAGAAATGACCGATAGAAACAGTAAAGAGCAATAGATTATGAAGAGATGTTTGGAATTAGGCAACTACAAGTTTGTAAATGTGCAAAATTAAGTGTTTCTTTTCCAGAACATAAAACAGCATGCTGAAAAAATTAATTCCAAAAGCACAAAATCGGATTTCAAGCTTGTGAGCTGTGTGACAATGTTATAATACATTGCTTTCCTCAATAAAGTAAGCTCACCATAAAACATTACAGCCTGGAGTTTACTCTTACTCATCTTTCTCACCCAGATGTATGACAAGGCACCCACTGCAGTTTGAAACTATGTTTACCCCATCCTACTTTCCTGGGATGGTGCTAATTTCATATTCATGATGAGTTGAAAGCAGAAACCCCACTGATAAGTAACTAAACATCACAAAGGCACAATAGCACAGAGCTGCTGCAGAAGAATTCTAGAAATCCTACAAGCAAACATATTAATGCCCAAGAATTATTAAGGAAAAAACAGCTTCTGTGCTAACAGTACTGGCCCAAAATTTGCCTGTGCACTTGTGAAGGAGAAAAGGACAGGTCTAGAAGGTGGAGGATTGAGAACAAGCAAAGTTTGCACAGTTGTTGTGGAGGCAGGTGCCAAAGACTCCTATATGCTCTCCAGCATGCACATGTGCCCACACAGTGTACAAAAGAGTTTAATGATCTTATGAGGCTGATTAAAATAAGTGATGCATTTACATACACACACATGCACACCGATAGGATGCAACTTGCAACTTCTGCTTGAAATAGACATGAAGTATACAGGACAAACATGCCACCTTTCCAAATCTAATGTCTGGTGCCTGGGACCATTTTTTAAACTACAATATTATTTGACTCCAGCAGAAGAGTTGGAGGCTCAAAATGAATGCCCCACTGCAGCTTAATTGTCACTTGTGTGAAGAGGGCAAAGTCATTCAGTTTCTGCTCGACCAGAGGGAAGGTTAGGTTAAGGAGAGATATTGGCATGATGGCAGTGAGCAATTGTACTTCAGAAGAATATTTTAACACCACTCAGGCTTACTGAAATAAGAGAAAACAAATAAAATTTGTGCTCCTTTGCATCTCCAAGTCACACTTCAGAAACTTCAGCACAAACTCCAGGCTGACACTACAGGAAAGTTGCACTGGGGCAAATGTCATGTATTGTACTTCAGACCTTTTGAGTGAATATGAAAGATCAAGTGGAAGTACTGTGAAGAGGAGGCAGAGGAGCGTTATCCCTGGGGTGTCGTTCTCAATCTGTATCCCTCAACCAACACACTGAATTGGATCATCTGATCATTATAACATTGCTTTTTGTGGGAGCTTACTGTGTGCAAATTGGCCTCTGTGTTTCCTAAATTGGAACAGTTATCACACTACAAAATGCTTTTTATTGATTGTGTTGCACTTTGGATATAATATAATGCAATATTTCCTACTTTGTTTTGTATGGTAGCCTTCTTCATTCACTGACTTTGTGTTTTTATTCATTCATGGGATTTAGACGTCACTGGCATATATTGCCCAGAGGGTCTGGAATCACATGTGGGCTAGACCAGGTAAAGATGGCAGTTTTTCTTCACTAAAGTACATTAGTGAACCAAATGGATTTTCCTAACAATCGGCAATTGTTTCATGATTATCATTAGACTCTTATTCCCAGATTATTATTGAATTCAAATTCCACCATCTGCCATGGTGGGATTCGGACCCAGAACCTCGGAACTTTACCTGGATTTCTGCATTAATAGTCTGGTGATAATATTATTAGACCATTGCCCACTGCCGACTATAAATGGTTGGAAACTGTGCACTGTGTGCTCCATCCTTTTATGCATCAAAATAACAATCTGGGGCCCAAACAATCATACGTCTTTAATTCAGAGATTCTTTTCTTAAAGGCTACATTGTTTCACCCCAAGCTGCTCCCAGTTTGCCTCCCTGATCTTCAGTGCTATCTCTGAATAGTGCAAATTTAATTGATTTTGTCCGTATTACAGCAGTGGCTCTCTAACAATTCTCCTGTGCAGTTGGTTAAGTTTCAACATCTATGTAAGCCATTCTTTAAAATAATAAAATGAACAACAAGCACCAGCATTTTATATTCACAGTACTTATTTTAGGAACTCAATCAGCTGATCAACAATTGTGAAAACAATGTGAACTGTACTGCTCTCAGTGTTGTCGTTTCTCTCACTCTCTTGCTGTCCTCTCACTCCTAAGCCATCAAGTCACCATTTTCTAGCTGATAAAGAATGGGACTTGAGGTTATCTTTCTTTCATGTAAAAATCAGCATTAATCCTGCTTGCATTTGTTGTAGGTGGGAATACAACATTTTTCAATATATATTACCTCGATCGCAACAAATAGCTGCAGAAGCAGAAATTTCCTGTTGTTTCTCAGCTATACCAGTCTGTGCATTCCTCATTTGATATTACCAATAGCCTACGTCCTTTTGCTCATTCACTCATGCTCATTTAGAGATCTGTTCCCAGAGTCTGGTCTCAAGAACCTAGATGCAGTGATGGAAAACAGTCAATGATTTCAATGTGCGATTAAGGTCAGTCTGTATCAATCACACTACCAACATTTCACATGGCTCACCCACACTACAATGCCGTTACTGTCACATTAACAATCATCACTCATGCCTACCTGCCTCTGACATAGTCTATCTCACTCTCACACACATTCCAATGCTGCTAGCCTCACAAAAATCAATGGTTTGGCTGCAGCAGGCACTTGACCCAAATATAGCACAATACAGTCACAGGCATTTTCTCTCACTCTTGTCGGAGAAGGATGAACATAACCACAGGAAGCAGGATCAGTGGGGGCAGGCACATGTGTAGCATGGAAACATTCAGGTTGGCTATATGTTGGGGAAATGCATCTTCTTCAATCCCGCATCATCCTCATTCTGCTGTTGGACATGGAGTACAACCTACAGATAATCTTCACTCTTTCTTTCCAACCACTCCCATTCCCTTATCCCAACTCTCTATTTCTGTGTTTATGTTTTCCGATAATAAGCCTTACTGTGATACAGTCTTGAAGACAAATTACCGATAAATAAATCAGCCAGTTAACAAGAAAAGATGATGTGTTATGTGGCATTAAACAAGGAGGGAAAAGTGAAATAAAATTTGGTTTCAGCCCACTGTACTCTTCTAAGAGGGTTTTTTTTTGACTTTCAAATCAGGAGTATCCAAAGCAAGAACTGATAAGGTACATCAGCTTGTTCAAATAGAGTTGGCTCATCTTCTTTGTTAGTGACATTGCTTCTACTCAGGAAATAATTAAGTTAAAAAGACAATATAGCTCTTCAGATTGGAGGAAGACATAAATTTATTATCTGTGACATTATTATGCTATAGAGAAAGATAATTGGCCTGATTTTGCTGCAGTAAAGCATGTAATGACATCTTGTAAGTTAGCATGCCTTTGCAAGTTTAGAATTTTAGGACTGAATTTTACCAAGAATTGGCCACGTATCAATTTCGAGGAGTTTAATGGAGGGTTTCTTTCATTGAGCTCTAACGAGTTTTGTCACACAATTTTCTGCTGCTTACCTCATTATTTATACCCATGCCTCTATCCCACCATGCTCACATTATTCTGGGCTCACTTATAGTGGAAATATTCACTGCCGCTGGCATCTAGTGGGGTTCCTGGCGCCAATATTCAAACCTAGCTATGCACCAAGTCAAAGCCGCCAGCCACAATTACTCGCTGACTGTGCATTTAATGAGAGGAAAACAAAAAATAACTGTTTCTGTGGGCACATATGTAGCACAGGTTACACTTCATTGCAAGTTGAAGCTCACATTCATAAATGGATTCCTATTTTCTATCATCACCTGTGTGATTGAATGTCGTTGTATCTGTAGTCGCAAGAATCAAGTAAAACAAGCTTCTTCTCCTTACATACTTCCCCAGTACCATACTGCCTTAGAACCCTGTCTATGGGATTGTTACTCTTTGTCCAACCCTCAATACAGCACACCTTAGCATCATTCAATGTGGGACCATGACATGCCAGAAAGCCTTAATACAAGTGAAAATAGTAAAATTTATTAAATAACATCAAAAGCGAAGGGCCAAAAAATCAAACAAAAAGAGCTGCATTTGCTTCTGGGAACAAGCGGGGGCTGTTTGCCTTTTGAACAACAGATTTACAACCAATGAATGATCACTCAACTCACATTTGTTGGAATGTATTGAAAAGTGTGCAGAAGTGATTTACTAGAATATTTCCAAGTATGAGAAACTTCAGCTGTGCGAATAGATTGAAGAATTTGGGAACGTTCGCCCCGAGAGAAGTAACATCAGGGGGGATCTGATTGAGGTTTTGAAAATCAGGAATGGGCTGGACAGAATTGATAGGTTGTAGCTGTTCCCAATTGTTAAACAAAGAAAAATGGGAGGGCATAAATTTAAAGTGACATGAGAATGAAGAAAGAGTGATGTGAGAAAAACCTTTTTCACACAATGAGTAGTCAGGTATGGATTGTACTACCTGGAAATTTAGTGGAGACAGATTCAATTGATACATTCAAGAGGGTGTTTTTTTTATATATATAGTAATGTGGTGCAGGGATATGAGAAAAAGGTAGGAGATTGGTACTAGAAAATAGAGCCAGATTAGATAATAGAGTTGGTGCAGGCACAATAGGCTGAATGGTCACTTTCTGCACCAGGGATCAGGGATAGTCAGCATAGATTTGTTATAAACAAATCTTGTTTGACTAATTTAGTTATGTTTTCTGGAAAGGTCACTAAATGTATTGATGAGGCTGGTACAGTTGATGTGCTTGACATGGACTTCATCAAGGCCTTTGACAAGGTGCAACATGGAAAGCCGGTCGAAAAGATAAGAGCCTATGGGATCCAAGGCAGGTTTACAAACTGAATCCAAAGTTGGCTTGGAAATAGAAGGGAAAGGGCGGTAGGGGAATGTTGTTTTTGTGATTAGAAGCCAGTGATTCGTGATCAGCTGTGTACCACCGGAATCAGTGCTGGAGCTCTTGCTGTTTGCTATGTATATTAATGACTTGGATGTGAACATGGAGGTAGGATTAGTAAGCTTGTAAATGACACAAAAATTGGTGGTGTTATTAGTCATGAGGAGAATGGTCTCGGGCTACAGTCTGACATAGATCAGCTAGCATATTGAGCAGAGGAATAGCATATGAAATTTAATCCTGATCAGTGTAAGGTGATGCATTTTAAGATTTCTAATAAGGGAAGGATATACACAATCAATATGGAGTACTAAAGAACAAAATGTCCTAAGTGTACAAGTGCATAGATCCCTGACGGTGTCAGCACAGGTAGACAGGGTGGAGAAGATGGCATATGGGATGCTTGCCTTCATTTGCTGAGACATGGGAATACAGAAACAAGGTAGTCTTGTGACAACTTTATAAAACTTTGGTTAGGCCACAGATGGGATACCATGTGCAGTTTCTGGTCACCACACTGTCAGAAGACTGTAATTGCCCCAGGGAGGATGTGGAAGAGATTCACCAGGATGTTGCCTGGGATGAAAAGTCTCAGTTCTGAGTAGAGACTGGTTGGACTAGGTCTGTTTTCCTTGGAGCAGAGGAGACTGAGGGGAATCATTTTGCAGTATACAAAATTATGAGAGGTGTAAAGAGGGTAGATTATGAGAATTTTTTTTCTCCATGACAGACGTGTCTAAGAGCAGGGGGCATAAGTTCAAGGTGAGGACTTAGTGGTTTCAAGGAGATCTGAGGAAAAATCTTTTCACCTAGACGGAGTTAGAAATATGGAACATTCTGCCTGAGAGGGTGATGGACACAAAACCTCTTGCAACATTTAAGAAGCGTGGATCAGCCTTCCATGTTGCACCATGTTGGGTGAGTACCCGAAATGCTAGGGCATAGCAGGCTATGCTAAGTGCAGGTAAATGGGGTTAGTATAGTTTGGTGTTAGTTGGTCAGAATAGACATGGTGGGCTGAAGGGCCTATTTTTGTGCTGTATGACACTATAGCATAGAAATAGCATTGAACTACATTTTCAGTTAGGATTATGCAGGGGATGTTGACTTCAGCGGCATCAGTACATTTTCAGTGAGTGAAAGGTGACTTCACACAACTCAGTTTCGTTGAACAATGCTCACAGGAATGTACTTCCTATCCTGTTTTGGCCAGTGGTTTGGACCATAGATTCCTATTCCACTCTCTTGCTGACACTAGTAAAGAGCCCCAGATGTGATGTACATTCTAAATGACAGCTGTGTTCTTTGTGATATATACTGCCACATAAACTGGCGTATTGTGAAGATCTACATTTGTTTCATCCATAAGCCTCACCATATAACCTATGAAATAAATATTTCATAGTATAGATGTTTGACCATTTCAATCTAAATGGAGAACATTATGGTTCTTCATGTATTTGCAGAATGGTTATCACACTGCAGTGTGTTATCAAAATTGTACGTATACATTGGTTGTAGCCAGAATTTAATGGTCTATGTGTGTTACATTTACCATTTCTAGGAGAAGACAGGAAAACTGGAGAAGGTCTTACCTAATAACCAGTATATTTTGTTGGAATGCTGAGGTGTTTGTTGGTCCTATGGCATGCTAACACAATCATATTATATGTGAAGCTGTAGGAAAATCAGTCTGCTTAAGGAAACTGCCTCCCAGACATGAGTGCAAAAAAGCTAGCTGAGAGAAATCCCTGAACTGTAACAATAACAAAGAGCTTTATGTAGCTTTAATAAAAAATTCATTAAAAATCACTAGCCGAATTAACCAGTATCCTGAGATTATACAGAAACCCCATACACCCAAGACAATCACAAAGAGCTCTAAAGAACTAAATTGTATTTGAGGGTCAATAGAGATTAGCTGTGCTACTCTCACATTGATCTGCCACTGCTAGTTTTTTTGAGTTCCAAGTTTGATGATTTTATTCCACCGATAGCTAGTTCTGGCTTCATATGCTATCCGTGGCAATTTTATCAATTTTAATAACTTAAGGATTAGTGTCCAACCTACTTGCTGAAATATCAGTTGTATATACAGATTATAATTGAATAGTTTGCTTTAAATACAAATTAAATTGTAATTGGAAACTATAAGCTTTTGGTGCCCTCTTCTGTATTAGATGCACAAATGCAACTTTGAGAATTACTTTTGCACTGAACTACACTTAACATTTTTAGATCTTTTCTACCAATGCAAAATGTGTTTTCAAAAGCTCAACTGATGGGTTACCCCACTATGACCTGTGTGGGCTGTTTTTTTCCTTATTTCAGGTTTACATACTTCAGTTCATTTGGACAAAAGAAATTGAAATACCAGGCAAAACAAAATCATGTTGATGAAATTACTTACTTTATATGTGCTGTATGGGAATTGAAATGAAACTATCAGAGGCTGCAACATATACTTAGATTTAATTCTTCTTGTGGTGATGGTCTAAAATTAGGAAAGCCCATTAATACAAACGCCTCAGCAGTTCATTAATTCTTTTCGAGCAAGATTGGAGCAGAGGTGGAGCAGAGAAATTATCCTTATTTTGCAGATTGTTTATATTCATGTTTCTCTGACAGGAGAGGGACAGGACAAAACAATGGCTTTGCGGAAAACAACAGACGCTGGAGATCACAGCGGGTCAGACAACATCCACGGAGAGAGAGCAAGCTAACATTTCGAGGTTAGATGACTCTTCATCAGGCTTTAGGGAATATTATGAAATAGAAGATAACAAATCAATAGCTGCTTTACTCAATTTCCATTTCTGCTTGAAGCCACTTAAGGCAATGCCAATAGTGATAAGTCCAATAAAACACCACCACCAAACACATCTTCCACTCATTTCCCCTTCTGCATTTCACAGAGATCGTTCCCTCCAGCACCCCATAGTCCATTCATAGACCGCAAACACCACACGCCCTTCCCACAGCACTTTCCCATATAACCACAGAAGATGCAACACCTGCCCCTCCACCACCTCCCTGCTCGCCATTGAAGGGCCTAAACAGTCATCCAGGTGAAGCAGCATTTCACCTGTGCCTCCTCCAATCTCATTTATTGTATTCACCGCACTCAACATCGCTAACTCTACTTTGGAGAAACAAAGTACAGACTGGGTGACCGCTTTGCAGAAGACCTCCAGTCTGTGTGTAAGCTTGACCCTGACCTTCCCATAGCTGGTCATTTTAACACAGTGTCCTGCTCACATACCCATTTGTCTGTCCTCGGCACACTGCAGTGTTCCAGTACATTGCAGCACAGACTGGGGGAACAACGTCTCATCATCAGATTAGGCACTTTACAGCCTTCTGCATTTAATATTGGGTTCAACACCTTCACATAGTGAGCCAACTCCCAGTTCTTCTATTTTTTTTTAGCTTTACCTGTTACATTCTCTGTTACTATGGCCTCACACACACTCTCTCACACGTACAAACTCTCTCTCCCTCACACACACACACACACACACACACACACGCATGCACGCACACACATATAAATCTATGGGGTGAATTCGGATTTGCAGATTTGTAATTGCAGCTACATTCCATTTTGTTCAAAAAGCACACAATTTGTAGGCCGTCAATGTGGCATTTTATAAATTCCTACTTTGGAAATAAAACCAGTCTATCTCCAATTTGATACACAGTCAGAATCTAACCAAGGCCTCACACCTCAAATGCATTGTTTGACCTGGGATACCACCTCTGGTATACTGAGGGAATTGATAAAACCTTTAGTTATCTCAGGGCAGTGACTTGAAAGAAATTCAGGAATTTGCATATTAATCCTTTCTAACTGATTAAAGATTTAATGCCATCTCAGGTTTGTTCAACACTGCATCTGTTCTATGACCCTTTGATCATTTGCTTATAAATTCTGCGTGTGATACTATCTGTCTCACTGACACCTGAAGAAGAAGTGAGACTCCGAAAGCTTGTGTTTTCAAATAAACCTATTAGTCTATAACCTGGTGTCATGTGATTTTTGACCTTGTCCACCCCAGTCTAAAATCAGTGCTTCCACATCAAATGCATGATGGACATGGGAGGATTCAACAGTAAGGACCTCTGTTGAATCTGGAGGAGGAAAGCTCCAGGTCAGGGACAAGAGACAGCAGCATCCACCATCCCAATTTTCCACTATTATCCTATTTATTTTTGAACAGAATTACAGAGGTGATTCTAGCCTAAAACATCTCCTAATGTAATTATACAGATAACTCCATAACTGAAACCCACAATGCACAAGGTCAGTAAATAGAAATGTCAAAACAAAGCTTTCAGCGTTCAGCTACATGGCAACCAATAATTAAGTTCACTCCCCTCAAATGCACCTGCACCAGGCAAAACCTAAAATAGAATACATAATAAAGGAATAGCAATGAAAAGATTCTCAACAAGGCATGTTTGTATTATCATTTCCCTGTTTATAATTTTGGCAGAGACTTGAAAAATCCACTGCTGCTGATCAGATTTGCTATGGCCTGTAAACAAGTGTAGAATAACAACTTTCCAAGTGAGCTGGTATTCTTGTTAAAAATTCTTGCAAGGGTGAGATAAGCAATCATAGAGTGGATTAAAAAGCAAATATTAAAATTGTTGAGTTGTATTTGGCGTTGGGAGCTTTGACCTATCTTGAGGAAATCAGGACTGAAGAATAAGAAAAATTAAAGCGACCGGATATTTAGAGAATATCAAAGATTCTCACAGCAGAAAATGTGAATGTGAATGTGGAAGGTAGATCCCAGAAGCTTGAAGAAGAAGGTTGGTTAAGATGAGGTGTGCTGTGTGTTTAAAGAAATGTAGTAATAATAGAGTGGTGAGACATTTAAGGAAAAAAATATAAGCTTGAGTTTGAATCATACAACACAGTTTGTCAGGAGAAACAGAGGGAGAGGGATTCGAATGGAACAGTTATGTAATGCACAGCATATTATAATCACACAAAGAGACTACCAGAAATGTGCATTAAGCCCATTGATGTGCAAGTCAATGCCTAAGGCAGATTCCATTGTGATATTGCAGTCCAACAGACCATAGTACCCACTGTACATGGCAGCTAAACTAACAGTTGCTAAAGTGAGGTGGCGAGCAGCTAGCAAATAACTTTGGTTTTGTGTACTTGAATGTTGACACAAAAAGGGTAAGGGTAAGTTAGTTACTCTTTTAAATATCACCTATTCAACACCAGCTCAACATTTCCCACCCAATCCGACATATCTCTCTCAACTTTTCTCTCCCGGGACTCTACTATACATTTTAGACATGTCAGTACCAATCCCAGTAATTGATTGCCAACTTTTAGTCTTCACCAAACCAGTTATGCTCTGATCACACAAAACGTCCAAAAAACATTGTCTTTTTGTTCGTCTGCTTTTGAATGATGGTCCATGAGACTGCAAACTAATTTTTAGGTTGATAAGTCACAGATCTCTCGACGTTTCCAACAAGAAAAGTTACCTAATTAAACAGATTTGTAGACGATCATAGTATTAATTAAGTAAGGTCATACTTCTGGTCTTTAGGATGCCAATTAAATTTCTAATTTATTGTAATGTGTTCATGCAATAATTCTGGGGAGATTGTTATTCAAATTCTCTTCACCTGGCAAATAATTTAACATCACAATTGTACTGAGACTTAAATTCTGTGCTATAATCTAAAATGAGATATTTAGGTAGCTTACACAACTTACACAGTTCCATGCTCTCCAAAAGTAGGCACTTTTCGAAAATGTATGCTAAGATCTATATGAAGATCTAATCATGCAAGTTGGGATGATGTCATCATAGTTATAATGAAATGCGACATTTTCTCCATTTCTGCTACAGAAAAATTGCAGCATAATTTTCTGATTCATGCCTCACCGTTGCTTTGAATGCAGCAATAACCTGAGATGACTCCAAAAGAATCATAAAATCCTTACAGGGAAGATAATGGCCATTCGGCCCATTGGGTCGGCACCAATCCACATGAGGAGCATCCCACTCCACCACCATGTCTTAACCATGGCCAATCCACTTAACCTGCACATTTTTGGGCTGTAGGACGAAACCAGAGTACCTGGCGGAAACCCAAACCGACACAGGGAGAACGTGCAAAGTCCACACAGACAGTTGCCCGAGGCTGGAATCGAACCTGGGTCCCTGCTGCTGTGAGGCAACAGTGCTGACCATGAATTGGAGGCTAAAACTTTGAATCATTCGACAGCATGGTAGAATACTTTTGTAGAGATTTTCTCATGCTGCAAGTGGCCCAAGGTGGATCCTCAAAGACAGCAGACTTAATAATCACGCATAACAAGGTGTGGAGCTGGATGAACACAACAGGCCAAGCCACATCATAGGAGCAGGAAAGCCTGACGTTTCGGGCCTAGACCCTTCATCA
>JAHRHZ010000271.1:23288670-23312637 GCA_024137785.1 Ginglymostoma cirratum | reverse complement strand
AATGGGGGAAGGGAAGAGGGTTCTGAAATAAATAGGGAGAGAGGGAGAGCCAGATGATGAAGGGTCTAGGCCCGAAACTTCAAGCTTTCCTGCTCCTATGATGCTGCTTGGCCTGTTGTGTTCATCCAGCTCCACACCTTGTTATCGTGGATTCTCCAGCATCTGCAGTTCCTATTATCTCTTAATAATCACACAACTCACTTGCTGTCTCCCCAAAGCTATCTACAAGGGATAAGTCAGGAGTTTAATGGAAAATTTTTCACTTGCCTGGAGAAGTGTGGCTCCAAAAAGATGCCCCACACCATCCATGTCAAAGCAACCCAATTAATAGCACCTCTTCCACCTTAAATATACACTCCGTCCACCATTGACATAGTAATAGCAGCGTGGATCATGAATAAAGTGCACTGCACAACTCTCAAAGCTTCCATCAAGAATGCTTTCCAAACCCACAATATTTACCACCCAGAAGTAGAAGCATGTCAGGTGAATGGAAACATCAAAACTGCAAGTTCACCTCCAAGCCACGCTGTATCCTGTTTTGGAAATATATCTCCATTCCTGCACTGTTGCTGAGTCAAAATCCTCGAATAACCATCCCAGTAGCACTGCAGGTGTACCTGCACAAGGTGGACTGCAAAAATTCAAGAAGGTTTTTTGAGGGCAATTAGGGATGGGTAATGAAAGCTGGCTTTGCCAGTAGGATCCATATTCAGTGAAAGAATAAAGAAAACAAATAAATCAAAGCTGAATTGTGAATGCATGCAACTTCACTATATAATTAATGTCTTTAACAAGTTTAAGTAAGCTGGTAATCGCATTTTAGATCAACTATTATCACAGAAACAATTATTTCCTGCCACAGTACTTTTTTAAAAAATCTATTCAGTATTCTGTGCATCTTTAAAGTCTAGTGTTTATATTTCTTTGGATCACTCGTTTTTATTGCACCTCAACTACTTATTCAGAGATGTAGCTTTATTTAAGTAAGTGAATTCAAGGACTACTGGATTTTAATTGAGAACTTCTGCTATTTCTTTCTGGCAATAGACTGTAAGTCATCTGTCAGCACTTCAATGTTGAAGGTACAGGGTGCAGCATCACAAAGAGAAATTATTCATTTAACTAATGAGAATTTCCCTATTCAGTTTAATTTTGGTACTTTTGTCTGAAGTGGTTTTCTCATCACTTTTTCTTAAACCTGATATGAATGAAAGGTTTTCAAGTCACAGCCTCTTAAATATTCATATTAACCTACAATGTTTCAAGATGTCTCCAGAAAGTTTGAAATCATACTTATCAGCTCACTGCTGCCGCTGGATGTCTGGATGGTGCATGCTTTTAGTTCATGTCATGTTTTCCATTGTTTACCACTCAGTTTGACACTGGCTGTTAAACTGTGTCTCTTTGCCTGCATATTGGGCCATTATAGAAATAAAATAAACGGTCAGTTTTCATTAGATACAGTACCAGAAATTTGCCTATCCCAGTCAGTTGTCAAAGAAAAGATTACATGCACACGCACAATATCGAACACTGCTTGTAATGCATGGCCAAAAATCTTAACAACAGGAAGGAAAGTCTGTGGGCAGGAACCAGATATAATGCATTATCTAAACAGACACACTGCCAATAGGCTCACAGCAATATTCCGTAAACAGCAATAAAAAAAGTTACCTAATGTCTGCAGTAGCAGTACTAGTTCAAGGGTACAAGATAGAAAAAAAAGCACATCCTATAAAACTGCTGCACTGCAGAAAGCTGACAACCAAATACAAAATTATAAAGACTTGTGCAACCTCGTAATAGTATCTATAATGACATTTATTACTCAAATTTTTTAAAAATGGTAGCTTATGACTATGAAGTTTGTGCAGTCAAAAGGCTGACTCTTCCCACAATGCAGGAAACCCAAAGTTGGAGCATTTGTATCTCCCAAGCCTTTCATTTTTGACAACACACATAAGAACACAAGAAGTAAGAGTATGAGCAGGCCATTTGGCCCCTTAACTCTACCCTGTCTTTAACTGGATCATGCCTGATGTACCCCAGGCTCTTCGGTGCCAGCTCCTCATAGCCCTCAACTCCATTTTCTACAAAACATTATCTATGTCCTTTTTAAATACTTTCAGTGATCTAACCTCCACAACCCTCTGGGAGTAGAGAATTCAAACATTCACTACCCTTTGGGAGAAGAAATTCCTTTGCATTTCAGTTTAAATGAGTGCCCAGTTATTTTTTACATCCATCGCCTATTTGAAGATTTCCTGCCCCCTAACAGACACCAAAAACAAATTTGTAAGAGGTAGGCCTCTAGCTGATGTCCATTTAAGGATCATGATCAGTCTGTATGGCTGTCCAGCAAAACCATTGGGTGCAGTATGTGCTTCTGAGAAAGACAAAGATCACAGTAGGGGAGTTGGGTGGCGGGGGGAGTTCCGCAAAATGGATATGCTTATGAAAGGAAGCAGATGACTTATTTAAAATAGAGATCCAATGCTGTTGGTACCATCAGTGCAGAGAGGGACAACTCTACAAGAATGCATTTGGCCGCAAATATAGTGATTTGTTCTCTGTGGATCATTAGCCTTGGTGTATGTTTCAGCCTGTAATTTTCCTCAGGCTTTCACCCACGAGCCTGCCCACGTGTTGCTGGTGTCTGAGCAGTGAGGAAGTCCCATGTGACACCGTCACATTTCTGATCCTTTCTGTGAATGATCATTAATTAGACCTTCTGAGTCTATACTTACATGCACATCTGGAAAATGTGCTCTAATTCCAGGGATGGTCTGTCTCTAAGAAGCACTCCCTAGGATCAAGTGTGTGTTATACCTGGCAAGGTTTTTGAATAATGTCCTTGGCCTTAGCCACCAAACCTATCTCTAACAGGTAGTGGAAATTTCCCCACTGAATCCCATAATTCCCATTGCGCTTCAGTGCAAATACATGACATTGTTATTTAGGACTTGTCTACTTTGAAAAGACAGGACCATTAAAATTTAACAGACTGGGATCCGGAAAACGTTTACAAAATGTTATCTATCTTACAGACCCTCTAGCAGAATCATAATAAATTGAAAAAAAAGACATTTCCAAGTTAGAAGCATTCGAGCACACTTCTAGCTACATCTTGCCAGTTCTCTGTTCCATCATCCTCACCTCTCTAAAATAACTCATGCAGCGACATCCAATCTCCACCCACCTCTCCACCCCCAGCCTTCCATCCAACAACCACCTCTGTATCCTTGCTAACGCTTACATTTTTACTTCATTTCAAGGCTAGATGCTTTATAATGATGGTTATTGGGGATGAGGGCTACTCTCTACAAACATGGCTGATGAGTTGATTTTACAATCCCTGACTGAGGTTGACCATTGGTACAATGCATCCCATTCTTCCAACAAGCCTGTCATGCAGCAGACAATCAGCTTTCTGAAGATGATGTTCAGAATTGGTTTGGCAATCTTTGCAGGGCACTCCAAACAGAGTGTGCCACATAACCCCTTCAATGCTGTGCTTCACAGGAGCAGGCAAAGAGGGGATATGATGAATGCTGAAGAGCTGGGAGAGTGACAGTTGTCTTCCAAAGAAGAAGGTGAAGTCATTGAGCAGAAGAATATCACTTTCAGTGTTATAGAGTGGTACAGTGTTGGCTGCAAGAAGCCAGATTGGACTCTCAGATTCAATAGAATTGAGTTGGGTGAAGATATCATCCACTGACTGAAAATTTGTTATTCTTTGAAATACAAGCAGCTCCTGTTTAGTTCCAGGCATGAATGTAGTTCATTTGTTTGTTCTCTCTTTGCTTTTACTCTTAAACTTAATTTAACACCTGTATGAAGGCTTTACTGCATGTAATGCTACACATTGCTTTTGAGAAAGAGTAGCACTCCTTCACACAGGTTGAAGCACGATGTGACGTTAATGATAAATAGCCTCTGCAGCATCATTATTATGGCTGCAGTTAGTATGACAGTTGATCAAACAGGTGATGATGTACCTTGGCACTATATTTAGGAATGTTATCTGTTTTTTTCCAGAGTCATCCGTGTGTCCTCGAAAGCTTTTCTTTTTCACTCCTCCCACAATACGTGTGAAGAGCTATTCCTCTCTGGTAACATTTGACCTGATACACACTTGGGCTTTAAATATGGCTCTGGCAGCTGAAAATTATATATGGTCCTCTTAGTGACAGACCCTTCCATTCTTGATAAATGCATGATAGCATGAGAATGGTATCGTAGAGGCATACTGCATACATAACAAGGTGAGTGACGGAGAATTGAATGGGATAATACATGAGTGACCCTCCATAAGACTCCCTGAAATTGGCACAGAGCCAATTTTTGAAAATTTAGACCATATTATTAATTAACTTACAAATATGCTGCAAATCAAATGCCAGTTATATACATTCCCCTGTACTCTCCACAGAATTGTAACATTGTGATTAATATATAAAGTTCCTCCTGACTCTATTGGATCTCTTTGTCCTGATTGACTGGAGTCAATCTACCATTACCTTTTAAACAAAGATCCCTTCACTCACGCCTTTAAGCATAATCAAATGGACTTTCCATTGCAATGTACTTTCTGGTGATTCCATGGTCTCTAACTCTTCCTCAAACAGGGCAATCTGTCCTCATCAGCCCTCCACTCAATTGTTATCCCCAAAGATTTCTTTATCTTCTGCCTGTTATATCAGCACCTGTTCTGAGGTTTCTTCCTCCAACTCTCCCAATCTAACTGCCAAATCGGAGTCATTGAAAAAGTTCAAACTTTGGCAGCTAATGAAAAATAGATCATTTTTTGCTCAGTAAAGCTGGAATAGAGAATGGAGCAAATGTGGAGGAATAAATTAAATCTCTGCCATGATCAAATTGCATGGAAGAACAAGCTCAGGTGACTGAATTACCTGTTCCCCATCTAATGTTTCTTGTGTTCTTTGGCGACAAACACAAATCAATCAGTACCAACAAATGTTATGCATCATTCAGTCGAATCCCAAATAAATAAAGCCTGATGCCTAATGTGAGTGGATGATTAATTCATTCTTTTCCTTCATCTGTCTCATTACTTTATGGTTCTTTATGTGTGTCATCAGATTTCAAGTGTGCCAACGTCTAGGAACATCTATCTGTACTAATTATAGTTAAACCGAAGGCAGGTTGTCCAGTTCAAGGACTGAGAATCTAAATTTTAGATCATTTTATATTTGCAAACCTATCCATAATAATGTACAGAAAAATGAACAGCAGCATTTTCTAATTGGTAAGAAGTTAGGGATGATAGATGAGCAGTGTTACAGGCGCTTTTTATTCTTTAAGTCTCCCTTCCCTTGCAAAAGACAGTCATCGCACAAAAAAAATCCAATTTTCAAATATCATTTTGATAGGTGCACAAAGCCAGCCTGTTCTGTATCTCTCTCAGAACATCAATTCTTGACTCTTTCAAACCTAGGTACTTCTAAACCTCCTTTCTCTTTGCACATCATGTTAGGTAAATTACCATCCAAGTGCAAATATCTTGAAGAGGAGTTTCTTAAAGGGGCATGTCCTTATTTGGGGATTACAGCCCTTATCAGCATGTTACAAGCGGGATTTTTGAAATACACGGGGTGGGGGGTGGTGGTAGCACTACAGCTAAGTGTGCCCAGAATTGTGTGGTGCTGATCAGTGTGCCAGTTGGTCAACACCATTATACCCTCAAGCCATTTTCAACAAGGCTGAGTTACTAGCAGAGGCTAGACCAATGATGTAGCTCAGGACTATTTAAGGCTCCTCTCCCATGTCAAATAGAACTTTCCAGTCCCCAGAAATTGACTGGAACATGACCTAAGAAAACAGACTGTTCCCAGGTAATGTAGGAAATAGAAAGTGTAGGGAATACTTCAGCCTCCATCCCCACTCCATCCCTGGTGGTGTCGCCGGAAGATGAGCCAGGATGCATCGGTCAACTCAGAGCCAGGACCTGTCGGTTGATGTCTAACATCGGAAGAGTTGTGGGACCAACGAAGTTTGACTTTCTCCTACTCGGTGGCGGCAGAAAAGGAGCACAGGACCCCAGCGATGATGTCAGAGGGAGCGACGAGATGAGCAAAGAGGGTGAAGCCTAATGAGAGGGAAAAATGAGCTTTTATAGCTGTTTCAGTAAAATCAATTTAATATCAATTTATTCAGTATTTTACCACTTGTACAATTTACTCAGTAATTTATTCATTAATTTCTTCTGTCATCCAAGATGGCGCCGGAGTGTGGTGACATTGTACACTTTTTACTGTATCTAGGTACAAGTGACAATATTAAATAAATTAAATCAAATAAAACAAATCCTGTTGGGAATGCCTTATACCTGCTATGGCCATTGGCCACAGCTGCAACCTCTGACTATCCAGTGAAGGGGCTGCCCCTTTATAATTTCAGCCTGGCTGCTGTGGCCATTTTAACAGCAGCATTGTGTCTGAAATGCCACCTTACAACATCTAGCGTGCAGAGCAAATCAACTTGCCCATTTTGCAGTTCAATCACACCAAAAATAATGATTACAAAATGCAATTACAAAGGACAAGCCCATTGTGAGGAGTCAACATACGCTTCTTACAAGCACAGTGAATCCCATTGCGGATTGTGCGGCTATTGTGTCATTTCAGGAGGGCCTCTGACTAGTGCTCAAGGCCAGAGAACACGCACGCCATCCTTAACTGGTTGCTGAAAGTGCTTCTTAGCTTCTAATAGTCCAATTCACTGAAGATTATGTCAGATGATTATTCCTAACACAGTGCAAGGTCAGGATCTGCACTCGATCCCTGACGTTGCAGTCCTAGCCCTAAACAGAAAATCCAGTCCAGCACTCTGCTGCAACAGTAAGGGTCCATGCAGTGAAATCACTAAAATCTAATGAAAAATATAAAAGGCTACTTTTATTTTGGACTTAATCTCAAGAGAACTAGAATACAAAGGAGTGGAAATTACGATACAGCTGTAAAGAACCCTGGTTCAGCCCTGCGTGGAGTACATTATTCAGTTAATGGCACTGCAACACTGGAGAACTACATTAACCTTGGAAGCAACGCATTGTAAATTTACCTGAATGATACCGCAGCTGTATAAATTATATGGACAGGTTTCATAGACTAGGCTCATATTACATTATGAATGGAAGATTGAAGGACAATCTTAGGTCTGTAAAATGATTAAAGAATTTAATAAAGTAGATAGAGAGAAATTATTTCATCCTGCAGGAGATTCCAGAACTGGGGGACATAACCTTGAAATGAGAGCCAGACTGTTTAAACGATGAAGTCAGAAAGTACTTATTCATACAGAGTGAAGTGGAAAGCTGCAATTCTCTTTCCCCAGAAAAAGCAGTTGAAAGTAGGTCAATAGAAAATTGTGACACCAAGTTTCATAGCATTTTATCAGCCAAGGGTATTAAGGATTATTGAATTAAGGCGGGTAGGTGGAATTAAGACACAAATCAATCATAATCTAATATAATGGCAAGACAGAGTCAAGATGTTAATTTGTCTGCTCCTGTCCCTCTGTTTTATTTGACTGTGGTCAAAATATATTAGCAAAGTATATGGCAAAAATATCAACTAGGTCAATTAAATGAAAGAAACTGTATTTTGCTTTCATCTGTTCTCACTATAAAGTTAATTAGATGAAAAATCTTGCAAGACACAATGAAGCTCATTATTTTTGTTGTGATTGAACTGTGGAATAGGAATATTGATTTGCTCTGCACTCTAGATGCTTTAAGGTGGCTTTTTAGACATAACTCTGCTGTTAAATATTTGCGACAGCTGACCATACAACATCTTCTGCAGCATAATATAAATTTCTTTTGGTTTCTTGTCATTTCTTTGCAGATAAATATTTTAGGAAGGTTGTACTGATTGCTTGCAGGACTGGTGGTGACTAGTCAGGCCTATCTGTGACTAGCAGACTCTCCCACAATGGGTGCGGGTAAAGGCCAGTCACTGCTGGGGACAATTAGATCTATTCTTCTCTTTTCATCTTTCATATTTCTTCTTTGTTTAGTCTCAATGATGTCTGTCCCACTCAAGAAATAACATCTCCAGTACCCTGTTGGTGACCCCAGAATTGGGAAGGCATTTCTTTCGAATACTAAAGGTCACCCTTTCAGGACAGAGATGAGATTTTTTTATTTCTCTGAGGTGGAGTGGTTGAATATTTCAATGGCAGTGGCTAGGTTCATGTTAGGCAAGGGAATCAAGGCTTATTGGAAATAGATGGGAATGTGGAATTCAGAGCACAAACAGATCGCCATGATCTTATTAATGGTAGAGCAGGTTTGAAGGAGTGAATGGCCTATTTCTGCTCCTCACTTGCATGCTGATATGAGGAGAAATTTCTTCTGCCAGTTAATCTTTGCAAATTGCTTCCCCAGAGAGCAGTGTAGGCTGGGTTGTTGAATATATTTAAGATTGAGTTAGAGAGGACATTAATTTACAAAGGCAAACACATTGTATGGAGGGCAGGCAGAAAAGCAGATTTCAGGCCGCAATCAAATCAGCTGTGATCTTTTAGAATTTTGAAGCAGGCTCAAAGGGCAGAATGGGCTACTCCTTATGATGCTTTTGGTACTGAATCTGCAGTCAGCACTGTTTAATCATATTCATTAAAATAAACACTCACTCGCAGGGTAATAACTCCATCAGCTCAATTTTCCCTCAGTGAGCATGTGCAGATATCTGACCAACTATACCTCACAGAATGAGGTTGGCTGGTGACAAGGGAACTCTCACAGCTATTATGATAAATCACAACATTTACACGGAGCTCCAGGTCTGCAGATGAACCGAAATTCTACAGTATTACAACAGGGTTTCGAGTTAACTGCAGGAAGAAGTAGATTGCTTTACACAATCTACACTAATAAAGACTGTCTGTTTCAATCTGAATTGGGCCAGGCCTGGTTTGAACGCACAGTCAATCTCTTTCCAGTTTGGGTTTTAAATGCAAGCCTTGCACACTTAATCAAATACACTGCAAGGTAAATATATTAAATATTTTTCTGATTCAGGTTAGAAACTGCCCTTGTGAATGTCTCTCAATGCCAACAAAAATGAATTCTAAATCTCTGACTATGAAATGACAAAGTACTGTTTGGAAACTAAGAGTCACTTTTCAGATGTCTGCCCTGTGAAAAATATAAGCTTTTTTTTTAATTGCCCAAGATTCAAAAGTAATTACCAAATGATGATAAATCTGATGGGCGATCGAACATAATATACTGTGTGCTCTGGTTTGTAATGATTAAGAAAAATACAAATGGCGGAATCTTACAGGAGCCTGAGTGGCATAGACTATGCCAAGATGTGTGGTAGAATCAGGAGACAAGGACACTGAGATTCATTTTGACATTGGGATTATTTCGCTCCTTCTTTTAAGCTTTCACAAGCAGGGTGATGAAATTCTCACTGGACAACGATAGGATATCATTGACCCTCATTATTAATTGTTAAACACCTTGTTAAAGCCATAACTCACCTCATTATCATTCATGCTTCCATTTGATTGAGCTCAACAAGTAAGTTAGTCGTTGGGAAAACTACATAAGGAAACCCATGTGTGTGCCTGCTGAATTCAGCTCATCACTTGATCAGAATGAAGACCAAGTTAGAAACTAGGCACAACATCTCAGTGTATGCTCCATGGTCACAAACCACACCAGCCCCATGTCCACAGACATTGGCATCTAAAATGTGCCAGCATCTATGAAATCTCATGGCACATCTCCGCTGCACTCACAGGACACTTCTGCATTTCTGTGCTATATAAGGTAGATAATCAGCCTAGTGGTAATACCGCTGGATTGTTAATCCAGAGACTCAGGTAAATTTCTGGGGGCCTGGGTTCGAATCTGATTTGGAACTAAGAGTCTATTAATGACCACGAATCCAATCTCAATTGTCAGGGAAAAACATAGCCATCTAGTTTACCAATATCCTTTATGGAGGGAAACTGCTATCCTTACCTGGTCTGGTCTGCCCTACATTTGAATCCAGACCACAGCAATGTGGTTGACTCTTAACTCAATGAGCAACAAATGCTGGCCTAGCCAGTGACACTCTCATCCATGAATGAATAATAAAAAAAAATGGGCTGCACTTGCAACTGGTATTGTAATGTTGAAGCATTAACTGTGCACTCAGGGACATGCACCCAACTCATGGACTGTGCCTCCAAGCTCTTGGTTTGCTGCCAAAATTCTCACTAACTCTGAGCCTACCTGAAGGCTTACTGCATTCCTGCCTTGCCTTTTTGCACTTTGTCCCCTCTTCCAGAGAGAGCAGGGTCATATAATTGCTGTTTAGCAGCAGTAACTGCTGCTCAAAATGGGCACTGCTGAGACTTCAGTGTTGCCAGCCAATCGGACTGGCCAGCAGCTCTCTAATGTCTTAAATGAAATGTAAACAAAATCAAGTTCCCTCAACATCATTCCTATCAGGCACTCCCGGGATAGGGATAGCACTGGGTTTATACAAAGTAAAGCTGACTCTACTCTTTTTGAACGGAAGAGTAAAGATTCCTCGACTCTGGAACTCAAAGGTCCGTCAACTCTTTTGAACTCAAAATAAAGTTCCTTCAACTCTTTCAAAATAAAAGTGACATTCCCTCAACTCCATCCCCATCAAACACTCTTGGGATAGCGACAACAAGGGGTTAAAATACAGTGTAAACTTTCCTCTACTTATTTGAACTCAAGTGAACTTAAAGTCCTCTCAGCTCTGACCCCATCAAACACACCTGGGATAGGGACAACAAGGGATTAGAATACAGAGTAAAACTTCTTCCGTAAATAGATAAGAAGTTGTAGAGCTGGATGAACACAGCAGGCCAGACAGCATCAGAAGAGCAGGAAAGCTGATGTTTCAGGTCTGGACCCCTTCTTCAGACCCTTTTTTCTGAAGAAGGGTCCAGACCCAAACGTCAGCTTTCCTGCTCCTGTGATGCTGCCTGGCCTGCTGTGCTCATCCAGCTCTATACCTTGTTATCTCAGACTCCAGCATCAGCAGTTCCTACTATCTCTGAATAAAATTTCTTCTACTCATTTGAAATGTTAGCACTGCTGCCTCACAGCACCAGGGACCTAGGTTCAATTCCACCCTCAGGTGACTGTCTGTGTGGAGTTTGCACATTCTCCCCGTGTCTGCGTGGGTTTCCTCCCGGTGCTCCGGTTTCCTCCCACAGTCCAGAGATGTACAGGCTAGGTGGATTGGCCATACTAAATTGCCCCTAGTGTTCAGGGATGAGTGGTATAGGGGGATGGGTTCTGGGTGGGATGCTCTGAGCGTCGGTGTGGACTTGTTGGGCTGAAGGGCCTGTTTCCACAATGTAGGGATTCTATGATTCTATGACTCCATCAAACACTTCTGGGACAGGAACAGCAGAAGGCTTCAGTTCTCTAAGCTGGGACTTAGTCCTCAGATGCTGGAGTAAATCTCAACCTGATGACTGGTTTGCAACGCAGCGTGATACTAACTGTTTGGTTCAATTCAAGCACAGGCTGAAGTTACCACGAAAGACATTCCTTCTCAACCTTTCCCATCACCTGAGACACAGTGGCTCTCACCACCAGCCATCTGTCACTAGTAAGATAACAACTCTATGGTCCAGTACAACAATGGTGACTTTACCTTTACTTCAGAGCACTGCCATGAGCATCTACCTGTGCTTCCCAGGGATGTGCTGCACTCTTGGCTATTTCTTGTATAGCTGGAATTGGTATTGTTCCGCACATGTGTGTGTATGAGATGCCTTAAAATGGGTACTATCCCAATGTTGCCAAGCCCCACTGGTTCACGTGGCACCACAAATCCAGATGTTGGGCACCAAATGTGCAGGAAGCTTAGTCATTTTCAGTCTGTACAACAACAACTATGATGCTACAAGATGGTCACATCTAGGAGCATAATTTGCAGAGAGAGGTGCCAGTCTTTCAGGCAAGATTGCATGTTGGAAAGTTTTCTGTCGCAAATTGTCTGGAAATACACTGGTGTGTTTTCAGAGTTTACTTTGTGAGTTCTGAAATTTGTTACACAATGCAGCTGACCCCCTCATGGGAGTCAAAGTCCATTCAATGCCCTTCTTAGGCAGCAAGCACAGCAGCAGCACTGGAAATGCAGCACAACATGGAGATGATCTGAAGCAGAAGCTGTGCCAAGGTCAATCTCTCCCTGTTCTGTTTGCAAGGTGGGAGCTGGACTCCTCCATGCTTCTTGGCAGTGAAACGGGTCTGTCTGGAAACAGCTGGGTTTGCACACTCTGTTTTCTTGTATGCTGTCTAATCGAGGTCCTCATCCAAGTCCTCCTCTGCATTTCTCATCTGTTACTTTGGTGTCAGTGACTTGGCAAATAAACCATTCTTTACAAACAAAACTAGAAATTGCTGGAAAAGCACAGCAGTTCTGGAAGCATCTGTGGAGAAAAATCAGAGTTAACGTTTTGGGTCCAGTGACCCTTCTTCAGAACCCACTGGACCCGAAACATTAACTCCGATTTCTCTCCACAAATGCTGCCCAACCTGCTGAGCTTTTCCAGCAATTTATTTTTGTTTTTGATTTCCGCAGTACTTTCGGTTTTTAAACCACTTTTTATGCCTATTCTGTCTGCAGCCCAGTCATGCCTGGAATGAATCACTGTGTCTGGGACAAAACTTGTCTTCTTGTCATTGTCTGCAGATTACATGCACTGCCAGTACCTGGACTGGTGACTGCCAGGGTCAGATCACATGATGCAGCCCCCTGATCAGTTCTGTCCTGTTGTTCACCTGCATCCTCCTGTGGTTGGGTAGGTAGCAGCTCTCAGGTGTCCAAAAGCAAAAATTCACAAATGGAAGGTTCTTGTGAGGGAAGCTGGTTGAGGATGGGAATCAAAGGTTCCTGATCACACACTGGTGCTTTGATGGGTGGGTGATGTCATGTGAAGATACATTCACTGACCATGACCATCCTCATAATTTCATTAAACCTTTTGTGGCACCTTGCTAGATACTTAAGCAAAACTTTATGAATTAAGCGTCTTGGCCCCTTCTGAGGGTGACACTTGAAGTTTCTTGGCCTTCCATCGACTGCGGGATCTCTCATTTGCACCTTGAATGCTTTCAGCACGGCATCCATGACTTTGAGATTAAATGAGTGCTAGAGAAACTTAGAAGGTTTGGTAGAATCTATGCAAGGGAGAAATTCTTTAGCTTCCAAAGAAGGGTCATTTTGGTCTGGAAACATGAACCCCATTTCTCTCTCCATAGATGCCACCATACCTTCCAACACAATCTGTTCTTATTTCAGATCTCCAGCATCTAAAGTAAATTACTGTTATCCTTTTACTTTGGAACCCTCTATCTGCCCTTGTCCTCAATTTAGAAGAATTTATATTGCAAACAATATTTTGTTTAGTTTCTACTTAAACCTGTCTTTAAAAAGAGCATTCTGACTATACAAGGTGATTAGCAGGTTACTCTACTGCTGCTACCCCCAACAGCTGCTGTGCTTAGAGACCACAGACAACAGCAGGGCCAGACAACAGCTCTACAGTGCCTCCGGCCTACACTACCATGCCCATTGGGCAGTTTACAAATCATAGCTCCCTTTGTCCAAGAAGCATGGTTTGCCACAACATTGTATGATCCAGTAAGTGTTAAATATCACAGTGATAAGATCCAGCCAGTACCAACTAGGAATATTAAGCATGCTAAAGAAATTGAATGACATGTGATTTTTGCTGATTTGATTTTCAAAATCAGTTACTTCATGTGAAAAGCCAATGTGAAGTCTGTTAGAGTAGGCTAAAACTGACCAGAATATATTAGAAGTTCTATTTTCATGGAGGCAATGTATTGCAAGTTGGCAAACTATGAAATTGCGTACTGAATAACTTTGATGCAGTAAACGTTTGCTGATGTCCATGATTTGTGCAACAATTCAACAGGAATTTCTGAAGTCTGACTGAATGATAAATGTTTTAAAATAAAATTAGATTTAACTGGCAGAACATAAAATGCTTCTGACAGGAAAACAATAAATGTTTGCTTCGTGGGCCAGGCCACGTGCCAGGTACCACTTTGCATCATGCTTAAAATTTTAATTTGGAAATAAATTACTTGTTCTAAAATTATGGCAGACCACTGGTGCTGAAGGTGAAAATGTGCTGGGACAAAAATATTGACCAATTTATTTAGGGGACTCTGACCAGCAGCCACTGGCAAAATGCTGCCCCCTGTCCAGCAGAGAAAATTTAACAACTAATCATCAATATTTAATAAAAATGAAACTTTGACCTTCAACATACGACTGGCTCCTGATAGCCTATTCCATGACTGAGCATTTTTATAACATGGGGCTAACATTGTGCTTTACCTGGACCAGTATTTATTTGTCTTCTAGTTTCATAAATCTTTTCTTCAATTGAATTGCAATGGTTAAATTAATACTTGAACAGCACGGCCAGTATTTGTTACAGGATTGGGAGTTTTCAGTTTCAACTGAGCAACGACAGAATGCAATACAGCAGGAAAAGAGTTCTCCTCCTGCTGTTCAGTTAGGGTCACTGCAAGCCTTTCAAAACTATACCTAGTTTGGTAGTACTTGTAGTTAGGTTACAAGACGAACATTTCAGAGGCATGGACTAAAAATATGACAGACATAAGTTCAGCATCCAACCATTGCAGTTTACAGATTTAAATAAATGTGAAATAAAATTCTAGAATCAGTACTAGCTATGAAATTGTCAGTTTGTCATGAAAATCTAACCAATCAATTAGGGAAGTAGTCCTGCTACATTGGGATAACATTTGTTAAGTAATACTGAGCTTGTAACGAATTATGCTCAGGGACATCCAATTTAAGGCAGTCATTTGGGCTCACAAAACAGTCACTTGTGTGAAATCGAAGCTGCATATAGTCTTAACAGGGTCTTAACAGCCATTCTCTGGATCCTTTCTCAGACCAATGCTTGGATTAACTAGAGTCAACCTGTCTGGTTTATTTTAAACAAAGCTTTGCAGTTAACTGTCAGTCATCATCTAATTTATGCATTCTCCATGTCAACACTTCTACTAATCAAAGCCCATGCACCAACCCTCTTCTCATACAGTATGAAAAGGTTGGATTTTTTTTTACATAGATATGTCTTACGAGACAAAGTGCTTTGACAAAATGTGTCTTTTTCAGTAATAACTATATACTGTACTTCTGAATGACTGGAACACTTCCACTTGCATCACCACTTAGAATGCAGTTCAAAACTAGCTCAGCTTCTACCTTCTCAAGTTAGGTTTGGGGAATAAATGTTCATCTGGCCAGCAACGTTCACAACACCTGAATGAATAATTAGAACACTATAGGGTCAGCAGAAGCTAAAAATGGATGCGTAATAGGTAAACTGACAGTGAAAAGAAAAGTGAAAGCGAGAGATTTATTTTAGGAAAAGATAAAAACTGAGCATAATTCAAAAAGTACAAGGCTGATTTTAAACAAACCCAATGTTATCAAATAAATTTAAAAATAAATATGTTGACATATTGTAATATTACATTAAATATAAGCAACATTGCAAACAGAGTATTATACAATGTCAGTGGCAATTAATACATGACCAACCACATTGGCGAAATTTTCAATCAAAGTGAGAAATGGTTTAAAAGCCTTCACATTGCAGAGTATTCGACTTCAATGTAAATTTGCTTGGGCAGCCATAGCTGTGGCATTCAAGCAAAAGGTTAATGGAGCAGGCAACCATAGACTCCACTTGACTGAATTGTATCCTTTTCACTGGTAGTTTGTCTATAAAATGTCACACAGCTGCAGTTATTTATTATCAAGCAGAGGCAGACAACCATGCAAACTGAAATCCGCATTTGTTCCTTTAAAATCATAATGTGACAAGGTTCAGTATCACTTGAGGTGATAAAAATATACATTTTTTATGTGTAACCCTTGAACCGCTGCAGTCCTCCAGCTATGGGTTGACCCACAATGCTATTAGGGAGGGAATTCCAGGATTTTGACTTAGCAACAGTGAAGGGACGGCAATATATTTCCAAGTCAGGATGGTGAGTGACTTGGAAGGGAACTTGGAGGTAGTGGTATTCCTATATGCCTGATGCCCTTGTCCTTCTAGACGGAAGTGGTTGTGGGTTTGGAAGGTGTTGTCTGAGGATCTTTGGTGAAGTTCTGCAGTGCATCTTGTGGATAATACACACTGCTGCTAAGAAGCGGTGTGGTGGAGGGAGTGAATGCTCGTGGGTGTAGTGCCAATCAAGCGGGCTGCTTTGTCCTGAAAGGTGTCAAGCTTCTTGAGTGTTGTTGGGGCTGTAGTCATCCAGGCAAGTGGAGAGTATTCCATCACACTCCTGACTTGTGCCTTGTAAATGGCAGACAGCATTTGAGGAATCAAGAGGTGAGTTACTTGCTGCAGTATTCCTAGCTTCTGGCCTGTTCTTGTAGCCACTCTGCTAATGTGGTGAGTCCAGTTGAGTTTCTGGTCATTAGTAACTCCCAGGATGTTGATAGTAGGGGATCAGTGATGGTAAAAGCATTGAATGTCATGGGACGGTGATTAGATTGTCTCTTATTGGTAATGGTCGTAGCCTGGCATTTGTGTGGTGAGAATGTCACTTGCCACTTGTCAGCCCAAGCCTGGGTATTGCCCAGATCTTGTTGCATGTGAACATGGACTGCTTCAGTATTTGAGGAGTCACGAATGGTGCTCAACGTTGTGCAATCATCAGCAAACATCCCCACTTCTGACCTAATGGTGGACGGAAGGTCACTGATGAAGCAACTGAAGGTGGTTGGGCCTAGGACACTACTCTGAGGAACTCCTGCAGAGATGTCCTGGAGCTGAGATGATTGACCTCCCACAGCCATGACCATTTTCCTATGTGTCAGGTATGACTCCAACCACCAGAATGGTTGCCCCGATACCCATTGATTCCAGTTTTGCTAGGTCTCCCTGATGCCACATTTGGTCGAATGCAGGCTGTCACTCTCACCTCACCTATGGAATTCAGCTCTTTTGTCCATGTTTGAACCAAGGCTGTAATGAGGTCAGGAGCTGAGTGGCCCTGACGGAACCCAAACTGTTGTCACTGAGCAAATTATTTCTGAGCAGGTGCTGCTGGATAGCACCTATAACCAGCAACTGATTGAAAGCTTGAAAGCATCCTATAAAAGGCTGACCCTCAATATTGTTGGCTGGAACGTGCGCTCACAACGTATCTTGTATTATGAACAAGTCTTCAAAGGGTGTTTCATTTGAAGTGTCTTTGCCAAATGCCCCTCCCCACCATCATCCCTAACCCATAACCTCAGTAGCGGCTCCTTCTTCTCTCAGCTGGCCTGTCTCATTCTCTCTCATAGCTCTCCTGACTGCGTAAGGCACCCACACTCCTGAAGCAGAAAGGGGTCCCAGAGATAAAATTTTGTTTGTAGCAGCTTCAAGAATCTGACCAAGGGTTTCCAATCCAAAATTCAGTAGGGTTAGGACCCTAGAATAAAGATGTACCCACTGACTTGTTGCTGTGGTCGGTTGGCTACAATGTTACTGAATAGTCTCCAGATTTTCTGATGGATATGAACAATGGCTACAATGTAAGATTGATTGTTGCAGACATTATTGACTGAAAAGCTGTTGTCAAGCTTCAAAATCAATTGCATAGATTTCTAAAGGGTAAATTTGACATCTTTTTCAGCTTGATTCACTTAATAGGTACATTTTGGTGTTTTGAAACTCATTTAGATCATACAAACCTTTGGTTAAACTTTCTAATGAATTTAGTCTTCTGTCAGTATTCGGCAATGCCGAGCTGAATAAGTGCAAATAATAGAGAATAAAGGAAATTTGGTGCATCGTAAGGTACTGCTTTATCAGCAACTGGGATACAAACTAGTGACCAATCTGCTGCTCCGGATATGTGTCTATAAAATCTATGCAATGCCACTGGCAAGGAGTTTTCAATTGCTTTGAATTAAAATGGAACAGGAAATTGAAAGAAAATACTTTAAACTTGAAAGATTATTTTGCCAAGAAGATTTTCTTACCACTGCTAGTTATAATTTTAGAAATGTTAGCTTGTGTATTTTGCACAATTGAATAAAAATCAGGTTGTCAAATTATCAACCTTTGTTAAAATTGTATCAACCATCAATTTCATTCATTGCACACCACTTCTAACCGCTGGCCGCAATGCCTTCTCTCTCTTATGTCTTGCAAGTAGCAGCAGGACGTCCATTAGTTCTGTGCAGAAATGGCCTGTATATTCAGAAACCACCAGCTCACCAGCTCATATACTGACACCTTGATGGGATTGTTAGGTTTAAAGAATGCGGGAGCACAATCTGGTGAGCATGTCACCGCAGGAGCTCCACAGCTGGGTGAGGAAGAATTGCCCCAGTCTGCAGGCACTCAAAGGACTGTCAGAGACCAGGCACCTGCTCAGGCCCAGGCAGGAGAATATCCTGCGGTGTTGGCCATTAGGCACTTTATCCACATGAAAGCAGGAACAGGAGCAGTAGGCAGATATGTGGGAGGCAATGACTCCTATTGCTCAGAAGCTGCAGGACAGTAGCAATGCATGTGACCTCCTGGCTACCTCCATGGGCAGGCTGATGGTTGCCGTGGAAAGTCAGGTCCTGGACTCACAAGGTCTGCTGGAAAAGCACACTCCTCCAGCAATCAGACCAATACAGGTGATCAGCCTGTTCCGTCTCAAACACCAGTTTCTGATCAGACAAGCCCAATCCTGAGCTAGCTACTATCACTCTGAGGCAGGCTTTCTTATAGACAAGAAAGGCTGTGTCTTTGAACTTACACATTTTTCAATCTCTAGCAATATGATCAGTTTGACCACTAGTGAACATCACAAATGTGTCATCTAGCATGGTCAGTTTAATCAATGGCCATTAAGTTATTTGCTTCCCTGCAATGAGGCTTATCTTTTGATTTTAATCAACTTGGATTTCAGGCTTTGCTTGTTCACGCTGTTGCCATCTTTATATCATTTGATTAACTGTATGATATTTACACAGTACAATTCTATGATCAAGCACTCTCTGTTTAGCTGATAAATAGTTCATATTATCACGTCTCATATTCTGGTCAGTTTTAACAAGACATCAGCCTTTGGTACATTTTGTAACAGTTTAGTCCATTACTGTTGAGTTACAACACTTAAATAAACACATACATTCCTAAAGAAAGACGCAGAAACATCAAGACTGGTGACCTTTCTAACCAATAGGTCATCATCTAGCCATTGACTTATCAATAGAGTAAACTTCATAGATTTCTTTAAAACTTTATTTAATTTCATTTTGAATAATCCAGCAGATTTTAGGTTAATACCTGCAGTTCCCATGTGGAACAGGAATCACACACTGGTCCCCCAGATGTCTCCTCTCAGACACTCCTGAAGTGGCTGGACCCTCCACCTCCCCCCCTGCCTGACCCTTGGAAGGTGAGGTCAAAGACAGTCCACCTTCCTTTGGCAAGCAAGCCCTGACAATGCCTGTGTTGTCCAGACACAAGTGCCCCCAGGGATGACTGATCGAACAACCTGAGCCAGTGGGCTCCGTGCTGAACTGGCTTCTTTCACCCCAGCTCCAGAACTAATGTTTATACTGAGATGTAGTGGGAAGGGGAGAAAGAAGAGAACCTATTAATGACACTCAATTTGGGGGTGGGGGGGGGGGGCGGATGATAATTGCACGGTATACAATATATCATGTTTGTATAAATTTCATTGTAATATCTGGTTGTTTGAGTCTCTGTGTAGGTCCAAATTTCACAGTGCCAACACTGTGTCTAACTTCAGGTCCAGAGAAGATGTGCCATATATCAACGTCTAAATTGAGAGCTTGTTGCTGCGTGTGGAAGCAAGATGAACAAAGCATTTGTAGGGCAATATGTTCTGCTGACATCATTGCCCTTCAAGTTAAAAGATTCCTGGTCTCTCCCTGGCCTCTGCGTCCAAAACGGTTGATATGATTGAGGTAGTCAGTGATATCTAGGCAAGGCGGTGTACAGCTTTCAAGGAGCCAATGCAATATGATTACCAGAGATGAGGGACCCCTTGTGTTGTCCTGCATGATGCATGGCTTTATATGCAATTTTGTTTCTTTTTAAAGGGCTTTACCTCAGTGGATTTGACAACCACCTTGCTCACAGGTCAAGACACGCACACTACCCACACTGCAGATGTGCTTCCTGACGTTTTCCTTCTCAATGTGCATTTTTGATTTACAGCATGATGGGAGATAACAGTTACCACTCTTCAGTCAGTGGCTTCCGACCTGCTCCTCTGCATGTCTCTGACGACCTAAACATCCTGATAGCCCTGCCTGTGAACCCCATGAGCTTCACACCTACCCAGGTCCCCATCCAACCCATGTCCATGGGCATGCATTTCCCCCAAACCCCCATGCTCCAGCCCCTGGTATATGAGGTGACCATGCCAAGTATAGTCATAAATCGTATCTCACTTGGAGCCAGCATAGTCTTGACCATGGACAAATTCCACCTCCCCTCACATGACACCCTTTCCATCCATGTTTTAACATATTCACCCACCACTTAACAATTGTCATCCCCTCTCCACCCTCCCCCTCAGCCTATTACCCCCAATACTGATCCAACTCTCTATCCCATGGCAGCAGCTCTTCTTTGCCCCATAACCCCTCATCCCCCTTTTACCTTAGTTTCTATGGATGGACCCAATGGACTAAGTGGACAGCACCCAGATGAGAAGTGACCAGACCCCTGATTGATGGTTGAATATTTCTCCACATGTGTTCACCCTGTTCGCCAGAGCAGCCGTTATGGAGCCACAGGACTGACCACGACCCACTCATTGGACTGCTGAGATGAGGACTCCTGATTGACATCACCCAGACCAGACACTTGATCATGGCCAATTGTCTGGATGGGTATGGGAACCTGCCCTTGGCTTATTGCCCCAGGATCCCCTGATTAATGAGTGCTTCTATGAACTCTGATGAGGACTACTCCCCTGAGTAGCTGAGACATAGCTGCTTGCTTGCAGAAAGTGCAGTGTGTTTGGCACATAAGCTGCTGCTGTGAGATTGACATTGCACACTGCCATACAGCAAAATATCCACCTCCTTTTCTGAGGACTGCTGACTGCAAGCTGGTTGTGTGACTGTGCTGATTGGAAAGATGACACATAGATGGTGCAAGCATGAAGGTAGGCATTAACTGAATGAGTACTAAGAATGCAAATGAGCATCCCCGAGGTGCAGCCTGGTCCAAGTCGGGAGCTTGTGTTGATGCACACAAAGTAACCTCGCGACAAACTTTCCATGCTAATTGTTGGTACACCCTGCAATGCAAATCTGTTCTTTTTAAGCAGTCTGCAAGTTGATTGGAGAGGTGCCATGATGATGCAAAATGCACATTACCATTCAGCAAGTATGTTACCACTCGGCAAGAATGTAATGAGATGCTCCCAACATTGAGCTAGATCTCATCAGTTTTGTCACGCAATTCTGTCACGAATCTTGCCATAGTCCCTATCATTCAGACCCATGTAAGATTCTTGCCTTGGTATTTTTCTTTCTACAAACGTCAAGATTTTCTTACACCATCTTTCACAGGCTGTGTCAAAGGGTTGATTCAACTTAAGAAATGTTCTGGAGTCTTCTCTGCCTAATTTTAATAAATGTGAATTAGTTATTTTATCATATCCAAATGAAGATTGATGATGTGGGTCTAATCTAAGCTACAATGGGACAGCATACTTTGTTCCACTCAGGTCAAGCTGCACAGATTGCTGCTATTTATATTTATACTTGATGTGACCTGTGTTTAATGCCACAATCCTGGTACAATTGATTATATTGCTGCATGTTTGTGTTCGTGGCACAACAAAGTAATTTGTGGTTCTGTCTCCTCATGCTACATCCAATCCATGATAGAGAAATTGTAACACTTGTTTTAAACAAGCATGAATTACAAAGGTCCATGTGGTAATGATGCTGAGCCTGTCAATGCTGACTAATGTTTCATGGGTGAGAGCAACTTCGGGAATATGTGTACTATTCCATCAAAATTCTGATGATGTGGTGGGTCATTCTGCATGACCCCAGGGAATTTGCTATTTAACTCTGCAACATTGGTCAATTGCCAATTATAACAAACATTTCTCATAACAACTATTTAGGGCTGGAAGAACACAGTGTTCCTTCTGCCTCCTGTTTGTCTACCTTGGTTTCTAGCTTCTGCAGTTTTTTTTAGTCTCTAACTATTTAGGGCTGTTTTTTTCCAGTCAGAAAAAGCCTTCTCTGTCACTTTTACAGCAATATCAGAAAAATGATTTGAAATTTCAAAATAGCTACACTGTGCTCAAATGTATGTAAATTTTTAACATTATTCTGAGAATTCTTTTGATATTTTGAATAATGAAACTGATATGACTTTTTAATAATATTCTAAATGGTTTTTTGATTCTATAAAAAATTCAATAAGATTTTTTAAGATAACTTTGCTCCCACTTGCATGACTTTAAAATTTAATATTTACACTTCACTTCTTAAAATGATTCTGCTGAACTACCTGGCCTTGAAAGATTTTGTTCAAATTTGTAATCTGTTCATGTTTATATGACTTTAAATTCCTAGCTACATGTCAATGACATTCTAAATATAACTTACTTACTTTAATTTGTTTTTTAATTTGATGGTCAGCTCTTTTACTTCTGCCTGTTTTGAAAGAGTATCAAAGGTTGTGCTCATGTTTCTCAGATGCCCAATGTAGCATATCACCTTCTTATTGCTCAACTTGGGACCAATATGTATTGGAAAGTTTTATAATGTTCACTTGTATTCAACAAGACCGCAAACAAAAGATAAAGTGCTGGATGTGCTTCAAGGAACAAACAGAAACCACTTGTCTTTCAAGCAACAACAAATCTTCAGTCAACGAATGATCACAGCACCCAGCTCATATTTACTGCAACCAGGTGTCAATTAAGTTCTGTCAGGCCTGTTGCACATAATACTGCATCAATACCCTCATCTTCCTCCTCTGGAGACTGCTGCTGCTCTCCCAGCTCTCCAGCGTTGGTTACATCTGCTCTTTGCCTGCTCCAGACTGTATAGAGACCAAACAGCATGCTCAGATTGCGTGGCACACTCTGTCTTGACAGACATGCACACAGACACACACACACACACACACACACACACACACACACATCGCTTTTGACTTAGAGGTGTGGCCATTGATTTATTTGCAGCTCATGCAGTTTGTTTGCATTCTGGCTATTTGATGCGTTCTTTGGGAGTTTGATCACCATTTGCCTGTGTTTTCAGATAAATCCTCACCATGTCTCATCATTGTGTAAAATCCATCTAACAGATTTCCAACCATGCTCTTTGTTGGTGGGGATCTACTGGACCTGCTTGATCAAGATAGAGAAAAAAATCTAGTAATTGAATGAAAAGAGGCTCTTGTTCCAAAGCAGGTGCAGTTTATATCATGATAGCAATAAAGTCCAAATTACGTTGGAAACAAAGACGTTGGATCAACTTTTATATTTGTTTTTACTAAGTTCTGGTTGCATTGATTTTTTTTAAAATTTCTCACTGCAAGGCCTAATGAATTTTCTCACTATATCTTATCAAACTCACCTCATTAACCATCTAACCTGACCTTATAGCCCCCTCTCATTTAACACTAACCTCTTCCTAAAACACACTGCCAACCAGATACTTCCTAAATTAATCTAGTCCCACTTGCCAGCATTTGGCCCGTATCCCTCTAAGTCCTTCCTATTCACATACCCATCCAGATGCCTTTTAAATGTTGTTAGAGACACAATTCATCGGTATGTCTCAGAGATAGTGGGAACTGCAGATACTGCAGAATCTGAGATAACAAGGTGTAGAGCTGGATGAATACAGCAGGCCAAGCAGAATCAGA
>JAHRHZ010000271.1:23115090-23272679 GCA_024137785.1 Ginglymostoma cirratum | reverse complement strand
CAAAATGTCAGCTTTCCTGCTCCTCTGATGCTGCCTGGCCTGCTGTGTTCCTCCAGCTCTACACTAAATCATATTGGGAACAGTGAAACAAGTTTCTCTCGAAGGAATTGACTTTACTTTGGGAAATGACCTGTCACTTAAGAATACTGGATTCACCAAGGATATTTTGTGTTGTAAGTAAACAGTCTGCAGAGCAGATTAGATTGGCTAAATGGCCTATTTCTACTCACACATCTCGTAGTTTGGTTTAATCTATTTTAATGTCATTTCTTAATAAACTTCTTTCTTCTTGTTAAAATAAGTCTGCAACATTTCATGCTTATGTTTCAGTGAGAGACCACCTCTTTAAAACCAAATAAAAATGTGATCTAAAATAAGATATGATTGGTTCGGTGCATAGTTCATTGGTCATTCTACTCTTCCTGTTTTACAAAAACAGTTGAATCTAGCTCATGCATTTTCACAACTCTCTGCAACACTTTTAAAGCATCACGTCAGATGGACTTCTGTAAGCTACCACGCGTGACTATGCAAGCTGCATTATTTACTCCAGTACAATATCCTACTTTGCACTTCAATTAGGAAATATCAAAAGTGAGGAATGAAAACAGGCTCCTCTGAAAATTGATTAAGAAGGTCAAAATGATAGGAAAAGGAAGATTTGCTAATTCTGAATGGATTCTTTCTCCAGTAAAAAATTGGAAAACATGCTAATATTATATCTTGGGTTTCATAACGTGAGTTGTCTGAAGTGACTTGAAAAGAATCAATTTATCACTTCAAAAGAAATCAGCGGCTTTCATTCTCACAAAAAAAAAAGCATTATGCAGATTTTTGATGTTTTAGTAAGAGGAAAGAGTACCAGTCTCTAGTTCCAAACAGTTGTGGAATGGAAAAATCTGATCACACTGTTGTTTATCTCCCCTTCCCTGTTAGACCGACATGGATATTGATATTTGTATTTTGATCATATCTTCTAAATTAGAAAGTGTCCAAGTTTGTCAAAATATAAAGCAAATGGTTGAGAATTCTGATTTGAAACACGTACACAATCAATTCCTGATAGTTGTAGATTACAAATGGCAGGCTTTATCGCAATGGTATCGCAATTGCTTTTCACGATTTTCAACCTATATTTGCTGAATATTATACTTTCAATCAAAACCCTATATTCTTTAAAGTTTGTGTAGTTCTACTTTACTGTATCCTGAGGATGTGCCTTGAAATTCCTGAAGGTGACTCATGTTATTTTTGGTTTATTTAATAAATCCACTGTTACGAAAATGAAAACCTGTCTCAGAGATAAATTGAGGTTTGACAGATTCACAGCATTTACCACCATGCAGCTGGAAATTTCAGCTGACTTGGATACTGTTCAGTTATAGTGGAATTGACCTTACCACTAAAATGTAATGATTACAGAGGGGTTATTGTCCTTCTTAGAAAATAAATAATTCTTGATCACTTAAAGCCATTATGATTTTCTATATCCATCATACAAGTATTAAGCTTTTCTTGAGATGCTAGCTTAAATCAGTGGATGTCAGCCTACAATTATTTCTTTTATATAACACAGAGCGCCCATTCAGCACAGACCTACCCTTGGCCTGCAATAAATGACGTACTGAGAATGTGCTTTTGCTGTTCAAATTTTGGAACGCACAAAGTTCAGCACAACAAGACGCCAACCACAGCTATAGTGCAACTCAAAGGAAAATTGCCTCAGAAGAAATGTTTTGCAGTCAGTCCTATCATATCTACAGTATCTTCTTATGGTTTAGCTACTTTTTGAAGCATTTTATATTTTTCATGTCTTGAAAAAGTCTTGTAAATTAGCTTGAATGAAATCCTGAGCAGATCTATGTAGCTTGCACATACCTATTGACAGTTTGAATACTGGTTGTATTTCTGAGGTCAAGTTGATTTTCCAAAATTTTGACTACATTCCACTTCACAATAAATGCTATCAATTGTGAGGCAATTATTTGGCAGGGTCAGGGGGGATGAAGATGGGGTTGATGAAAGGTGAAGGCATTGGAGTTTGCGTGATGCTGCAGGGCTTAAGCTGATCACGTGTAAACAAAAAACAAAAATCAGCAGTTTCCAAATTAATCAAATCTGCAAAATTTATACAACTAGTAGCCACGTCATGAACCAATGTTAATGTCCAAGAAGGGTAGCAGATTAGCATTGGCAAGAGGTAGCCAGAGATTGAATATTGATGTAGCCAACTCATTACCACTTAAAGTTAATTTAGCACAAGTTGTTCAGACAGTGACCATGGTGGTAGTGCATCGCCAAATCTCTGGATAGCCAGAATTGATGATAAATTCCATGATCTTCTGTGCTGGGATTTGAATCCATATCCTTGAAGAATTATGCCAGGCTTCTGGATTGTTAATCAAGTATCATTATTACTATGTCAACGTCTCCCTGGCATTTGTGACATGTAGACTGATGAGGATAAAATCAAGTTGATTTTTCCCTCTTGTTGTTTCCCTCAAAGCCTGCTCCAGATTCAGGTTAGCAGTTACATCCTTGATAACTCAGTTAGCTCCACTGAGCCACTCTTGGACGTTGAAGCCCCCATCCAGAGTATATTCTTGTCGTCATCACTGCTTATTCCAAGTGGTGTTCGAAATGAACAAATATTAATTCATCAATGTGGGGGTGTTGGGGTGTAGCTGCTGGTCATCAGCAGGAAGTTTCCTTGCCCATTTTTGACCTTGGGGATGATGGCAGAATTTAACTTCAAATCTGGCTCCACAGAAATTTGGGCTATTCTATTCCACTGTGGTCTGCAAATCATTTCTGCTTATTTAACTTTAAGTGATGTTGAGATGTCTACATTAACACTCAATCTCCTAGCTACATCCTGCAAATGCTGATCTGCTACTCTTTTTGGTGGTCAACACTGTTCCATGACGTGATCACTGTGCATCAAATAGAACAATTTCTGCAGCTTCTTCAAGAAGAGTGTCATGAGTTATGAAGGCATTTGGAGCAAATGTTGAGGACTCCTTAGGCAAGTCACTCCAAACTATTATCACAGTGTCACTACCGCTAGAGGTGGGTCTGTCCTGCTGGTGGGATAGGACATATCCACTGATGTCAATTATGGTATCTTGGGCAATGTTTGTAAGGTATGAATCTGTAAGTGTGGCTACATGTGGCTGATGCTTGACTAGTTGTGAGAGAAGTCTCCCATTTTTATCACAAGACTCCAAATGTCAGTAAGGAAAACTTGGAAATGTTTACAGAACTGGGGTTGTTGTTGCTGTTTCTAGCGCTTATGTCAATGCCAAGTGGTCCTATCAGTTTCACTGGAAAGGTTTTGAGATGGCTGCGTGGCTTGCTAGGCCTGGTCTGGAGTCCAACATAGGTTAGACCAGGTAAGGATCATCAGATTTCATTCTCTAAAGGACATCAATGAACAAGATTCATTTTTACAAAAAGCAACAATGTTTACATAGTAACCAATAAGCTATCTTATTAATCCCAGATATTTATTGCACGAAAATTTCATCACCTGCCTTAGAGAATTTGAAACTCCTATTCCCAGAACACAAGCCCAGAGATCCAGATTGCTAGCCCAGCGAGATAATCACCAAAGCCATTGCCTCACCCAGCTATAACGTGGTCTCACATTTAAATCCATAACCTTCATATCATAATGGTGTTCCACTGTAACACACCAAACAAAAAATACAATTATAACTTTTCTGGATGTCCTTGGTAGTCAGGCTGCCTCGCATTTTACACTGTTGTGGCTGCTGCTACATCTTCAGTCACTCAATGTTCTAACCTTTAAATTTGGGGGTCAATGCAATATCATGAAAGTTCAAACTTTTATTGTTGGGAGTCCCTCTGATCTCCTCTGATGCAAATACTTGTAAATGACAGAAAGAAGCTGTCTTTTAGTTTAATTGAGTAAATTAACTGAAATTATGTGCATTCAGAGGCTGGTGAGAAATACACATGAATTTACCAAGCATTGATTGAAAATCCAATGAAGTCGTAGGTAAAATAGGTAAAATAGTGAGTTCACGGTAAGTCCACTGCATGAAATACACCAAAGAACCACTAAAAATATTTCCCATTTTTATAGATTAATGCAGTTTCAAAGGAGGGGCAGTATGGGGGCTCAGTGGTTAGCACTGCTGCCTCATAGCACCGCTGCCTAATAGCACCAGGGACCAGGGTTTGATTCCAGCCTCGGGTGACTGCCCGTGTGGAGTTTGCACATTCTCCCTGTGTCTGCGTGGGTTTCCTCCAAGATCTTTGGTTTCCTCCCACAGTCCAAAGATGTGCAGGTTAGGTGGATTCGCTATGCTAAATTGCCCATAGTGTCCAGGGATGTGTGGGTTAGGTGGATTAGCCATGGGAAATGCAGGGTTACAGGGATAAGGTGATGGGGTGGAGGGGGTGTGAGTCTGGACAGAATGCTATGCAGAGAGTCAATGTGGACTTGTTGGGCCAAATGGTCTGTTTCCACACTGTAGGAATTCTATGGTATTTTCTCTCAAGCTAGCAATTCTGTAGTTACTGTCATGTAGCTTTTGAGTGTCATATGCCATTACACCAGTAGGTAGCAATGTTACACCATATACTCTCTGTCATGTAAAATGTCTCATTTCTAATGAACAGCTGATAACCTCTACTCATGGCCATTTTCCAAGAGGCAGGGCCAGAAATGCTATCAGTCACAAATGGTTGATCGGCAATTATATTGAGGGCAACTGTCAGAAGCTGACTGGAGGGTGCTAGTGGCATGGGGGCCTGTCTGACTGGCTGTTGTGGTCATTTTTTTAATGTGCTCATGATAGGAATGCCTTCTCTCTCTTACAGCAGGATCATGCCCTGAGATGACTTTGCCTGTTAACCAGCTTACTCTTTATAGCCAGCAGCAAAATGATGTTGCCAGGTATTTGTTCTGACTTCCATGTCAAGAATTTACAACAACTATCTTGTTTGGTGCACTTGGTAAGTTAGGATTTTTAATATTTGTGAATTGTGGAATTAATAAAGCATTAAACAAGCAATAATCCTTCTGAATTACCAACTCCACCATTGCCTAGCAAGTTGCTCAGCAAACGCATAAAAAGATGCATCAAATTGTTCCCGACATCAAGATTGGCTTCATAGACCTTTCTTCTGATTCTGCCACAAATCTTGCCACAGCACATGTCACTCAAGTTCCTATAAGATTTTGCCAATCATGTTTTGGTAATGTTTTCTTCCTGTCAAATGAAAGGTGATTTAACATATTCCTTATTTAAATGGCTCAAACCATTCACATCAAAGTTAGCCGATCAATAAACGTTTCAGACTGTTTTGTTTGAATGGTCAGCTATGTGCTGTATGTTTCTAGTATGGGTGTTGTAGGTGAGTGAGCAGTGAAATCAGCAGCCATTTCATATCAAGTAGAGAGGTTGGACAATCCACCATGTAGGAAGTGAACATCTGCTTTCAATATTCAGTATATGTTTAAAGATAACAAGCAGGAAGCATCTTAATTATTTTCAGATGTACAGAGTAGAAAATTATAGTCTGGAATTATTGTAAAAGGCACCTTTTTGCATTGTACAGTAATCAGTGCCTGCTCTGAGAGCTGTTAAACTGAAGTCCTTTCTACCCACAAAGCTGGATGTAAAACATCCTATGGCATTGGGTAACATGATCAGGGAAATTTTGGAATTGTACAGGCCAATATTTGTTGTGACTCAATATTTACTTCCAAATTACAGTCTATTGTGATGGGTCAGTTCACTGGACAACTAGTTTGCAATGTAGAATAACACCAACTGCATGGATTCAATTCCTGCGCTGGTTGAGGTTACTGTGAAGGACTTTCTTTCTCAACATTTCCCCTCGTCTGAGCCATGGGTGACCCTCAGGTTAAACAACTGCCAGTCATTTTTCTTTAATAAGAGAGCAGTCCTACAGTCCGGTAATGCTATGGTGACTTTATATTTTATTGCATGTTAGCAGTAGATATAATTAACATTAATGAACTAGACATAATTACAACTATCAGTAGCCAGGTACATCAAGTCTGCCTCCAGCAGGGCCTTGTTCAAGGCTAACTGTCTCTCCACCCAAAGACAGAGATGTCGGGCCAGTTGGGGCTAATGTAATATCAACATTAACTCTTTAAGAATCATTATGTTACACAATAACTATGAACACGATCACAGATTCTTGTAAAAATCTAATGGTTTAGTAACATTGTTTAAGGAAGGAAATCCGTCATCATTGTCTGGTCCACATGTGACTCCAAACCCCCATCAATATGATTGATTCTTAGCTGTTTTCTGAAATAGTCTAGTCAGCCACTCAGGTCAAGGATAATTAGAGTTAGGCAGGCAACAAAAGTTAAATCCAGATCTCTTGAAAGAATAAAGAGAAAGAAAATACACTAATTAATATTTCAGGTCTTCTGAGTCCAAAGCCCAACTAGAATGAAAGCTTGATTCTCCAGACTGTAGAACAATTCTTTCAATGTTTCCTAATCCTTCTCATTTTCTTCTATTTAAAATAAATCTCATCTTAATAACTATTGTCATGCATTCTTTATAAATAAGGTTCAGTGCTTACATGTTGAAACATTTGTTGCATGTGGAAAATGTACTGGTCATACTCACAAAATAGGAAATGAGAAAATATTCACAAATAAATGTTATGTTTATTTTAAGAATGTTTATAAAAGGGCTTAAAACATTTTTATTTGCAGAGAGGTGGTATTGTTATGATTTATCACAGTAGTTTACGCTTTTATTAAAAAAAAATTCTCTGAAAGGAATAACCCTGCAAAACTGCATAGGTGTGTTTCCAGTATGCCCGTAATTATTTTTCATAAAAGGTGACATCTGTTGGACAATGTCTTTGATGGTGAAGATTAGCGATGCAGGGGATGCTTGGTTGGGCCCACACTCCCTCCCAGCCAAGACCATAGAAAACATTGGTACCAGCCCCTATCTCCTAACTCAGTCTTGGTCTCATAGTGGAGCACCTTTCTGCCTGAATCCATTCAACACTCTGGCCTCCATAAATACACTCATTTCATTAAGTCCCCCAAGTCAGTCACTCTGACTGGGCAATAACTGAAACCCCAAATAAGGAAACAGAAATTTCCTGTGGAAATCTGGAGTCTATGTGTACACTTGATATCTGTCTCTTCTATTGCATTTCCAGTAGAGTTACAGTAGGAAGTTATTGGAGTGGTCAAATAGATTTTTACCTGATGTTGTTTAATAAGGCAATTCTTAGTACCTGTGTTCCCTTATGTCAGTCACAATCCAAATGCTTGTGGAATCCTTCTGGCTGTAAATTACTGAAAAGCAAAAAAAAACCCAGCTTTTTCAACTTATAACGAAAGGAAAGGTTGCTAGGCAATGGAATGCATAACCAATGGAAACTGTAACACCATTGCTGCAAATGTAGCTGTGCATTTAAGATTTTGCAATTTGAAACAAATTTCTGATCACTAACATTGCATTTTTTGGGTATTTTATTTTTTCCCAATCTTTTATTTCATTGTCTCCTGTCTTTATAATTTCTAATATCCTTCTTAAAATACAATTCTATTGTCTATGAAATTTCCTATTTCATGTTATTTTCATTCTTTCATTTGTGGTGAATTATCCAGTGATTTTCAAGCCTGTCTTTTACCGTCTCAAAACTCAATTACCATGATATGCTCATTATTCCCTTCAATCAATTTTGCCTACTTTATATTCAATACAATTAAAGTTTTGATTCTACTAATATATTTTAACATACTAATGAATCTACCATTACCTTTTATATTAATAATGTTTTAAAATTCACAATCTAGATCGTGCTGCTTTCTTTGCTCAGTGTAAATATGGTAGTTGGGGTGTACAGTCTCATCACATCCTGTGTCATTAGTTCTATTGGCAAGGGGAGTGAGAAAAGCATCCAGGATCCACATTTAGTCACATTCCACATTCAATGCATTACTAATTCTGTCTGTGACAGCAATGTGTGTTTCTTTTACTGCCTGTGACCAGTATGTTCATGTGTAAAGGTGTGCGTTTTCTTACCTGGCTGTGGACCCTGAATAAACTCAACTGTTAGCTTTTATTCAGGTGCAGCTTAAGACTTAACAGCTTCTTATCTTGAAAGCTCAAATCAATGTGTTATGCTATTTCGTAATTTCTACCATTGTAAATTGAAGAAATTGTAGTTTTGCTTTATATCCACGTTTATTTGAACAGGAGCTGATGAGAGAAAAGTTTCAACCACTTTCTTTTAACTAATGTTCCAAGTATCCTGGTTTCTTTGTTTTCCTTAGTGGCAGTTCACAGCTTTGTGTGTATCTCTAACAGTATCTCTGTTTTCTAACAGCTGTGTAACAGTCACGTCAGTGTAACTTCTGAATCTATGTTGAGTGCCTACAGTTTGTTTGTCTTGTGGTAGAGGTCACATTACTAGGAGGGACATTTTACCTTGGTTTGCATTTCAATCCAAACTGTTATCGAAGTACATCAAGGAAATTTAGCCTCTGCCTGTATACCAGAAGTCATTGGTCGTGGCTTGGGCAAGTTTCACTCTCCTCTGCTATCCAATAAGAGGTCTCTGAATAGTAGACTAGTGTTGGCTATATTGATATTCATTACATTACGTTCCTCAGATTGATTTGGCCTCCTCAAACATTACAGCATTTTAACCTTTTCTTTCGTTGGTGAGTTTCAAATAGCCCAACAAACCCACTGATCTGCCATTAAATTTAAAAGTCAGTTGAAATATCATCTTAATCGAGCTATTAATGAAAGGTTAAACACCACTCATCTGACATGAAGAGGTAGGGTGCAAGCAGTTCATCACGCACCACTGAAGTATGGAAGTGGAGGGTTAGTGTTGGTCTCTCAGCATATGAATATTTTTGCTGAATCTAACCCCAAGCACCTACTCCTCTCCCTGCCACCACAAATGCTCAAAAATCACACACTCATTTGAGTTATGATTCTCCCCCCTTTGTATTCAGGGACAACACACTTTGAATAATTGAAATAAGTTTGTAAAATCAAACATTCAAAGATATTTGGTGAAGGAAGAGTTTTGTCTCCTGTTTTGTGTAAAATACAAATACTTGCAAACAGATTACGTTGATGCTGAGAAATTGGGGAGATAGTTAATTGTATACAGAAATAAAGCATTCACCGATGTTTTCATGTACATTAATGCACAAAGGTTGATTGGACGAGTTAATGCCATGATTAGCACCTAACCAGCACAGGCTAGAATGAGTGAAATGAAACAGATTGCACAACGTGAAATGCAATGTCCTGGAATTAGTGCATGGTTTTTAACATGTCACCCTTTCACATTTCCAAACCAACCATTAATATTCCAGCGTATTATGACCTTCAGATCAAATGCAGCCAGACAACCTGTCTGCATGCACAATTCATAACAGAAAAACACTGTTGTTTTTCCTTAACTATATCATCCAATGAGAAGCTTGTAATGAGAGAATTATTCATTTATTTCATGAAAGAAATTAAGATGAAAATGGAAAAGTGAATAAACTGGTAAAGAATCCTGATTTTCATAATAGGTTTATTCTTACTGACTACCAAAACTACTAAATCAATATTGAGGCAACAGCACAGGCTGATATAGTATTGGTCTTACAATACAATAATTCCTGAGGTACATGATTTTCTTTGAGCTTTCATAAAATGTTTTGCAGGGCCTTGTAATAATCTATTTGCTATCATTGATTTACAGCTTTTATGGCTACTATGCTAACTTATATATAATGAAATTAAAGCAAAATTTTGCAGATGTTAGAAAGTTGATTAAAAACAGAAACTACTGGAGGTACTCAGCCGCTCTGAGAACATCTGTGGAGAACCAATTCTTCCTCCTGTTCTGCCATTCAAGAAATTCTACAGACTTACATGAATATGTTACAATGACTAACTACCACGTTTACGAAGTAAACAAAAAAAAATTCATCAAGCCAGATTTTGGTTTGGAATCTGTCTTATTCAATAGTACCCATCAGCTGGGATCGTAACAGAAGTTACAATCATAGCTGTGAATTATGATACAACCACACTGTTTTGCTGAAAAAAAGAATGATTTTCAAGCTCTTCCATTTGCAGCATTAATAGAGAATGTGGGGAAATCCAAGAGCAAGGGCCCAGTTTCCAACAAACCTATAATGGGAGACTGAAAGGGCCCCCAAAAAAGTTTCTGGTATTTTGTTTTCTTATGGGCTTCCTCATATTTTACCATTTTGTAGGTTTTAAATGTCATGAATACAGGTGATTTTAGGAATTAGGACTCTGAGTGAATGAAGGTCCACGGATAGGACAGAAATTTGTCAAATCGGTTTTCACATAGAATCTAAAAACCATAGTGCTTCCATTAGCTCCATAAAAACAATTCAGTAATTCATCCCACTCCCCACTGTGTCTGAATTTATTCAAGGCTGAGTTATAGTAGGCAAGTGAGTCCAGGGTTATCGGTAAAACAAGAAAGTGGAGCTGAGACCACTACAGGATCAGCCATGACCTTATCAAGTGGAAGCGAAGTGCCAAATTGCCTACTTGTTCTTCTAAGTCCAATGTTCTTCATCTATTCCCATAGATTAGCAAACATTTGCTTTCGTAATATCTACTTAATTGTCTTGTAAATGTTACTATTGAATGCTGCCTCCACTCTTTCACAATTTGCATTTTAGAATACAACTGCTCATTGTATAAAATAATTCTGCTCGTCTTCCCTCCGGTTCCTTCGCCAATTTTTTGAATTTCTATTCTCTAATGCCTGACCAATCTGCCAGTGGAAACAACTTCTCTTTATACTCCTTAAACCCCCTCATAACTATAACACTTATATTAAATTTCACTTTAATATTCTCTGTTTCAAAGAAAACAAATTAGTTTTCTAGTCTGTTTGTATAACTGAGGACCCTCGACACAAAAATCCTACCAGTACTCAGTACTATCTTCAAGGCCATTTATTTCATTTACTATGCCATACTGGTAAATTTTCAGTTGCCTTTTAAAATAACCTGCAGAATGCTGATCTTACATTGTCCTTACATTATCCAGTGCCCAAAGTCATTCAAAATTATTTGCTTAAAATATTTTTCATTCGTATCTGAGATCCAAAACCTTCACAAGGGCACACTGTGCTATTTTAAGCATTATTTTTGGCTGTCTTCATACATCCTGTGGCTATATAGGAAAAAATCATTAGGTTAAAAGGTACACTGAAAGGTTCCTTTGCTATAATCTAATTGTCTTTCACTCTAACCTAATTCTTATCTGAAATATGCAACTTGGAGAATTACATATTGACCAATACTATAATTAATATTTCATAAAACCATTAAGAATTTTCTGGTACAGTCCTAAATCATCGAGTTATTTGATTTCTGAGTTCCAACAGTGATAGCCTCAAAACGCGAAGGGAAGCTTTATATGGGATTTGTCATTTTGACGTAAATCAGCTAGAAATAGATTAATATCAAGATTTATGATGGCTGCATTGCAATGAAAGTCACTTTGTAAAAGATCATTTAAATTTTGAATGTTACACGTTTCTCTATTTTGTTTTCAGATAGAAACCGTGGGGATATAGCCGCTATCAGTTGGCCATTTAAATAATCAGCTGCCTCCAAGAAATAATCAGACATTGGACTTCCTGGAACGTGGAAAGGAGTGTGGAGATCAGACCCTATAAGAGTAGGTCTGTCCTTATTGCTGTTTTATTTGGGAGGTTTCCAGGGTACCTATTTGGATCTGATACTGGACACCTTTCGAGGTGGTAGGCTGTTGTCTGGTGAGGTGTCCTTTGGGATTTTGTGAAATAGGCATGCTTGTGTGCGTAGTGAGGAATAAATGATTTTCAAAATTTGTTCATGGGATGTAGGCATTGCTGATTAGGCCAGCACTTATCAACTACCCCTGAAGATGGCGGAGGAAATAATGGAGAACATGAGCTGCTACCGTCAACTGCTGCTATCCTTGGGTCGTAGTTGCATTGTGTTAGAGAAAGAATTTGAGGACTTTGACACAGCAACTGTGAAGGAACAGCAATATATCTCCAAATGTATGATTTGGAGGAGAACCTGCAAGATCATACTAAATTGCCCATAGCGCCCAGGGATGTTTAGGTTAGGTGGGTTAGACATGGGAAATCAGGAGTAGGATAATGGGTCTGGGCGGGATGCTCTTCAGAGGGGCAGTGTGGACTTGTTGGGCTGAATAGCTTGTTTCCACACTGTAGGGATTCTATTCTATGAGTATTTCTATTCTATTCTACTCTATCGTGGTCGATTTCATGCATCTGTTACCCTCAGTCCTTCTAAATGGCAGAGTTCATGAGCTTGTGCATGATACTTGATTCGTTACTGCAGTGCATCTTGTACATAGTACTGTACCAATTCAAAGTAGCACCATTGTGAAGAAAGTGAATGTTGAAAGTAGTGGATTGCATGTTAACTAAATAGGCTTTGTTGTCTGGAAGGTATCAAGCTTCAAATGCTGCACCAATCCAGAAAAGTGGAAACCATCCAATCACCCTTAAATTGAGCCAAATAGATCACAGAATCCAAACAGTGCGGAAACAGGCCCTTCAGCCCAACAAGTCCAGACTGAACTTCAGAGCATCCCACCCAGACTCATCCTCCTATAACCCACCCAGTCTACACATCCCTGAACACTAGGGGTAATTTAGCATGGCCAATCCACCTAACCTGCACATTTTTGGACTGTGGGAGGAAACCAGAGCACCTGGACGAAATCCATGCAGACACAGGGAGAATATGAAAACTCCTCAAAGACAGTCGCCCCAGGGTGGAATCGAACCCAGGTTGCTGGTGCTGTGAGGCAGCCATGCCAACCACTGAGCTGCTGTGCTGCCCTGATGGTGGACAAATATTGGGGAGACAGGAGAGCAGTTACTCACTGCAGAATTCTCAGTCTCCTATCTATTCTTGCAGTCATATCTAACTCAGCTCTTGGTCAATGGTAACCACCAATATATTGATAATGGGGACACAGCACTAATAAACCAGTAATGTTACTGGCACTTACCCATGACCTCGGCACCCCCAAGCCTAGATGTTATTCAGGCTTGCTGCAGGTGAACACAAGCTACTGCAGTGTCTGGGATTCAAAGACAGAGCTGATCATTGTGAAAGCATCAGTGAAGATCCTACTTTTGACCATTTCATGAAGCTAACGTAATTGATAAATCAGCTGAACATGGTTGAGCCTAAGACAGTACCCTAAGTAAAGAGGGCTCGTGTGGTGCAGTGATAATGTCCCTACCTCTGAGCCAGGAAGCCTGTGTACAAGTCCCAACTACTTCAGGGTGTCAGGTAACATCTCTAAATAGGCTGATTAGAAAATATCTACCCTAAGGTAAGGAGGGGTCATGTGATAGGGTCCCTACATGTGAGGTAGGAAAACCAGGTACAAGTACCACTGCTTCAGAGACAAAGGGGGAATCTAGTGGCACAGTGGTAGTTTCCCTACCTCTGATCTAGGAGATTCAGGTTCAAGTTTCACCTGTTCCAGAGGTACGTAATAGCAAATATCAATGGGTTAATCAAAAATATCTAGAAAGGAGAATGGGCGATAGCAGTCTCCCATGACCACAAGCCACCATGGATGTTGCTGCAGTCTACCCTGAGAAACTCGTGCACTAACATCCTGGAATGGAAATGACTGACCTTCCTTTATTAGGTAGAACTCCGATCAAGCAGGAGTGGTCCCTCTCCTCCTCCCACTGATTCTGCTGTGGCAGAATCAAAACTGAGCATCAGTGAGCAGGTTATTGCTGAGCAGGTGCTACTTAATAGCACTGTTGAAGACCTCTTCCCTCACTTAGCAGATGATTGACAGCTTTGGCACTGCCAAGGAATTGTTCAAATGAAATGTGGAGTTTTTAAAAATTCTGCTAAATATTTCAGCATTCCAGAGGACACAAATCATATACAATCGTGCTGTATGACTGATTACTTAAGTTATTACCCATTGCTGTTTGAACTGACCAGCTTACGTATTAGTTGTATTTAGACATCTTGGATTTGTAGGGATTGTGCTGAGAGAGGGAGTGGGGTGGGGGGGGGAAGAGAGAGAGAGAGAGAGAGAGAGAGAGAGAGAGAGAGTTCACAAGTTCATGGTTCCAGATTCCTACAGAAAGAAATGTGAGTAACGATGAAGCTAGTTCTAGCTGCTTCATGTCATATTCGTATAAAGCACTGTAGATCAGCAAAGATGAATACAATATTTCATAGAATATTTTATCCTAATCTATACGGATTTAAAAATGTTCAACCGCAAACTGCATCCATTTGTATCTTTAGGTTTGTCTTCATGACATGCAAAATAGAATTGAAAAGTACATAGTCCAATTCACCTTCCAACTGACATTAAAAATAAAACATCAGACAGCTATGTAGCATCACTTTAATGGACAGAAGGTTAGACAGATGATAATTCTGTTGTCGAAGAAACATGCTTCAGGTTGGTATTAGGCCAAGAGCAAAGGTGGTTGATAACTTACTCTGGCACAAAGTAGAGAATCCATTAGTTTCTTTGAAAGACTACAGACATTTTAAATGATTGCTGTCGCTGACATTGCCTATATACATTGTATACATTATAATGTACAAAATATAAAGCGAGTTTACAAAGAACTGCTTTGCAAAACTTGTTCATAAAAAGTAACTGAAAACAGAGCACCTAGAGCAAACATAATAACATGCCAACATGGGAGTCTATGACTTCACAGTTTAGTAAACATTGTAATGTTAATGCTTTTAAATTCTAGCAATCCAACTTAATGGAATATAAACAAGACTATTCAGCAATCTGTATTGGCTGTGCTCCTCCACGTTCATTGTTTGGGTATAAACTGATTCTTGCACATGTTCTTTCAGGATCTGACAAAAATGTATTTCTGGGATTATAGAAACATAGATCTTTCCAATTCAGATTATCAAATCAGTTTACATTTTAGAGGGATCTCCCAGTGGAAATTATTTCACTTTAGTTGTTTTAACAAATAAAATCACACTTTAATTCTGCATTTTTAAAGTAAACATCAATGCACATAGAATGTCAAATTAGAACTGAATTATCTTTAATTGTTAAAATGGATAAATGAGGAGACAACATCCTTTCTATTTGGAAATAAAAACTGAAAGAACTGCGGATGCAGGGTTAGGGTTAGGGTTAGGGTTAAGGTTAGGTAAGGAACAAAAACAGAATTTGCTGGAAAAGCTCAGCAGGTCTGACAGCGTCTGTAAAGAAAATATCAGAGTTAACGTTTTGGGTCTGGTGAACGGGACCTCAGAACGGGTCACCAGACCCAAAACATTAAGTCTGATCTTTTTTTCTTCACAGATGCTACCAGACCTGCTGAGCTTTCCCAGCAAATTCTGTTTTTGTTCCTTTCTATTTGGTCGTCTATTTCTTTCTATTTTCGTCTGTTTCTTTCTATTTTGAAAACTATTAAAATATTAAACTATTAAAATATGATCATATTTGTTGATATTTTGAGTCCTAAAATATTTCTAATTTCTTTTGCATTTTAATATATCATTTTAAGGCTGAGGTATTACAGCAAAATTGCATAGAGTTTTGGATACTCTTACTAATATCACGTCCAAGTCTATGTATGACTAAAGAGTAAAGGACGTTGTGCATTAAACAGTATAACACTGACTGAATATACTTCTAATATCTGATGAAAGAGAATAATGCCTGACACATACCTCGTTAAGTCTTTCAACTTTACATCCAATATGTTCAATGAAGAGATGAAAACATTTGGAGTATATTCAGACCCAAAATCATCCAATCAACATTAGCATTTCAGCTATCCAACTGGATACAATTAAACCAAAGGGAAATGCCTCCACTAGTTTAATTAATTCCTTAAATATTTGCTGACAAATTCTAAGGGTTTGTCAAAAAGAAGCTTTATTAGCAATCTAATAAAACAGGTTTCCAATCATCTTTGTGGAGCGGATCTTTAAAATGCCAATAGAAATTGTTGCCTAGCCTCTCACAATAAATCATTGCTTCTGTTTAGCACATTAATCCACACACACTCACTATCAGAAATAACCATTAGAAGCACATCACATAGGCTTGATTGAAAGTGGTAGTCCAAACTCTATACGTACAGAAAAAACCTCTTCAAATATATCCTACAACTCCAAAAACATGACACAAGAGAAACCTGTAAAAAATTCTATACTGTAAAAGGCAGTTTTCTTTTTAATTACCTAACCAGTAACTGTGCAAATACTCTGATAATAAATTCAGAGTAACTGTTCACCTCTACATTTGTATAAAGAACCATTTGAATTATAAAAGTAACACAAGTGAAATTAAGAGTTTAACTTCATTAATAACATTTCTAGTTACATTGAATAACATTCGAAAAAAATTAAATAGCAAAATATTACGATGCCATGACATACTATCATGCTTAACAGATAGTTACTGTTTATATGTTTTCAGCTTTCTTTAAAAGTTTGCTCAATTGTCTTCTTATACATAAACGCAAAGGAACACCCGCTGGTCCACAACTGCTCACATAAATTATTTATAGTGCATCTATTAAGCACACTGTCTAAATATCACAGATACCTTCTGGTATTGGAAAGTATCAATTAAGAAAAATAATGAAGTTACTTGCATGTAAAGGGTCTTGATATTCATCTCTATCAATTGCCATGACCTTGTTTCACTAGTTATCATTAACACAAGGTCATCTGCATTAAAAAGAAACAGCTGTGAGAGAAGAATTCTTCTGTTAAACACCAAAAATGCAAGTTATTCATGTACAACATTTTAGGGCAACAACTGACCATTGTCAATGAGTTTTTCCATACTGCATATTTACACAGTTGACCAAGATTAAACATTTCAATTTTTGGTTGCTGCAGTGTTTATTTACATGAAGAAACAAGCACCAAATATATGTTTATATAATTGAAAACTGTGGCACAATGGTGAACACTTAATCTGCATTTTACTTTTTTTTTGCTTTTATAAAAAGTTTCATGTTGCTGTAGCAACAAATATTATAAACTGGTGCAGATATGTTTCACATGAATAAGGTTCAAAATTAACTTGTGGAATATGCTCAAAGTTTAACTAATTCAACTAAATTACTTGGTTAGATAAGTTTGCATTCTGCAACTTTTTGCTTAAAAATAGTATTTTTTTTAAATATTTGACCAGAAAATGTAAAGGTACTGCCAGCAGATTCAACCATAGGAAACACAATTTGTAAATATTTGCCATCTTATAAAATTTGTCAGCTTACTTTGATTATTTCGGAGTGAATTTCCACTTAGTGATCAATTCAAACAATTTCTTTTCTTACCAGAGTATATTGACACAAATAGAGAAAGAATAATCAGTTGTATTACACAGCTTTGGAAAACATATCAGAGTACAAAAAAAAGCTACATGCTCAAACAAATGATAAAAAGAGCTTATAACTGAAATCATATGTAGATCAGACCAGGTAGGGAAGGACCAAAAGAACTGTGGATGCTGTAAATTGGGAACAAAAATAGAAGTTGCTGGAAAAGCTCAGCAAGTCTGGCAGCATCTGTGAAGAAAAGAAAACAAAGCTAATGTTTTGGGTCCAGTGACCCTTCCTCTGAGGAAAGGTCATCGGACCTGAAATCTTACCTCGGATTTTTTTCGTCACAGCTGCTGCCGGACCTGCTGAGCTTTTCCAGCAACTTCTGATTTTGTTCCAGGTAGGGAAGGAAGCTCCCCTTTCTTGTACAACATTAGGAAGTCAATTGGATATTTAAAGGTACTAGATATATTTATTAGAAAAATGTTTCCATGGTCATTTTATTGTATCACAAATTAGCAGAATTGCAGAAATTAATTTTAACCATTTACTATGGTTTTATATGAACTGATAACTTCTATGTTGTTGTAAATTCTGTAACTATTATATAACCACAAGTCTAAGGCTGTAGAAAATAATTATTAATAATTAAATAAAAATTGTTTCGGCCAGACTAATCTGATTACAAGTCAGAAGGATTCTACAACTTGCTGATTTAGAATTTCGTAGTGTTTATCCTGTGGAAGTCACGTCAATTTTATATGAATGGATATTTGATATGATGTTAAGATCTCAGTGCTGAAATGTACAAGATTTAAAAAAGAGTTCCAGAAATCCTTTAGACAAGAGGATTGTATAATTTCCTCTAACGTTACTTCTGTTTGCAATTTTTTGATGGCTGGTTTGACAATGGCATGTCTAAAACTACACAGCCAAATGACGTAATATCTTTTGAATGGTGGTGGAAAGTGAACAGTATTGGACCAGCCACTGATATGTGTAGTATCTGGTATTTGATTTCATTGGATGTAAATAAACTGAGTATCAGTGCTGTGTATCATGAATGGACAATCCATATGGCCCTTTATTTACCACTGCCCAAAACTAAATATTACTGCTTGGCTTTCTGGACAAACAAGATTGAGTGACCATTGAGCGGGATAACACACAAGACACAAATAACATTTGCATTTGAAACAGAAAACAACTCAAAACTAACCATACCTACATAATCCTAGACGCTAGTTTGCTATGTATTCCAAGTTGACAGAGATATATTTTGTCTTGATTCACATGAATGCATCCTTATCTCCCACCCATATATCAACCAAAACATATGCAGGAAGGAAAAATTTTTTTTTAATTTTGTAAAGTGCATTTCAGTCAACAATGGTTCAAGAAGGAAAGCCCCAAAGTTATATTTTAAAAATAATTACATTGTGAAAATGAGGGGGAAAAAAAACAGCATTCAAGTCAACCACTGCCATCCATAAAAAAAATCATTACCAAACATCCAGGTTTATAACTTCTAGTTGTTTGATTTTAAGTGAAAACTGCCAACAATTGGATATTACCCATATGAATCCAAAGATATTCTTTGAATTAACCCTAGCCTCATACTTTTTTCTATTCTGATTGTAAAGTTTCTTTGTATTCCAGCTGCACAATGAATTATGATACCATTACTCATTTTATTTAACACCATATTCACAAAGTTTTCCATTAAAGTTTGCACTACATTCAAGGTATATATTGAAAACCACTGAAATTTAAACTGGAATTACTGCTCTGCTGCTAGCCAATTGCAGGGAATCTTAAAGCTATTCCCTTCCTTCACATCATGGCAAGACCTGTATGAGCAGATAACACAGTATATTAGATAAAGTTGATAAGCAGCATGGGTAGCATGTAACCACTTTCCAGCACAAATTTGATTTATTGGAATTCACAGGAATGGGTGGATTTCAGTGTGTTCAGCCAGGTTGAATGATATGTGAAAATTTTGTGCTTTGATTCATTTGTATGTGCTTGTCATTATGAGTTTGAGGAATTGAGAGCAGCACTGAAATTGATGGATATAATATTACGTGTACATGAAGTGACACTCTACAAGACCTCATGTAATAGACCTACAGAATATGTAATCTAATGTATGTTCCTGGCCAATCCTACTGAGTGAAAACTTGTGAATTAATAAAACACCAAAAATTAAAACAATTATTGTCAGTCAACTATTGTCATCTTTGAGTTGATTTGGCATCATTATTAAATTAAAAAAACTTCCAGGTCAAAGAAACTAAATGATGTTATGGAATTATAGTTACTGATGTCATCCCTTAACCCAAATTTGTATTTGGTTTTATAACTTTTCCTCTCACCCTTTCAAAATGAATTCTCTGCATTCACTAAGAGTTAAATGTTACAGCTTGATAGGCCATGGTTGAATTACTGGCAAAAGCAGTTTTTTTCCACTTTTTCCACATTACAAGTTGTGTACAGTACATTAAACTTTCTTCTATTGAAGCCTGTACAATACTGTCAACTTGAGACTGGGATTTGAATCAGAATTTTCTATTAAGAGTTTAGTGATATAGTACTGAAGCTACTAGGACACCTCACAGATACAACCGTTGTTCACTTTTTACAAAGTATGTTTCAAAGAAATCAAACAAATTTAAGGGTTTTTTTAAAAACAGAAAATATGTTACTAGTTTCAAATTTAAACCAACTAAAGAAGCTGCTGAATAATTTTTGACTCTGTGTCAACTCTCACCTGTGTACTAGAAAATAAACATTTAATATCTTTTTTTGCTCTGACAAACAGTAGTATAAATGTGGTACTTATTCATGCACAGGGTACACTCAAAATGTGAACCTGCTCTTAATCTAAAACTACTAGACATTGCAGAGGTTTTAGGTTAATATTTTTGTATACAGTACTTCTAGCTGGTTTGAAACAGTACTATTAACCTTGAGTATTCAAATAGAGAGAATTGGAACAGGTGATTAAATTGTAATCTTTAAGGCGTAGTTTCAGCACCATACAGTTGATTTAATTACAGAAAAGCTTCTTAAAGAACATCAAAGGAAACCTTCAGGCTCTAAATAACACATTACATTATAGTACCTGATTCATTATAACAATTTGTCTAAATCTACCTGCACAGTGACATTAATGTGAGAGATACTTTCCACTCACTGGTCCCAAATACTTTTTGAATTGAAATTTTTGTAATTGAAATTCTGTTAACTTAAACTGTGTCCTACTTAAAATTATAAAATGTTAGCATTTACTGATGTTATTTTTCAGAAATGAATGGACCTGCATTTTCCAACACACCCAAATGTTGTTGGCAGGTCACGGAATGATATTTAGGAATAACTGGGTTAAACATGAATGAACAAAAATAAACTTAAATCATGCAAAAGGTCAGCACAAAAATAAACCACACAGTTCCATGATTTCAATGCCCTATTTTTTCATGCCTACTTCCTAGTTGCTGATGGGGCCTGTTGCATTTCTGAGGCGCTGCTCAATAAATCTCAATTTAGTTGATTTACTCAAATGACACTGTTAGGTTAAAGTTTAATGTTTCAGCTTTCAGTTGGCTAAAGAATTTACCTAAGCAGGTCCCTGTTTTAGAAAGAACAGAAAGATTGCTTAGATGCAAAACTACAGGCTCTGAATAAAATTATAAATGGATAATTTGAAAAGTACAAAATTTCTTGTACAATGAAATGTAAACAGCATCAGATTTGGAAAGAGTAAAGATTTTACTTATCAGACGAGAATGCAATGAACAACAAGTTGTGTGTTTAATCTTAAGAGGATGGCCAAAATACAAATTGCCTATTCACCAGCAGAAACACATTGCTTGAATTTTGTTTTGTCTTTCTTTCCAGTGGATTGATTTTCTTCTAATCAAAGTGGAAAATCTGTGTTATTTTGAATGGAACCTGCTTTCATTTTAAGCATCAGCAGCAAGGATTACTAGGACAACAGCACAATTTGCAAGTTTCCTTTATCCCTTCCCAGACACGGAGCATTACGCCTTACCACTAGCAACCTGTGGACTTCTCTACTTCCTACATTATCCAATCTTGTGACTTCACTCATTGTAATTGTCAATTTGGCAATCCATGTCAAATTAAGAGCCGCTCCATAAGATGGATGTCATATCAAATAAAAACTCACTATGACTATTAAAACATTTCAAATATTTGTAAAAAATATATTATGAAAGGGAAAAAAGTTTTCATTCCATCACTCTTAAAGAGAAAGACTGTGAAAAGTAGAAATCCAAATCTAGGCAGAAAGATGAAATAGCAACATGCTAACTTCCTTTCCAACGAGGGATAAAACAAAACTAATAAATGTTGATATATTTAATTTTCCATACATTTCAGTCAATGATATTCATATTTGATATTCACTTCAATTTCCTACTGAATGAAATAATCCATGAGTGAAAATCAAACATTATTACTATGTAGATAAACTGAAAAGTAATTAATGACAGAAGATAGAATCCATGGAGTCTTTCATGCTTTAAGTGCAAATTGTTTTGAGCCAAGCAACAGCCCAAGCCTGAAGCTTTCCTTTGAGAAAGTACCATATATTTAGCCATCACAGCTTGCAGTACCTATAAAGTGAATAATGGGAAACAAGGTTACCTCAATGTCAGCACCTCAATCTAATGATAACGTTGGTATGCTTTGTTTGAAATATCTGTTTGTCAGGACACAATCAACAATTTATCTTGAAAACAGCCCCTAGTTCAAATTAGGATGTGCCATCATGGTTTTGATGGTGGAACACTTTAAGTGCAATATTTTAAAAGGTCAGACAAATACAATGCAACTGCTTCCAAACAAATTATACATTCAGCACAAAAGTCAGAAACTTCAGGGAACCAGTTTCTCCAAAGGATGCTAAATATTTTGCCAAATTGTCACATAACCTAAATAACACAAGACGACATCTTAGGCTCATTATGGCTTAGGGGCAGATTTCATCTTGGTGTAAAAATAGAAAATGCTCAATTTTAAAATAAGTCTGTCAAAATGAAATATGAATCATTTCAATAAATTATTCCTATTCCCAATTTTTTTTTTCTATTTTCCCTATTCTAACTGAATGCTTGAGATAATTTTCTTACGTTTCTTGTTACAGTGATATTATGAATTGAAATGAGACAGGGTGCAACATTTCCATACGTGGAATATCAGTTTAATGGCAAAGGCTTCATCTTGAGTATTGAACATATAATAGGTCTGATTTCTTTTAAAAAACTGAAGAGGTCTTTTTGTTGAAGTGAGTGAACTTGAAACATTTATCCTTGAAGTGTGAAATTTCTGAACGTGTTTCATTGAAATTAATGAAACATTCTAAATAACCACACTATAGTAAATACTCTTTAATGTTTTCTTAATCAGCCAGCAACAACACTTGGTAGAAATGTTTGAAGATTCATACATCCATCTATGGAATGCAGAATTGTAGTAGAATATGGCTGATTGTAAATAAAATCCCACTGACATGAAACACACTATATTTGCTCAAGTTCTCTCATAATCTCCACTTTACTCCTGAAGATTAGTTGATCATGCAGCACAAATAAAATTTCTTATTTTAACAAGCAGTGTTTCTATGGTGCAGCCTGATCAAACCACTTTGACGTATTGCAATACCTTCAGAATTTTACATTAAGTTGTACAAATGACTTTGCAATATTACATTTCTACGGGAATGTCCTACAATTAGTCATAATTTCTGCACAATGACAACCTTCTGTTAAAATGGGAACAGTTGCAAATAAGGAGAGGGAGTATTGTTGCTTGATCAGGTGGGAGAAGTTTAGGAAGTGGTTAAAAGCTTCACGAAAGAGCGAGGTTTAGTGCCGTGTGATATAGTTACACATTTAAAAGCAATTCCTTCAGAAAATTGTCAATAGTCATGGATGTTCTTTGCTGTCAGCTTTACGTTGCCTGCAGTAAACATATGCTACTGATATTCATGATGCCATTGCATCACATTTGAAAATACTGATCACTTGAAAATTCTCAGGAAGTGTGATGGAAGTATTAGAAGCCAGCAATTCAACTAAAGTGAGATTAAATTCTGCTGCCTCTTTCATGCCATTGTACAGGACAAATGTCTAGTGTTAGATGTGAAATGGGATGTTGTTTTAGTAGGATTTCAATAATTGTACCCTTTATTTATATAGTTTGCATATTTTTATGAAGTAGTTTTTGCAGTTCGCAGGCCATTAACCAGAGGACACAGCTACATTGCACGTTTATTCGTTGACGATCTTGTGCAGTGCACGGCTTGATGATCAGTTTCTCCTCACTTTCTATAAATTTTCGAAGCTAAAACATATACAGGAGTCAGGTATAATTTAATGCAGAAGAGTAATATTTCTTCTAATAGGATAGCCTTCATCTTTGTGTTAATTATGCATCCAGTGTACATCGTACAGGAATCACTACTTATAGTACTAAACACTTTCACTGCATCGTTTAAGTGCCCAGTAACTTGGAATACTTGACCTTGCCGAGAATACAATGATGGAATATATTCCGATTACCACCTTAAAACTGAATGCACATCCTAATTTCAGAAAATATTTCACTTTTAAATTCAGGGCACAAAGGTATTTCAATTACAAAATGAACAATTATAAGTTTAGAACTTGGAAAACAACAAGATTTGTTTTAGTTTCACCATGATTCACATCTTAGCTGTGTGAACTAATGAGGTGTTGAGCACAATAAGTTGTAAAGATTAGTGGAGAGGTTCTCCAGTCAGCACCAGTGTGACATCTGAAATGGCAGCAGTAGTGGAACAGCGATGGCTCCTATAATTTTTTGAGTTGTAGATTAGGAGTTAACCTTAATAAAGCTCACTAAAATCTTATTTGTTTCTGCTTAAATGATTGCCATGCACTTTTGAAGGTTGAATTATCAAGTACAAATACAGCATTAACAGTCCATATAGTTAGATGTTTTTTTTCCAGATGGCTAGGTAATATGATTTACAATAAATGATCACAGTTAACTTACATATGATTTTGGGCTTTACACCTACAATTTTACCCATCCATTAATTTAGCCCCCTACCTAACTACATCTATTACAGAATATACTTCTGTTTCAGGACTACAATATCCAAAGTGTAGTTGTGGCATGATTAAAAACAAGATGGCTCCCATATTCCTTGATGTAGTTTTCCTCTCAATGTGTTGATTGCAAAGACGATTCCATGATGTTTTCGCCTTCACAACTTTGGGTATAATTGGCTGCTTCCTGGAGCCTCAGTAGCATAGTCATCTGCAAATAAATCATGGAAAAAAATATTTAGGATTGAACTACAAAGTCCTTGACTTCCTCCATTCTGAGGAAGGGTCGCTGGACCCGAGACGTTAACTGATTTCTCTCCACAGATACTGCCAGACCTGCTGAGCTTTTCCAGCAATTTGTTTTTGTTTCTGATTTCCAGCGTTCACAGTTCTTTCAGTTTTATATAATTTGGCAGTACTAGCTTGTGTATTTTGCAGAATCACAGAACTGTCATAGTGCAAGAGGAGGGCATTCAGCCCATTGTATGTGTGTGCCAGATATTTTGCATTGTTAGAAACGACATTGTAAAATGTTAATATCCAAGCTCATACAAAACATTTTTTTCACAGAAAAGACCTCAGATCAGAAGCTATTCAAAGGAACAACCTCCATGAGGCCCCAATCTCTGTTAATTGTTTATCGCATTTGCCATAAACATCTTGTTGGTTTAAAGTTGCACAACTATTTCATTTGGTTGTAGCTAAGTGAATCATGTGGCAGACTGAGTAACATTTCAATTGCCAGTTTAGAGTGAGTGAGTTATTTGCTTCAAAAGTTTGGTCTCACTATTGCTCATCCAGGTACCACAGAGGAAAAAAAGTGACAAATTGGAGGATACAGGTGGTCTTCTGATAGGAGCAATGTTGTGTTACATCTGACAGTCAGTATGCCCATATGCCTTTAAGAGACATGACTATGATATCATCACTGCATCATAGCATGTGTATAAAGATCTTGTACTCTATCTTCCCTAAAATCACTTGAAGCATGACATTAAGCACATTCCTCTGCAGTAGCTGAGTAGCAGAATGTCAGCTCAGACACTTACGTGCCTGGGAAGGGAATGTTTGTATATAACAGTCTCAACAAGCCTTTGTTGGAACCTTAAATATCATGATTATCCCACACAGTTTATGTCTCGAGGAATAGCATAAGCAACAAGTTGGAGGAAGCAGCAGTAGTCATCTATAAAATGACATTAATATCTTGGTGGTAGAAATTTGGAAAACTAACTGAAGTCAAGCAGACAACAGAATTCTGACAAAGGGAGCATTCCCCACCCTTGAACGGCATCAGTTTATGTGGAAATTGACAGCTGTACATATCTGTAGATAGGGTATTGACCACAAAGAAAATAGAATTACTACATTTCTTCCGATTAAAATGCAAGATCTTCCAAAATAAAATACATTTCTAAGCTTGTCTTAATTTTAAAAAAACTAAAAAAGGCTGAAGAACATTTTTGAACTGGAACACAAAATCAGTGCATTATAAGCTAGAAGCTGGAGGTGAGGACATTCCGTTCTTGATAACTGGTAAATAAGTCACAATTTATCAAAATAGCAGCTACAAAGTTTGTGTTCTTAGGAAAGGAGTGTTTGCTTTACATTGGTACAAGATTAGCGTAAGGTTGTACAGTCCAATATATAAATCAGAACATTGAACACCTAGGTAATAGTAAGATGTATGCTATGACAGCTTTCCTGAAACAAAACTATTCAAACATGTGTAGTTCTATTTTGCAGATCAAGTGATTGATCATCCCAAAAAAACAGCTTTAAAAATCATCTTCTTCATTGGCATGAACCAGCTGCAGGAAGCACTCAGGCCACTTTTGTTCACGCTCAATAGGCAATGTGTAGGGTACAGTTAACTCAGTTGCACTATCCTTTATCTTTTAGATGATGGAGATAATGCGGCTCTTGTCAATGACATCAACCTTAAAAGCTCCTGCAGGATCTTTGTCCTGAAGCTGTATTTCCCGATCTCTATTGGTGCTTGATTGGTTTGCCTGTTGCAGTTTTCATAACAGCTTCATACTCCAGTTATTGTTGAGACCTGTGTGGTAAGGAACATTTACTGGATCTGTGGTCATTATCCCGTGGCTTAGTAGGCTATGCTATCCAATCTCATCACTGTCTTTGCTGAAAGTCATGCCATAGTTGGTGGGAGCAGAAACATGCTGCATCTCATCTAGGTCTCCTTCAACTCACCAAAGTTTATCTTTGAAATGAGATTGGAGGTTTCTCTTCCAGTTGGTCCACTGTCCGTGACAACAGCAGGTTTAAGGACCAACATCGTTCGTTGGATATAAACATTGTCATTAATGTAATTGGTAATCTGCATCACTAGAAAACACTTGCCTCCCGCAGTGATGACAGCAGCTCCCAGCGTTGCAACAAGTACAAGCTCTGCTGCATGTGACAATTTACACTTCAGCAAGGCCTGATGTCAACATGGAGATGGCCACTTTAAGCCTTCAAGAACAGTGATGGGGTGGGCAGGTAAAAAAAGGACAGCAGGGACTGGATCTGCTCTTGCTGCACAATCATTTGTTCTGACTGCCTCTTCAGACAGAGGTCTATATTCCCATCCATGCTGGCATCACCTCCCTGATGGTAGTCTCTTTCCTGGTCCTGGGAGTTCAATATTTCTGGATGACTTGGTCATAGGCTTCAAAGAAAATAATCTTTGATGTCTGACACCATTAAGCCTACTCAACTTCATCTGGACATTCCCATCCCTCTGAGCTTCATCTGCCTGTCCTGGAGGGATCCAGGGTGATCAGACAACTTCTCCACCTCCAGGGATACGGAAACCAGGACCTCCCCTTCAGCTGGCCTGTACATTTGAAACTTCTGCTGTAGGTGGAGCAGATTTCTGCTGTCGCCCAAAATCCTGTCAGTTCCTCAAAATATCCGCTACAGATTTCTTTGAACATCAGGAAGTTGAGGGGCAACCTCATAGAAGCTTATGAGATTGTGAATGGCATGGATAGAGTGGAGGCGTCAATTTCTAGGGGACATAGTTCAAGGTGTGAACGGGGGATTTTAAAAGAGATACGGAAGGAAGTTTTTCACACAGAGGGTGGTGAGTGCCTTGAACATGTTTCCAGAGGAGGTGGTGGAAGCTAACACAAAAGCAGCATTCAAGAAGCACCTGCATGAATACATGACGGGGAAGGGAATAGATGCATACAGACCCTCTATACAGTATGGAAGGGCAAAATGTGGCGGTGCAGGTTTGGAGGGTTAAAGGGCCTGTACCTGTGCTGTATTGTTTTTTTGTTTTTTCGTACACCTTCCATATTCTTTGCCACACAGATGATCCATCATGATTGCTGCCTGCTCACTCTTGTGAAGGCCCCTGGATGCCGCCATGAGATTTGTCTGCAATTGAACATCACTGCTGGATCACTGGGCATTTTCTGTTCTTCCCCCACATCTGTCCAGCTTCCTACTCATCAGTAATTTGACTATATGACCAGAAATACCGCATCCTTCCCCTTGAGCATCAAGGGAATGCACATGGAGAGCCTCCGCCTGGGTTTGGCCAACAGGTACGGTTTACTCTGCCACAGACAGTGCCAGTTGCAACTCCGCTAACATCTGCTGTATCTTGGCCATGCTCCTTCAACCTCATCCACAATGGCTTGACACCTGTTCTTTGGAAACCTGCTGACTACACCAGAAAGGTAACATGTATATAATACAATATATGTAAAATATTATATACTATATATCATAATAAGAAATTATGTGCCATCAGGGGGTATATAAGGTGAGGGCTTTTGAAAATTGGGAGCGAGCTGACTGCCAACTACCAAGGGATGACACCTTGCATTGCTCACAGAGAAAGCACCATCTAAGTAAAACAGTGCCATGGCATTTCTAAGTAGAAGTCCTCACAGAAGCAATTACAGAGAAAACATCCCTGACAGCAGAATCAGCAGCAGAAAGACATTTGTGATGTGAGATCGATAGAAGAAAGGCTTGAAAAACTATAGTGTTCCAGAAGACAGTCTGTTCGAACTTGGAGAGATTAAGTTTTAATTTATTGTTGTCTAATTAATTGGGTTTATATAAGTGGCACTGGTGTTTGTTTGAACAACATTCCATTTAGTTCAGTTATGGAGTAGTTAGTAGTCTAAGTGGGAATTGCTTGGTTTGTTAGTAATTCTGTTAATGTGTTCATTGTTAGGGTTAAATAAATAAATTGTTTCAGGGACTTTCTTTCTTTTAACCACTCTTAACAGATTATGAGGGGAAAGGTGAGCTTCTCTGGGTGTTTCAGGGCTAATTATTAGAAGGGAACCTTCACTCCCTTCATAGCAGTTTGGGGCTTGTGTTTTGGTTTACTTATCAAAGCGGTTTAGCTACTCCCCCTCTGTAACAATATACATTAAATGAAGAAAGATAGAGACTTTTTTTCAACAGATTTGGTAATTCAAAGTGTTATCAGCTTTCACTAACAACATACGATTAATTCCAAGTTAATGCTGCTGGCTTCTACAACCATAAAGATATGGGCTCTTCATCAATATTCAATGCAAGTGTTATAGAAAGGTGAAATTCATTTTAATTTATCTGAAAAAATGAAATTAGTCTGCCAAAAATTGTGGAAAGGGATATTTAAGGATACTTACGTTATGTAAGCATTGGTTCTACATGGAGTTCAAGTCATGTGGACTTTCGCTGAAATGTCAATAGCTGCTGAGTTTGGATAAAGGGGATAAATCCAATTTTCAGCTCAATATTGCAGTCACTGAAGTATAACTATCAGACTGTGAAGTTGGAGGACACATAATTGTGTGTCCACTTGTCCCTTACATCAAAAGTTTCAAAGCAAAGTGAGTGGAATACTTCCACATATTTAGTCTTGAGTAAAGAGGGTTTTAGTTTTCTCTTAAATTCTGTGTGTGCATTCAGAGACTAAATATCATTATATTTTTAAGTAGTAGCTAATAAGTTATGACATTTGTTAGACATAACCATACTTGAATTCAGGGACACATTATGTAGGACCGCTGCTCTGGAGGTGGAAGGCTATGTAAATAAAGTACAGAAAAACAGAGATTGCAAATACTAGAACAAAATTTGCATTATTCAAAGATGGAGTAGACTTGCTGGGGTGAAAGAATGAGTCACTGGATCCTAACTCAATCAAGCAAACTGCAATATTTTCTAGTTCTTCAACACAATAGCCTCTTTTGTTGCATTTGTCATATGTATTTCTTCTTTCTTCTCTAAAGTACAGTTAATATTTTTCTCTTCCCTCACTCTGCATCCTTGTGCTGACTTGTCACTCTCAGTTGACCAATACTTCGATGCAGCATCCATTCTTTGTCAAATCTTGAACAGTGAATGTTGGTAAGAGATCATCATAGCAAATATTGATAAACACACCACCAAAAGAACCCAAATGTTCTCAAACATTTTACTGCTTATACTTGCGTGAGAATTGTACCTCTGTGACCAAATTTTCAGACGAAAAGTAAAGAAGTGAGACTAATGCATGAGTTATAATTTTGAGAGGCTGAAATTCACCTCTCCATTGTCTCACCAACTTTCTGTTGATCACAGAGTTGCTAGGTTGGAGACTCTTCCTGCCAACATTGCCACAAATATTACCACAAAGGGAGCCACGTTACAATTTTATTACTTGGCACATTCACAAGAAACTGAACTGCTGCCTTCAAATGCAGAGGCTCTCATCAGCCCATATTTAACTTCAGTGATAAATGGTGGTAACCAGAGTATGACTGAACTTTTTTGGATAAAAAAAAATCAGGGTTTAACTTGTACACTACATAAATGAATGAATAAGGATGTTTTTTGCCACCTCAGCACAATGGAAAGAAATGCAATGTAACAAAGATTTTGCAAAGCACCTTATCTGAAGATAGTGTTAACATGGTGAATGAAGTTACAGTCCACGTGGACTTCAAACTAGTTTAACATAAGCAACAAAAATGGAAAATGCTGGGTAAACTCAGCAGGTCTGGTAGCATCTGTGGAGAGAAAGCAGAATTAACGTTTCAGATCTAGTGACTCTTTTTCAGAACTATTCTGGATCTTTAAGATGATATTCCACAATTCAAAGACCGAGAGATTTCCCACTAAACAGGGCAATTATAATTTTTGTTAATTTCACAAAAAAAAAGACACAGATAGACTGTTATTTCAACATTTGAGGTTCATGCCTACTTTTACTTTGTAGCTAGTGAAGCTAAACATTTCATAGTCACTGAGTGATGAGGTACTGCTACAACACTTACAAGTGGGTCTGATTCAAGTGAAGTCGGTGCTGTCTCTTTGATCTTTCTTTTTTCTGGTGGAGGACCTGGAACTTGTGATCCCGTACTTGGTGGAGGCAAGTGGAAGATCTTGGAGCGATCTTGTGATGCAGTTGACCAAGGTAGAGTATCCTGCACCCACTTCGCGGGATCATCCCACACTGCTTTTCGTCCATATGTCTAAGACAAAATCAGAAAGATTACAGGCAATCAAAAAGGCCACCCAGTTCACTTTTTTATCTAGTACAAAAATACTTTGTATCAGAGATACTAAAAATGAATTTCTAAAGCTAATTATGAATTTCAATGTCAATGGATATATGATATTAAGACTTTTTTTCTCTCAAAGGTTTATTTAAATGTTTCCTGCTGATTGTATATGTTCCTTCTCTTCAAACTTTGAATAGTTGTAAACTTGAAGAAATTTTAACTTTAGCACACTATATCTTGTTGACCCAAGTATTTGTACGCTCTAGTTCTCGATACAAAAGCTGTTAGCATGATTTCTCTGGATAACTTCCTCGAGATTGGGTTTAATGTGTTGAAGTAGCCACGTAGAGAAGAGAAAGAGAGACTTAGTGTGACACACTGGAATATTTACATTGCATGCAGTTTTGATTGCTTATCCTAAGTTTGTGAATAATGTGCAGTAAATGTCAAGAATCAGACTGATACTTAGAAAAGATGGGTAGAGAAGTACAATTGGGCTGCAAGAGAGAAAAGCGGGGAACAACTGCTTACCTTTCTCCCATCTAAGGAGGAAAGTCATTTGTGGTGAGTCTACAGGCTATTAGGAGGTTCAATGAATCCCAACGTGAAGGAGGGAAGCCAGGAGTTATGAGCACTTACCCACTTTGGGGAGTATGTATGTGAATAGGAAGGAAGGTGAGTACTAGCTTAAAAGCTCAATTGAACTTGAATCATTCATTTACACATAGTGGCTGAGCTGTTGATTTTAGCACCTTCTCACTCTGTTATCAGGATGTGCTCAGGGGGTTGAGCGAATGAGGTGGTGGTGGGCTCATCATCTGAAGTATTTTATGGATCCCATGTCAAAAGCACACCTCGTGGGGACATGTAATATCCAGTAGAAGGATGTTCTCAGATTTTATTATCTCGGGGTCTCAAAGAAAGGGAACAACAGGAGTTTTTGTTTTAAAACACTGACTGTAAGTCATGGTTCTGACACAAAGAGGAACAGATGAAAGGAATTAGTTTACAACATGGGAAATTGCTTTTTAAATTAGGAACAGCTTTGAAAATCTAGCAGATAGAAATGTCAGCCCACTGCATCCAAACACTGAAGAATTCAATTTTAAGTTATACTAAATCAAAGTGAATTTTGATGAAATTTGATTTTCTGTTTTTTCATTGACACCAGCGATCTGAACACAGTAATAGACAAAGTTCGTCATAATGAAATAAATTTTCAAAAGCATTGCTTTTCCGCACAACAAGATACTTTTCATCTGGGGTCTGGGAATCATCACCGCCACATACATCTCAGACAGCTCCTGCATTTGGAAGTGGGGCTCAGGCTCAGAATTAGCCCAGGTCGTAATCGGAATATTAATTAACATTTGAACATCAGTCTTTGACGTGTTAATTTCACTTTCTTTTAACACCCACCACTCCCCACACCCACCCGCCCTCCCAGACAGGTCACTAGATGATAGGATGCAACACTGAACATTTTTATAGCTAGAGTCCTGCCTGTCAGACCAGAAGATAGGAAAATCAATCACAGTTCCAGAGGACCATAGGGTTGCTTGCAAGAGAGTGAGATGGCCACCATGCCTCAGGTGAGGGTAAGGTTGAAAAGGCAGGACCATCATGACAACCTTGGCCTACATGGAATTTGAACCTGCGCTGTTAGTCTGCATCACAAACCAGCCAACTAATCTCAAATAATGTAGATATTTAATCAAATACATATAATCACCTTGATGCCATCATTAACTCCTTCCTGAAGATAGGGGAGAATGGAATAATTCCATAGGTCAATGAACCATTCCCTGAACTCAGCCACATTAACGGGAGAAGACAGGAAAAAACAAGGACCTGCAAAGGAGTAGATAAAAAAATGTCATATCCCTATCCTGTAATGGCTACAACATGTTCCAGACCATTTTTTTTTAAGAAGTTAATAAGATGAAAGTAAGTGCATACATTCAAATATTTGAAGAAGTAGACAAATGATGACTGACCTCCTGCCAGCATTTGCAAGTCCACACAGCACTGTCAACTACACCGAGTATGTGGACCAGAAATCACAGTGTGAAGAAAGGCATAGTAATAATTCATTTTAATAAACCCCGACCACAAAGGATTTTTAAAATGGTACAGTGTCAACTTTGGTATTTTCACTCAACATGCTGTGGCTGCTATTGGATGATAAGAGAAATGCTCAGCCAATAGCTGCAACGGGAGGCAGTATTTTCAATTTAGATTTGTGTGCCAGACTTTACTGAGCTGGATTTGAATCCGGCAAAGCACTGATGTTATCAATAACCTAATGCAATTACAGAAAATAATTGATTGGAAAGGAAGAGAAGGACCAAGAGCAGAGATCCAACTATTTCCCAATCTCTTAAATTACTTTGAAAGATTTCCCTTGTGTAGAAAGAAAATCTACTTCTCATCCTTTGTTTAATAGGGAAATTGCTGGTTTCTGGGTCTAGAACAAGGATTCACATTCTTAGAATTAATGCAAGGCCTTGCAACAGGAATAGCTGACCAAAGGACAAGAGGAACAGGTGAATGAGAACATCTCCATATCTATGCTCCTCCCATCCAAGTTACATGAGAACCTAACTCAGACATACATACCTCTGTTCCCTTGTTGCCTGGGACTGTTTCTAACTGCAAAATTTGTTGGGGGGCGGGGGGCACCTTCACCAAATGGACTCTAGCATTCTCAGAGAACTCACCAGACACTGACAACTAGGAACAGCTAACAGATGTCAGTTTTGTCACCAAATTCCACTTCACAAAGAGGCATAAAAGCAAGAATCAGGTCCAAGTATTCTTCCTTCCCACACAAGTGTCAGTGCTTTAATGTTGATCAGCTGAAATTTCAATGACTGGGATTGACAAACCTTGATCATGTAAGCATTTTTGAAGGACGTGGAACATAGGCAAGTCAACTGCATCAAGACATAGGTCAACTCTGATTAAACAGTGGAGTAGGCTTAAGAGACTGAATGGCCTACTGGTATTCCTTCGCTCCCCTCAAGACTGACTTAAATATGCAAACCTACTTTATTAGCAAACTCCTAAAATCAACATTATGAATCCAAATAATAGGAAACTAACAGCCTTCCCAGAGTCAAAAATAGTGCAAGCTGCACATCAACTGAGAAGGCTTGAGGAGCTTGTGATCATAAAGGCGCTCAGTGTGTTATGGAGGGCAAAGGGACGTTTCTGAGGGCCACCACCGCTGCATTTGCGGTCAACTCCATTGCATCCCTCAACTCTCAATCCTAGACGTCTCCACAACAACTCATCTCTCCACAAATCAACAATGGTTTTTTTTCCTGGTCAATAGCTATTGCCTCCTACCAGGGGCTGCTGAGTGCAGGAACTGCGAGTCAGCTTCTGTCCTGAGGGATTTTCACCCACAGGGACTTGATTGTGGGCAAAGGCTCCCAACTTTCTTGGAAATGGCCAATTGGCAGAAGATCAGATGTACCCTCCTCAAAAGATGTAATATGAGACTCTCACTGGCTTTGCAGCTGATTGTAGAGACCCCACACTAACTAAAGCTTTTGCCCATGACATTTGCAAACAGAGAAAATGTCAGTGTTGTTTATTACTTCAAGAACTTCTAGATTTCACACCAACAAGTGTTCAAAGTAAGACACTGATGAAAAGAACTGTGACTAATACACGAGTTTTAAAATATTAAGATTTAGATGCCTTTCCAGCAAATTAACCGACAATAAATTAAATAATCAGCTATTGATGGACATTAAGTGATCGTTACTGACAAAGCATTAGCACTTACCAATAAGGAAGTCAGACGTACTGTACATTTCCAGAAATGTGTGGAGATGGTACCATAACTTGGGCACCCAGTTAAGAATATTGAGGATTTCATTATTGTTTGCATTTGCAACATTCTCTGATTCAATCAGTTTCCGTTGTAAATAGCGACTTAGGAATCCGTTGGCAGGCTCTGCATTGTTTGAAAATGGCACCAGCCTAGAGATCAAAATTAGGTGGTGTTACTTAGTATTTTTTATTTGCAGATAAAGAAATTACAAACTCATGAGAGTAATATCACAATTATTTATACTCATAAAAGACACAGAAATACTCCCTACTCAGCAAATACAATTCATCAACTGATTTTCTGCAATTATTGTTGTTTAGCTAAACAACATGTAATTAGTTCAATGGAGCCCAAATGTCTCATTATATTGTAAAGAAAACGTTGGGATTTCAATCTGTTAATTGTCCAGTTTGCCTTTTCTTTAACTTTCATGAAACAATTCTTCATAGAATTTAATTTTAAGTTTAAAAAATCTCTGAATATTACCTCTGCTACAAATCAAAACATATACAAGTAAAGGAGGTTTTGACATGACTTCCAAAACATTACAGCCCTAAATTCCTTGAGAATTGCTGGTGCAAACGCAGCAGAACTGAACTCCCAACTAGTCCAAGGCAGAAATCTGCACTAAACCACAAGGGATGAGGTTGTTTGCATAGCCAGCTCAGATACACCACAAGCAGCAATCAGGTCTACCAGCCAAGAATACTGCAGCAGCATGCTGTCACACCAGCAGCATAGTGAGTTCCTGAATAAAACTGACCGTTTCCTGTAAACTTCTCACACAGACAATTGCACAATGTTCAGCAGCATTTGCAACTCCTCAGACACCGAAGCCATCCATGTTCAAATCCAATAAGATCTGGACAATATGCAGGCTTGGGCTAGCAAATGGCAAGTAACATCTCTGTTGCAAAATGCCAGGCAATGATAATCTCCAATAACAGACAGGCAATCCAACCACCATCCCTTGAAAATCAATGGCATTACCGTCACTGAATCCCTCACTATCAAGATCTTTAACATTGACAAGAAACTCAACCTATTTTCACCTACTCATTGTGCCTCCCCCTTGCTCATTAGCAACAATCCCTCTGTCTGAATCGTCTTTCCTGCACAGCCCCCTCCTCCTTTCCCTCTCTCTGGGCTCTCTCTTTCCACCTATCTGCTCATTCCTTTTCCATCCCCACCCCCATCGTCAGCATGAATACCAATATTCCCTAGCTGCTGTCAGTTCTGAAGAAGGGACACCGGACTAAAAGGTTAACTCAAGTATTCTCTTCATGGATGCTGAATTTCTCCATTGTTTCTACACATTGAAACCCATGCATTAAAAATTAAATTATGCTGTAGGACACAGAAAAACTATCATGGGATATAAAGATCAGAAAAATAAAACAAGAAATAGTTCTAATTTGTAATTCATTAGTTATTATTACAAATCTTCATTGTAAGGCATCACAGCAATTTGAGACCAAAATATTAACCTGCCATTTTCCTTTCAATTATTAACAGGTGAGCATGGTTTATTTTGATTTCAAACATTCAGTTAATGAAAGGGGTTAAATTAGTCCAAGATTTATTCTGGCTTTTATTCTTTTATGAGAAGTCCAACCCATCTATGAAAAAAGGTATGGTTATATGAATACTAGTTTCTACACGCACAGATCTGCATTTTACCTGAAACTGAGATGAAGGCCATGGTTTGGTGTTGTTTTGACAGGCTGGTTAGTGGTTCCAATTACATATGGGCTATATTGTAAGAAAAAAAGAAAATACAATGTTTAAACTGCGATGTTAGACAGTTGTCAATTTCAGGACTGAATTAACTTTTGAAGTCAATGTTCTGGAGTTGGAAATGGCATGCAATTTTTGAATAGCCATTGAACACTTGGAACAGCTCCAACTAGAAAGACTGGTGATGCTCAGAAAAATCAGAGTAAGAAATGTGAAACAATTGTTCACATTGCCCCAAATCTTCTACTCAGTGATCAGGCTCCCATTTCTGAAGCTGACCATGCTACCTGCTTACCTTCCTTCAATGTTTCTGTCTAATCCTCTGATGAAGGAGCTCAAAGAATTCCCTCAGTAGAGAAATCTCAGAAGGAGCAAAGGCAACCTGTGTAGAAGTCTCATTCACTTTTTACAACATTGCCCGTTATACTCTGGTAGACACAAGTTTAAATGTCCCAATGCTTCTCATGTATTACTGAATGATTCGGTGAGTTAAGTGAGGTAAGTTGGTAAGAGGAACAGTTGGACAGAGTGATAAGATTAGATCAGGTTGAGGGGTGAACAAGTCAGGTGGGGTATAGTCAGGTTGCGTTCGGGTAGGCGGGGTAGTAGAAGGGGTTTGGGGGCAAGTGTCAGCTGTTGAACTATCGAGGATTTAGATGGGGATATTTTCTGCCCAACTTTTCTCAGATAACCGCCCAGCTAAGTAAATCACAACTGTCCAAAGTCCTCAACTCTAACTCAGAGTCAGGGACTTTTCAGAGGGTCCCGGACAACTTGGGAACATCCCATTGGAAGTTCAAGTGTCCTGCACAATTTTGATGGAATCACAGTGTGGGTCTTTTAAAAATAAACTTGTTTAAGAGACGAGTGCATTGCTAGCTAAGCCAGGATTAATTGCTTGTCAAATTCTGTCAGGTCTCGAGATGCATGTTAAATTGTGTAACTGGTCTTCTACAGTCTGGAGATTGCTGGATCTGAGCCATATATTCTCTGCATCCTGCTTGACAAAGTGATCAATATCAAATCATGTCCATAACTGAATTAGGAAGTGTGGCTTATAATATATATAAAGGCCTTCGTATTAGCAATAAGAGATTCATCTTCTGAATTGTGCTGGCCTTGGAGGAAAACTTGCTCACTGGTACTTACGGAGTATTACCCACTAAATGTTTTAACAATTAATGCCAGATGGATTCTAATTTTAAAATGTTTTAAAAATTATAATTTCTGAGCAACATCATCTGGAAACTGAACAGAAGATATTTCTGATCTTAGGATAACAACACATTGAAACTCAGGCCACTGAAGTAATTGGTACTTATTACAAGTTGGTAGTGAATGTTTAGAGTCAGAGTCATACAGCACAGAAACAGACCCGTCGGTCCAACTCGTCCACGCTGACCAAGTTTCCCAAACTAAACGAATTCCTATCATCTCTAAACGAATCCCACTTGCCTGCTTTTTGCCCATATCCCTCTAAACCGTTCTTATTCATGTACCTGTTCAAATGGCTTTTAAATGTTGTAACTGTACCTACATCTACCATTGCCTATGACAGTTTATTCCACACATGAACCATCCTGTGTGTTAAAAAGTTACCCCTCAGATCCTTTTTAAATCTTTCTCCTCTCACCTTAAAAATACGCCCTCTGGTTAGCAATGTACAAAACATGCTGTTTGTTCAAAAACTAGTTTTAATCTTCAGATGGGTCATGAGGGTACAATTTGTCAAGCAGAGTTTCTTCATTGAAATTAAAAATGTTAAGTAAAATCCACTTCCAAAAATCTTCTATTAGCAAGTTCATCTTTCCTCAGTAACAAAACTGATGGGATTAAGGATTCAATTTACTCTCTGATGATGCTGCATGTGTTGATCTTCCAGTTAAAAATGAAGACAGGAATGTGTGTGGTATTTAATTCTGGCAAGGATATCACATCGCCCATTGGGGAAAGCCAACGTTGGGCCTGCCCCAGGATTTGAGCCTGGAGCTGGAAATCTGGCCAAACACAAGGCGCTAGTCAATCATTGGCTGCTGCCAGTAAAGAACTCAGGGGAGATGGCCAGAGTCAGTGAGGGACCCAGGCACAGTCGAGTGAAGGCAGAGATTGGGATCACAGGGAGCACAGAGGGTGGGTCATGTTCAAAGGAGGGGCATTGTTAATGAAGGTCATGTTTCAGAAGTTTGTGTTTAGTAGCTGTACGCAAATATCGCTACAGTCAAAGCTCATTAATAATTACCAGTCTAAACAACAACACGCAATATTCCACTTTATGACAGTACTCATGTTATGAATGTAACATTATTTGTAGAGAGAGATAACATCTGTAAGATGTGGGAACTAAATATTGTTTGGTTGGTAACTTGCTGGAGTGCGAATTCCTATTTAACATCAGAGTTAGAGACCTACAACACAATGTTGTTTTTAAGTCTAAAATATGTTGTGCTTAAATGTTTCTAAACAGTAAATAATGCCAATATAATCAATATACTTTTAACCTTTTTCCTGGAAACTAGAAAAACGCTATACACCTCTAGCTGTGAAGACATCAGGGACATGTATATTGTTGCAAAGAAATGTAGCTTTAATGTCAGATTTAGCTTTTCATTGAAAGCTATAACTGTCTCATCCAAACTGAAAAGTGCACTTAATATCAATAAGTGCTATTTCTGATCATACTTAACTCTATAATCTGCACAGTTAAGAGTAAGAGACCAGGTAGCAGGAAAGGTTTAAAGTATGGTCGTTTTTTTTTAAGGGGTTGCAGTGGGAGAAGAGAGGGAGAATGCGCTTATCTTATGGAGATGCCAATAGGAGATGAGCTTTGTTCTTATTTTAGAGCAGACTGCTTTGCAAGTCACTGACACAGCACTTTCACTGTAGGATAACTTTCTAATGAACTTTGCATGATTGTACACCAGGTAAAAAACTGATACTGAAACAAAGAAGTTACTCAGACAGGTGATTGATAATAGTAGATTTTAAGGAACGTGTAAGGTGGAGAGAAATTTGAAGTTGGAGACCTTTAAGGAGAGAACTCTAGAGTTTACAGACGAAGCCCAAAAAGCGCGGCTATGAATGACAGGGAAGTGAGAGATGCACAAGCAACCAGTATTGGAGAGATACCAGAATGATGGAACTCATTATTAGGATGTGCAAGATTAAGGGATTTAAACGTAAATGCGAGAGCTTTAAAATTGAGGCATTGGCAAACTAGGAGTGAGCATAAGAGGTTGCCTGAAGGACCATCTAGGAATTACTTTATAGAGGGGCAGTGTGCCCCTTCTTATATCGAAATATAACTGGCTCCTCTGGATGGATCAGCTATTTGGCAGACAGCAGGCTGGAGGTGAGGGAATTTTCAGCATGGGAGACCACTCAGTGAAGGTTAAGATCTGGATCCTGACAAACTCAATGGTCCTTCAACTAGGTATCCAGATCGTCAATCACCATCTGACATTCTGCAAAGTTAGCTCTGACATTCTACATTCTACATTCTAAATTTCAGTTTAGGCTTTTTCTTTTACTTTCTCTTAAATTCTGTCTACTGATGCAGACTATTGTTGAAAATATCATTACAGCCACAGTTACAGGACTAAAATATCACATCACAGAATTGCTTGTTCTCCAATCAGATTAAAATTACCTTATTTCTTTGCATTATCTCTTTGAACGTTACTGAGAGTTTTTTTTAAAAACTTACAACTTCAAAATTGTGATGGCAAAAAGAAGAAAACCCATGATGAGAGACCATTTTTAACTTTCGACTTCAAGATCAAAGAAATCTATCACTGAATGATTCATTTAATGCGGCACTGATCGTAATGCAGCTTTCAGTAGCTATTTTTCTTTTTGTAAGAATCTGAATAAATCAATAGTAATTGAAATAAAATGAGATTTTAACATGGCAAAGAACAAAGTATTTGATAATAAAAATTATACCATAACATAGTCAATGGTTTTCAGATGGAACTGGGTTTCTAATATTCACTTCAGAAACATTAATTACCTTAAACAATTCAATTAAAATTATACTTTCATTTGTGAAATGTAAATAATACTGTGTCTTACAAGATCAAAAAAGAATCCGAGCACTTAGTGCAAATATATTTAAAATAAAACTGACTTTTTGCATTTTTAAATTATTTCTTTTATGTATAACAATTTAAGAGACTTTTTGATAAGCACATGAATATGGAAAGAATGGAGGCATACGGACCAAGCGCAGGCAGAAGGAATTTGTTTTATTTGGTGTCGTGATCGGCACAGCACTGTGGGCCAAAAGGGCTGTTTCTGTGCTGTACAGTTCTATGTTTATGTGCATCTATAGTTAACAATGATTCCATAGTTTAAAGTGTTGCAATTTTTTTTAAAAAAGTGTAGTTATTGCATCTCAGTAAAATTATGGTAGTCTGTGCACATTATTTAGGTTTTCCACTCTTTTGGTGTGGAAGTAACGAAAGAACTTACATGTTCTGCAAAAACTGTGTACTGTTACTCTAGAAATAGCACTGCAAATCACGTTAGCTCAACACTGAACTACCCTGTTATTATGGAGCTTTGACTCTCTTGATATCCCAACAAACCCTCGGTTTTACCATAAGTTTTTAACAATTTGATGTATTTTTATCTGTAAAAGAGTTGTAATATGCATTAGTAAGTCGCAAAAATACAAACCATTTGTGATATTTGCATGTGAGCGCTCCATTGACAAGTTCACTTAGGGAACCAGGCTCACTCAGATCATCAAGGATTATCACCAATGGTACATTCCCAGTGCTAGTTTCTCTGTCAATTTGATTGGCAAGATTGGAAAGGTACAGCTGCAAATCCTACAAAAGTAAGACAAATAATTTTTTTTAAAACACAAATAATAATTAGATTTTTTATCATCAAAGTATCAATGAATGAAGCTGCAATGAGGTTTCATTTAGTTTATAAAATTATGTCATGTTTATTCGGACTAAAGTTTTCAGAGTCTTGAAATATGACACAAAGTTCGAGTACACCAATGTTTATGTTCATTTCGAACTCCTTCATTCCATTTTTTAAACTGATTTGATATCTCTAAAATAATTGTCAGCCATTTGAAAAAAGAAACAGTTAAGTATTAGTCAGGAGTACAATTTCAACTCCACTGCTTTCTGCTCATTCCACATAGATTTTATAGTGCAGTCTGGCCATTCAGCCCATCACTCAGACTTGCATTTTTGTTTCACATGAGCCTCTTTCCCTTTCTTGTCCAACCCCATCAGGATTGTCCTTCATCCTTTGAGTTTTTATGTATTGCATGTTTGGTCTCAAATATCCCACTTGATATCAAAGTTCAAATTCTACTGTGTGAAGATGTTTCTCCAAAATTCTCTGAATAGTTTAGATCTCTAGCTCCAGATAGTGGTACCCTCGTTAGCATTTTCTTGACTTCTACCATACTCATGTGGTTTTGCCTTCAGCAGGGTCTCTTTTATATGATGAGGCAATGCTCATATTCTTGCTTGTAATATGAGAAACTGGCCTTGGACAAATGCACCACTGTTGGCACATTGAAGAAAATAACATTCATCACAGCTCACTAATATATGCAATTGTTATATATATACAAGCAGAGTGTCTGGGCTCATGTTAAGCTACTCTGTTCCAAAGTAAAGCTTGCTTTCAATTACATACTGCCTCAAGTGATCCCAAATAAGATTCCATCTGAGACTTTTATACCTTCAGGTCACATGCTTTAATAGTCATAACATCATGAAGGGTTTACTAACGATGAGACATAACACGACACCTAGAAGACACTTGCAAAATTTGAAGCTCATATTTTAAGTCATCTAGAGAAAAGAAGCTCAGACTGCTCTCCACTTAAATCAAAGTTTGTAAGTTTGAGTTCAGTTTGGTTATTATATCTGCAAACTGCAGTATGAAGTAAACATGCATTTTTTCAATTTTGGCAGTCTTCCAATCCCTTAACTCCACCACACACTAAAAATGCAGGTTCAATAGACAGCTCCATGACTCCAATACAGAGTGACAGGATTTGGACAGAATCCATTACATGAATTGAGGACCATGTCACAATATTCACAATTATCTTTTTCACACATTGATGCACCAGTAACTATTCTGACCACATTCTGACTTCCCTGTCAGACCACAACTCTCAAGCTAAACTGATTTATCATCAAGACGCTTACACAAAATCTGAGTTTGCAGCAAGCAAAGAACTAAGGTCGTTAAAATAAAAAACTTTTCGACTTGCATTCTTTTCAACTTATCTGACCTATGATGAACAGTGCGCTTTAAGTGTGAATGACCGGGATTCTGCTCTTACATGGCCTAAATTTTAAATTACATTTGCCATCTTCTGGAAATTCCTGGGGTGGTCAATTTTTTCTGCTGCTCCCCACTTTGGAATAAATCTTGAAAAAGAGGTAGTTTGGCATCCTTCTAAAAGCAGCCAGTCAGCAAATGAGTGATTGACCCAAGGAAAGCTGGTATTGTGGCCCAGCCAGTGTCAGATGCTGTAACGTCCTATGCTCAAGCAGCCGGTTGAATTTTCCAAGGGGACATTTCAATTTTGTTGAACAAAGCCTGACCGTGGAACTAGGGTGAGGGCACAACCAGACAGTCAGCATGAAGTCCCACTCTGTCTTTTTGGCAGAACAGGATTCGAGCTTCTGGAATTCTTACTTCTTTTCAACTACACACTTGTGTTTATTTGGCTTCCTCATATAATGACAAAAGACGCATTTTGAAAATACAGCTGACTTCAGTCAGTTTTTAAATCACATTATCTTGTTAAATACGCCACCAACAAGAAGGAAAATAGAACACAGAAATCTCCTTGTTTGAGGAATAATGGATCTTTGTTTTGTCACAGGCTTAAACAAGCAGCAATTCAGAGCATGGGGAGGAAAATAATTCTGCACGTCTGTGAGGAACTGAATTAAAATTTCAAGCCACTCCATTTCTTGCAACATCTAGGAGAAAGAGAAACAATGCCAAGGAGAATTGTCAGCTTGCAGTAGCACCTAAAAAAACTTACCTTGCACGAATGCGTATCCATATTAAACGTTACAATGATTTCATCTGTGACCTCCCGTCCTGATCTCTGAACCAAGTACTCGGCCAAGCGAATGGATAGATAGGACTTGCCGGTCCCACTGGGCCCTGATAAAATAAGCCTTCGATGTTTCAGGAGAAGACTGATGTAATGCTGCATCATTGGTTTTGGAATTAGGGTTTCAAAAACCAAACTGTCCACGCTTTTCTCTTTCAATCCTGAAAGAAAACCATTTAGATTAATTCTCAAAACAAAATTCCTTGTTTTCACATATTATTCAATGTGCAAGGAAAGCTTAAAAAGAAGTAAGATTCTAAATCATGATGAACCTACTAGCAGCACAGTGTACTGTACATTAATTAATAGATCTGTGTGTTTCCAAATCATAACCTTCCTATCAAAAGTAGCAGCTATGTTCGTCTCTACAACTGCCTATTACAGATTTTCTTAATAATGTTACAGGGTTGATGCAATTTGGTTACAAAATTTTCAATTTATAGCTTTGATTAAAAAAAATCTGTTGACATCACAAAAGGGATTTACCTTGCATTGTGCAGTACCAGGTCAATTGGAAGTGCACATTAACAGTAAAGTTGTGCTGAGTTGAATTGCAGGGGGCCTGCCCACAAATTCATGTTAAGCTGAGCGTTGGAAAAGCCAAGGAAGCCCCTGTGCAATCTGGTTCAGTTTACAAATGCATCTCATTTCAAAAATAAAATGAACATACAGTGGCACAGCAAGCATGCGAATAATGTCCTTATTTTTCAAATCATGTAGATCTTAAAATGGCCTGAACTTTACAGTAAAAAGCATGAGCATCGTTAGAAGTCATCCCTGGGGAAAAAAATTCAGAAAGCTCTTCCTGTTTCCTGTATGGTCTTCAGATGATTGTGATATAGCCCATCACATCATCAATGCAATCAAACATGTTTTCAGTGTTTTCCTATGCAGTGCACAATCCATGAGCAACTTTGAGCCTTTGTGGTTTCAGCTAGGGAAACAGGAGGGTAAACAGTCCGTATTCAGACTCTAGGTCATCGGCCTCTTCAAGGTGACCAGCAGTGTTTCACAAGGAGAGAGAGAGAGAGAGAGAGAGAGAGAGAGAGAGAGAGAGAGAGAGGGAGAGAGGGAGAGAGAGGGAGGGAGAGAGCAAAAGCATGCCGGGGAGACAGAGACAGAGATCAGACATTGAATATGACTTGTCCATTACTTTGCTCTGTCACCTGTTTTAACTCTGTTCCAATTGGCCGAAGTTTAGCTGATCAATCTGGAATTCACAGTGTGGACTTTCAATTTATTAAAGGTTATTTTGTCAGCGGAAAATACTGACAACTCAGACTCAATCGGAGTTGAGTTCAGATGATGACTCATATCAAACTTGTAATGTTAGCTTTTCTTTCTCTTCATGGGTGCTGTCAGACCTACTGAGTTCCTCCAGCACTTTGCTTTTTATTTGGGTTTATCTAATTTTAAATCATCATGTTTTCACTGTATCTTGCATCACGGGCATGGGGAAAAAGCCCCCTGGTACTATCAAAGATTTAATCTTATTTAAATTATTATGCAGCACTCCCAGTCCCAATTATGCCATTTGCTGGAAGAGGAGGGATAGGCATGAGAAAGGAAGGTGGATATCCAAGGCACAGTATAAAAAGATCAGAGGCTGCATCTTAAAAAAGATGAGCCCAGGGAGTATGGAAGGGTGGCTGGGTTAATGGAACTAGAAAGCAGGAGTTGGGAGCCAAGGGAGGGGGAGGAAAAGCTTGAACAGCAGGGAATCAGGGTAAATGGAGCCAGGGAAGGATGCTGTGTACAAACAAGGGGTCCTGAGTAGTATCAATGTACTGGAGATAGATTCCAACAAACTTTCAAAGCTATGGCAAAAACATAGAAGATATTTAAATAGCTTATAACAGCTTTAAAAATGTAATAGATGTTTTAAAATATTTAAAATCATAATTATTTGGACACTGGGTAGATGCTAATGTGCAGAACCAACCATATGTTTTCTGTCTCTTTGATTCATTGAAGATCAATGTTGTGTGGTTATGCCATGTCTAATTAACCATGATATAGGAACTGTTTCATGTGGAGAGAATTATTGTGCCAGTCTCATCACAAATAAAGACACATCTATACATCCACACCAACACAACTCAAACTACAACGTATGTTCTCTATGACTCCCAAAAATCAAAATCGTGACCAACAATTTTGAATTGATCATCGATTAAGAGCAAGCACATTTTATAACAAAAAAGGGAGAAATCTGAGCTAAATGTTTGGAAATTGTGTGTTATTTCTTTCATTCACTGACCTTTCAAAGTTACAGAGAATGTGGAATCTTTTCCCATATATCTGTAGGGCAGCACATCCGGTGCATCTGTTCCAAATACACGTTTTACATGATCGACACTGTAGCTGTAGATGGCATCCGTGTTCAATCCAAGACAAGAAACTGGATCCACCTTCGTAATGTAGTCCTATGAGAAAAGTATGGCCTAATAAGATGTGGACACATTTTACTGAATATTTTATTAACTTGTGTAAAATTTCATGGGTCGCTATTTTGTGCATAATAGTAATTGTAATTATAATTAAAATCATTATTGAACCTTGAATTTTAAATGAATATTCAAATGCAAAGTGTGCACTTGGTTCTCTATTTCATTTTAGGCATTTCAGATACTTTTGTAAAACGAGATTGAGCTATTTTAAAGGGAGTGCAGAAACAAAGACACTTGTGGGTATAATGTACAAAAACTTTCAAGTAAAGATTATAAGGCTATTAAATAAACATATCAGATCTTTTGATTTATTAGAGGAATAGGTTATTAAAACATTCATAACTACTTAGAGACTGAAACAATGCAAGACCAAGTGCAGCAAGTATGGGACAACATTCAGGTCTGAGCTGACAAGCCACAAGTAAGTCAATGGTCATCTCCAACAAGAGAAAATTTAACCCTCTCTCCTTGATATGCAGTGACATTACCACTGCAGAATCCTCTTTAGCAACATCAGCGAGGTTACCATTAACCATAAGTGAACTGAACCAGCTATCTAAACTGTGTCTTCAAAAGGTCAGAATTCCGCAGAAGCAAACCTCTTGATTCTCCAAAGTCTGTTTACCATCTAATTTTCAAGTCAACAGTGTTGATGGAATACTCCCCACTTGCTTGGAGTCAACAAGCTTTGTCATCAGCCAGCACAAAGGAGCTCACTGAAATAGCACCTTATCCACCAACTTAAGCATCAAGTCCCTCTGACACTGGTACACAGTAGCAGCAGTGTGCACCATATACAAGATGCGATGCAGCAGTTGATCAAGCCCACTCCCAAACGTGCAAACTCGATCATTAAGAACAGTAAATGCATGTGAGTACCACCACGAAGACATTCCCCTCCAAACCACTGATTAAACTGACTTGAAACTATATCAGCCTTCCTTTAGTATTCCAGGGTCAAAATTCCCTTCCTAGCAGCATTGTGGGTGTACCTATATCACAGACTGCAGTGGTTCAAGAAGGTAGCTCACCACCACCTCCTCCACAGCAATTGGGAATAGACAACAAGTGCTTACCTAACCAATGAGGCATTTTTAAAAAGTGTCACAGGCAAGGCCAGCATTTATTGTGCATCCATAATTGCCCTCGACAGGTTGGCGATAAGCCACCTTGCCGAACAGCCAAAGTCCATGATGCATGTTAGGGAGAGCGGACACTGTGGGTGAGGTGGAAACTAAAATATACTGGAAGAAGCTTAAAAAAAAAAAATTTTAAAAAGTATGCATGAACTAACCACTTGACAGTACTTGACAAATATAGCATTACTGCTTCAGGGCACATGCAATTGTTCATAAAATGGTCACCAACAGTAATAACCCAGTTACACTTGACAGAACTGGTGTAACATTTTTCAGGTTTCTTACAGTGACGGGAAATGTGAGTCTTAAAATACTCATTGATCTTCGTGGTTGCTGATTCTGGGAGGGTCCACAGTTTACACTGTGTCGGAACCCTGAGTGTCAAAGCGGAGTTTTAGTAACTCGGCAACTGCCTTTCAAAATTATTTATGGGATTATGGTCCAACACTTCTTCAGTTAGAGTGGATCCTGAGTGACGTACTACACCTTCTGGAATCTGCACCTGTCCAGAATCTCTGAATGTCAGATTCAGAGGGGACACTGACGGTAACTGTTGGCAATTTGTCAATCCTTCACCCGGTAGTGACCCCACCCCTGAAAATTCACCCCTCCTTTCTAAAATGGGCACTTGTATTCCATTACATGCAAGTGGTGAGACTGTGCACTCTGCGTTGAAAGATCTGGCCAACATGGAGTCTGTCATTATCTTACTGAATCACTAGCGGCTTCCAAGCTTTACTGGACATTAATGATCTAGATGAAGGAACTGAAGGCATTCCAGCTACGTTTGCAGATGAACAAAGATAGCTGGATGGACAGGTAGTGTGGAGGAGTCTGGGAGGCTGCAGAAGGATTTAGGCAGATTAGGAGAGATGAAGACAGGTTGAGTAGGTTAGGATTGTTTTCATTAGAAAAAAGGAGATTGAGGGGGGACCTGATTGAGGTCTTCAAAATCATGAAGGGTATAGACAGGGTTGATAGAGATAAGCTTTTTCCCAGGGTGAGGGATTCAATAACGAGGGGTCACGCGTTCAAGGTGAGAGGAGAAAAGTTTAAGGGGGATACACGTGGAAAGTACTTTACACAGAGGGTGGTAAGTGCCTGGAACGCGTTGCCAGCAGAGGTAGTAGAGGCAGGCACGGTAGATTCATTTAAGGTGCATCTGGACAGATGCATGAGTAGGTGGGGAGCAGAGGGATACAGATCCTTAGGAATTGGGCGATAGGTTTAGACAGTGGATTTGGATCGGCACAGGCTTGGAGGGCCGAAGGGCCTGTTCCTGGGCTGTAAGTTTTCTTTGTTCTTTGAGAGTGTGCAAAGAAGTGGCAGATGGAATACAATTTGGGAAAGTGTGAGATGGAAGAATAGAGGCACAGACTGTTTTCTAAATGGGGAGAAAATTCAGAAATCTGAAGTGCAAAGGGACTCGGTAGTTCTCATCCAGGATTCTCTTAAGGTGAACATGCAGGTTGAGTTGGCAGTTAGGAAGGCAAATACAATGTTGGCATTTTTTTCGAGAGGACTAAAATATAAAAACAGGGATGTACTTCTGAGGCTTTATAAAGCTCTGGTCAGACCACATTTAGAGTATTGTGAACAATTTTGGGCCCCATACCTCAGGAAGGATGCCCCAGAGCAGGCCCAGAGGAGGGTCACAAGAATGATCCCAGGAATGAAATGGTTAACATACGAGGAATGTTTGAGGACTTTGGGTCTATATTCAATGGAATTTAGAAGGATGAGGGGAGGAACCTAATTGAAACCTACAGGATATTGAATGGCCTGGACAGAGTGGGCGCTGGGAAGATGTTTCCATTGGCAGGGGAGACTAGGACCCGAGGGCACAGCCTTAAAGTAAAGGGAAGACCCTATAGGATAGAGATAAGCAGAAACGTCCTCAGCCAGAGAATCGTGAACCTATGGAATTCATTGCCACAGAAAGCTGCGGAGGCCAGGTCACTGAGTATATTTAAGACAGATTAGATAGGTTCTTGATTGTCAACGGGATCAAGTATTATGGGGAGAAAGTGGGAGAATGGGGTTGAGAAACTATATCAACCATGAGTGAATGGTGGAGAAGACTCAATGGGCCAAATGGCCTGATTTCTGCTACTCTGGATTATGGACGCAAGAATATAATTCTGATTTATGTGAATTTTCCATATTTACAAAAGACGAAGGAAGGAGTTAAGTATGAAACTGTTGGTTTGATGCACTGGTTATCTGGATACTGTCTTTTTTTTGAACCTTCAAATATCTCCCTTCTCCTGTTACTGTCCACTCAACAACCCTCCCTGATGGTGGATTCTGGGACAAAACAGCCAAGCTCCTCAAAGTCAACTGATCCCAATTATGGAAAATTCACATGAAAATCAGAATTATATTCTTGTGTCCAGTAGAGCTTGGATACTGCCAATGACTCAACAGGATAATGAGGGGCACAGTGTTGGCCAGATCTTTCAGCACAGAGCGCACAGACTTATGCAATTCAGAAGGGCATTGGCCTGTAGAGTGGAATATATTTATTGCCAATTTGCTCCTGAAGAGCTGAGCTCCTTGCTGAGTTCTGTCTGCATGCCAGCCAAGTGCTGCCAGTTACCTTGCTCGACTGGTCACCACTCACATAAGGCTAGATAGTGTCTGTCAGCAGAATGTTTGATCATGAGTGAGTGCCAAAGACAGGCCAACCTTGCTACCACTTAAAGACAGGTCATTAAACTGAAACACTGACTTGATTTCAATCTTCACAGATGCTGCTTGCATAGCATTTCCAAGATTTGCTGGTTCGCTTCCTATATTCACCGATTCTCCAATCTGTAATTGTGGAAACTTCCAGCTGTTGGTACTGGATAACAACTGGAAATGGAAATGCTGACTGATTTCATCACCTCAAACTACGTCCGATCCCAGAAACTGTGAAATGAACTTCTTGCTTGGCACTCCCCGCGTCTTCCCCCCCACCCCCCAACAAATAATTGGGGTGATAATTGAGAATATGTTAAATAAACATCACTTTCCCAGAAGAAATCAGGTAGTAAGGTGGATTATGACCTTGGCTTGGAATCTCTACATTAAAGTCCTATTTGCTGCCTTGAACCTAACTGGCCAAAAAGTTCATTTTCAATTATAACCCTGACTCAACTTGCCTCTTATTTGTTATTTCTCACTCTCAAGTACCTCACTATCAATTGCTCAACTTCTCCCTCCTGATTCCTACTATCTTCTTGCTGCCTCACTCGCTCTCTCTGCTTCCCCCTCTCACTCCCCCACCACCTGTTGCTGCTCTCCGGGATCCTCGTTTTGCAGTGGGAAGGAACAAAATGGTTGGGCAAGATGGTGGGAATGAGTGGATCGGGAGCAACCTGGTGGGTCTGGTTAAAAATGTAGACTGAGCAGCTGCAGTTACAATACACAGTCTTGGCACACACACACAGGGAATGCAAAGATACTAAAATGGAGTAACACTTCAGGAATGTTCCCTGATTTATAAACTGTTCTGAAGAAAAACTGTATTATTACTGTATGGTTTACCCTGGCATATGTGTATTGTGATTATCTGAGGTCAGTCAACTTAGCTAAGGATGGGTACAGGAGGCTGCTGTTCATACTTAAAAGCTAAGTCTTGAGTTTATCAAATGAGTATCAGGGTAGACTAGAGTGCAAAATTGAAACACACTCAACGAGAGACATTCCTTAATAAATTTAAGTGTGGCGACTTAGTGTATGCAGTTTGATTAATAGGAATCAGTTTATCACACACGTCGACTTCTTTTTAACAAAGAAAAACACTGTTACATTATTGTAAGTAACCAATTGCTGTTTATATCAGTGTTATTGCTTTCTTATTAATTTACATAAAATTATTCAAAAGCTTTTTTGAAAATTTGGCAATTAGGTCTTTTTGCACTTTAAAGAAGCTCAATTTTAACACTGGCTTTGAAAGCCTGCAATAAGGGGTGTGATTGGCAGAAATGTGCAATGGTGATGAACTAGATCTGGCACTTGTTTGTTTTGCGAGTGAGGTCAACATCCAGTATGATGTCTTTTTTAAATCCAGGGCAAAAGATCATGAAACTCAATCATGCTGGCTGTACGTGCATTTGAAATTCCACAATCTTTTGGCCTACTTTAGGGAACTGCAATGGAAAGAAAGTAGCGCATAGGTTTGTATGCCTTGCATTAATTTTGAATAAGATATTTATTTGGAGCAAGTGAATTATATTAGCAGTTCACAAAACAAGCCTATTTTACAGTTAGAATGGAACCACTATTTAGAGCGGCTGGAGACCACCAAATAAACTTAATGACTAGTTTATTACTTAACTATCCAGTTTTATTACCTACTTTAAGGATGCCTCACATGCTGTGGCAAATCTTACAAAAATATTTGGAGCATAGGAAGTGAAACAGTGCTGTAAGTGGGCAAGAAACTTGGCAATGGACTAGATCTCATGGGTTTACAGCTTTGGACAAAGGAGGTTCAGAATCAAATGACTGTCAATCACTCTCAATTATAACACAATTCAAAACATAATGGTTCAAAATTAGATTACAAAATGGGATCAAGAAAAGATATTGGTGATACAAAATGATTAGTGTTACAGTGTTGCACCGTGGACTGTCTAACCTGATTAATGATTTGTTTAAAAGAATAGAAAGGAAGATTCATGGCAGCACTCTACCCCAACCAAAAGCTGTCAGTGATTGATAATCCTAATATGATATATTACTGCTCTGTTTTTGTTACACAACAGAAGTTTGCCAAAAATAATTGCTCAAATAACTTTAAAAACTTTTTAGAGCTCCACAAACCCTCCCAACAACATAACAACTGCCTCTCTATTGAAATCTAATAGATTCAGTCACAAAACAAACGAGTGTGTTTCTCCTATTTACAACTGAAATGTCATCCTTGATCAATATTGTTAGACCTGCCTTTATCATTCTTGAATATTTGGTAAACAGGAATACTAAAGGCCTGTTCCTTACCTTATTGAGCTATATCCCTGTGCACGCAACATCATAATCCTCGGCAGGAAGAGCTCAAACATACTAGTTACACCACAAACATAACAATACATAATTACATCAGAAGGCAGTGGATTTTTTTTTCATGGAACTTCTGCCTGGGAAAACATTTATGTCCACCCCAATTACCCTTGAACTGTCTCACTTACTAGGCCATACCAGGTAAGAATGAAAGATTTCATTCTCTGAAGGACGTTAGTAAGTCAATTTTTTTTTCTTATGACAATTGACAGTGGGTGCAATGTTCCTATTCCAGAATTTTTATTGAATTCAAAGTTCGCCATCTTATATGGCTAAATTTAACCTTGTATCCACAGACTGTTAGCCTGAGGTTTTGGATTATTATTCAGGAGACATTACTGCTACATCAAGTCTGCATATAAAAGGAAAGCCCGTTTTGAGTTTATTCACTTAAAGGAAAAATCTGTAAAAAGAATGTCACTTAGTTATCTCAGATATCTAGATATTGTGAAAGGTCATCCTTACAAACACAGTGATAAGGGTCAACTGGAGTAAACAGACTCTACTAAGGAGCAGATGGACCTAGGGTTCATGTGCACAACTCTCTGAGAGTAGCCAAGCAAGTTGAAACCATTGTTACGAAGGCTTAGAGGATCCTTAGGTTTATGCACAGAGGCATAGAGCATAAAAGCAAGAGTATTATGCTCAGTTCTGGGCACCTTATTTAAGGAAAGCTGTTAAAGCCCTGGAGGGAATTCAAAGGCGATTTACTATCATGATGCCAGGAATTAAGGATTTTAAATACAAAGAAAGATTAGAGAGTTTATTCTCCTTGGAGCAGACAGGAGTAATGGGTGACCTTATTGAGGTATTCAAAATTGTGAACAATTTTGACAGGATAAAGAAGGATATTCTGTTTCCACTTGTTGGTATGTCAGTAACCAGGGGTCACAATTTCAAGACTGTCAGCAAGAGAACTAGAAGTGAGAGGAGGAGAAACTTTCTTACTCAGAGTTGTTATGATTTGGAATGCACTACCTGAGAATGGAGGAGGAGGCTACAAAAGAGAACTGGATATATGTTTGAAAGCGATGAGGTTAGAAGGCTACAGAGATAGCGTTGGAGTGTGGGACTCGCTGGGTAGCTCTTTCAGGACCTGGTACAGACATGATAAGTCAAATGTCCTCCTTCTGTACTGTAAAATTCTATGATTCTAAACTGTGTCATGTTACAACTGACGGGTGAAATTAGAGCCAAGGTGCACACTTTGAGAAGTGAAGTGGTCTCCACTTCTGGAAAATATTTCAGTCCAGGAGCGTTTCCTGCCAAATTTGAAAATGGCACCTTCCAAGTGTGAAATACTTTGCATATGCTATTCTGAGTCCAAATATCTATTTTTGGATTCAGGTCAGTTTTTTTCCAGATCCGCTATGGCCTAATCAGACCGATTCTGTACCACAAGGTGCTGCCAGTCTGGTTACACAACTGTCTTGCCAAAACTCCCCCCTTTAAAGGTTTGCTCCAAATACAGGTTGACGTTTGAGCTGACTGATGTTCAAAAACCCTTGACTGGCAAGTAGCATTGGGAAGCTTGACTGGAGTCTGTAGCTGACTGGCTTTACATACACAAATCTTTCACCGCATATAACAATTATCAGAAGGATATTAGGTAGAAAAATCATCTCATATAGCAACTAAGGAAACATACCTTAAATACTTGACAAATAACTCCATCCAAAATAGTCCAGTCAGTTGTTGCATTTACTTTGGTGGAGCCAATGAAAAATTCTTGCTGCTTTTGGGTCTGGGGAAGGGAAAAAAGAGGTAGGATTGTGTGTCCTACTGGAATATTTTGAAACAATACATACATGCACACATACACGCTATATGAACGAAATTCAGTTACTTTGTAATTGGAGCTTAACGTGTTAGACGACTGAAATCCTTTTTCAGTGTCTAACTCATTGATTTCCAATTTTTCAATTATCCAGAAGTTCATCAGTGAGGTCTGCACATTTACAAAACATATCAAATTTGTGTACAACACTGGGCACTAAAGAAAAAGATTAGGCTGCCAGCTAAGCTGTTCAATTAGCCAGCTCAACTTCAACTCGTAGACAAGTTACTTAAAATGGTAAAGAAATTGTTGGCTTAGCTGAAGAAAGCAAGTTTTTTTTTGTGTTTAAATGGTGCTATTTTTGTCTCACTTTAAAAACAGCACAGTGCAAAGCGCAGGGTCAGACAGTTTCTTAAGATGGTGAGAGAACATTATCCTCAGCTTTATGTGCTCATTCTTTTAGGTTGTAGGCAGAGAAGAAGCAGAGTTTCAGTCATACCTATACTCAATGTAAATGATGTGAGAGTGTTGTCATAATGTTTCCTGTCATTTTGCCAGGGAATTCAAAAATTAATTTATCTATAAGTACCATTAGAGGGGTTGCAAGCTTTGAAGTTTCTTTTAAAGGACAGAAGTGCCTTACAATGGTTATGCCAGAGGGTTTCAAATTTGGCAAGAGTCAATAGGCCTCAACGTCATCATTGATGAATTAGACTTTAAGAAGGAATGTCAATTAACTTCCTAGACCTGAATTGCTATAACCACCAATCCTAAACCCACCTCGTCTTTACCTAACATATTCTCAACAGCTTGAATCAACAATAATCAAGAGATTATGAGAAGTTTACTATCTTATTTAGGATGAGAGAAGGGAGGAAGGAAAAGGGCTGCCTGTCAATCTAATGATGATGCCTTAGACCAACATTATCATAGTCTTATTTTGTAATAATTTCACATGGGGACTGTCAACTGGGTAAATTATTCGTGAGGTACCTATTTCTTTAAATCTACTAAAATTGTGTCATACCATTTCACTTTTCACTGCAACAAATTAAAACTGCCTTCATCTTTTGTTTTGCTATGAACCATGAAGAGGCAGTTTGGTGCTTTTGCTCAATCAAAGGCTCCACTTAACGTTGCTCATCCAGTGTGCAAATAACAAGGGTTGACTTAACAAAAAACATCAAAATATATGCTCAGTAATGAAGAAAGTGAGAACTGCAGAAAAGTCAAGATTTTCCATGTACACAGATGAAAAACTAGTTCAGAGGTACAAAAAAAAGTGATCAGAAAGGATAATGGAACAATGTATTGCAGTCTTATTAGACAACAGTCAAAAAGGGGGCATGTTATACTCCAGCTGTAAAGAGCTTTAGTCACATCAATCTAGGGATTTGTTCAATTTTGGGCACTGTGTCTCAGGAAATACATTTTGCCCTACAGTGCCGATTCACTACAATTATTTCAGGAATTAAAAGGATTAAACTAGGAGGACAGGTTGTGTAAATTTGGCCTGCATTTGTCTCTCCACATAGGTCCTCCTTAATCCTCTCTGACACCGCTCAACTCCATTGCTCCTGCCAGCAAACGCTACTTCCTGTTGTGACCACAGATCTACTAGCTTCCCTATGTACCTGCCTATAAATGCAGAAGAGAGCTTTAAGAAGACAACCACATCCTCCCAAATAACAGGGTGAGCGCTAAAGGCAATAAACAGTTCAGTCTCACTTTTAACAACAGTGAGGGAAGAACTGCTGATGGCATCACGACATAGTTAAGTGCATTCTGTAAATTGCTGTTATCTTTGAAGTTCATGGGCAATAATTCCTGTCGGGGGAGCTCTTTCACCAGCAATCTTGAATCTGTGGCCAAGCATAGTGGGAAAGTTATGAGCCTACTGCTCAGCTCGTGCACTTCTGGCTTGCTTGCAAAAGAACCATAGTCCTGAAACAGAAATTATTCTGCTAGTTAATTTCAATTGATCTCCCATTACACAGCAAAATTCATTTCGACATTGAAAAATACGAAAGATTGGACAATCAAGCTTCATACATTAAAGAATGAAACAAAGAGCAAATGTCAACACAGTGTGGAGCTGGAGAAACACAGCATGTCAAGCAGCATCAGGAGGAGTAGGAGAGTCACTGTTTCAGGTCGAGACTCTTCTTCAGAAACAAGTTCTGTGAAGGATCCTGACCCGAAATGTCAACTTTCATAGAATCCCTACAGTGTGGAAACAGGCCCTTCGGCCCAACAAATCCACACTGACCCTCAGAGCATCCCATCCAGACCCATCCCCCTATAACCCATCTAATCTACATATCCCTGCACATTATGAGCAATTCAGCATGGCCAATCCGCCTAACCTGCACATCTTTGGACTGTGGGAGAAAACCAGAGCACCCAGAGGAAACCCATGCAGACACGGGGAGTATGTCCAAACTCCACACAGACAGTCGCCCAAGGGTGGAATTGAACCTGGGTCCATGGCGCTGTGAGGCAGCAGTGCTAACCACTGAGCCACCATCTCCTCTGACGCTACCTGACCTGCTGTGTTCCTCCAGCTCTACACAATGTTGACTCTGTGACTCCAGCATGTGCAGTTCTTAGTATCTTCGAAATACAGAACAATGATTTTGTTTTCGTCCACTCTTCTTTTTCATTCAAAAATTTTTTCGTACTTCCTCCTTGTTTTAAGATGCTAACTCTTCATTGGGATACCACTTCCTAAATGCTAAACATTGCATGCTTGTTCACTCAACTTCACTAGGAAGCGAAGATAGGTGTGTACGTCTTCCCTGTCTTTACCCACTAGCAGAAAATGTAGAAATATTGGCAGGGTATATTATGGATATGAAATCCTGATATGGAAGAAACAAGGGTCTTAACAGATGACCCTGAATCTGTACACATCCAACATGAATGTGTGCCCTTGATGATAGCAACTGGGAGCATGAACATGAACTCATTTTTATCTCCTTCACCAAGAGTGCAGAGGTCAATTGCTGATGACCAAGGATAATAACTAGAGGGCCTTCTGCCTGCAGGGACTGGATTTTACAAAGAGACTGGGCTCTCTGCAACCGCATTTTTGCTTAGCTGACTCCATTACTTCAATTTTACCCCGTGATTAATATGAGTCAGGACTTCAGTCTATCTTCAGGAGAACTCCCACTTCATCAAGCTGTGGGCCAATTGGAGGCTGGCAGCTCTGCACACTGCTGGCGCCAAGCAGGAGCAGTGGTCATAGCTGGTACTGCACGTAGTCAAGGAGACAACATTCAGTGATGGACCTGGACATTTAGGTATGTCTAGGATCTATGTGGGGCTGTGCTGACAGGCAAGGCTAAACCTGCTTGGCTACATACTGGCAACAAGCCTGTGCGGCTGCCCGTTAGATTGGAGCAGCACCAAGATGAGACTGTTAGTTGGGCATTCATTGCCCATTCATGAGCCTGAATTGGGCCGCAGCTGCGGAACCCACTCAACAACTCCTGATGCCTGCAAAACCATGGCATGGGTAGGATAAGTGGGCCAGCACTGAGCTCACTGCCTAAGACATGGTGACCTAATTTACACATGCACCCACCTAATTTTCTGCCCATGGGGGCCCAGTCAAATTGAGCCACATGATTCAACCATTCATGGCCTTAACTGGAGAAACCAATATAGTCTACACATTGTATCATTATTACAAATTATGTCAATATTAATACGTAACTTACTTCATTGCAAATCTGCTCCTCAGTGAGATGGACCACAATTCGAACATTCCTTTCCTCTTTCAGGGATGAACTGGTTACTCCATCCATTGGTGATACATCTGAATTGGAGACAAAACAAAATACTGAAAAACAGCACTTAACAAGTGGGAGCAAACTTCAGCATTCTTTCTAGGTTGCACTAATTACACATCTATAACAAATGTAGGTGAAAACAAAACTCCATTGTATTGAAGGATAACAGCTCCTCAAACTAGATGCAAATGCATTGCCCAATACCATACAGGACTTGGAGTTTACAATAATTTGTTATGGAAATATCAGGGGGATTTCCAACTGATGGGTAATCATGGAAAATGAATTTTAAGTCAAGAAGTTGAGCACCTGAATCCTGTCAAATTTCTATCATCAGTGCCTAATTCCTGCTTTTAAGCAAGCTGATTAAAATTGAGTAAATCAAATAGAAGGCTGAACAAAAAGAGGCCAGGCAAAAGTGACAATAATAAGAGACAAGGAAACAACATGTGCTGACTATGGCATGGGTGGGGAGGAAAGATGCTTCAGTTTTCTAAGCTGAGTTCCCATAACATGCCAGAGGGGAAGACCTTATTATTAAATCAGTTTTGGCAGTATTAATAGTGTTGTAGTTGATGAGAGAAGTGATAGATATCAGAGGTTTTTCTGTTTTGTGGATCAAAAATATTGTCAAGACAAACATTTGAAAATGCAGTAAAAAACATGTATTCATTATTACCTTGGTCAACCGAATCTGTAAGACTGAGACTGAATGAATGAGCTAAGGTAAGTCCTAATGATCGCCGAGGAGAGGAAGTGGCAGACGATAATGTGACAGCCTGTGATGTCCCAGTACCTGTATCTGCTTTGAGACGGTCATTCTCCAGTTTTAATGCCTCAATTTCCACCTATAAAGGCAAGAGTAGTTTAACGAACACATTTGTCTCTTACTGTATGTTGGCATTACACACCAAGTTATAAAAAGAAAGGCCTTGAAGTTTTCACACCTGATATCACTTTAAAAGTGTTTTGATATTTTCAATACTTATGAATTGAAAATTACTCTTTGCAAAAATATCCCATAGAACTGGTCAATCTGTACTTTTACAGATTTTACTTAAAGGCTTACAATGCAGATTTATATAAACATACAACATTAAGATCAAAGGGAGAAATACACATTTTAAAAAATTATCAAATGTTTTGTAAATGAAAAATTACTGCAGTCTTTGAGAAAGTCATTATGTAGTTTCACATCTTTGCTGCCTGGGTGATGATCTGACAAAGCAGAAGGCCTAGGCACTGACAAACTCATCTGCTTTACATTTCACTGAAAGAAATATAATTGAAATCAGTCTGTTTTACAATGGGCAGATAATCTGCAGTGCTAGGGTTCTGCTCAAATTGTAAAAAAGGAAACCTATCCCCATTTATAAATCCTCAAATTTTGGTTCACAAAACATAGATGAAAAATGGCAGGCGTAAGAAGTTCTCACTTAGTCACAGCTATCACAACATAGAAAAATAAAATACAATTATGATTCAGGTTCAAGCAGATATCATTGTGCACTGAGAAAAAGTAGTCTTACATTTTGTTCGGAATGTGAATTACGAAACTGTGGTAAATCAGATTTACATAATTCAGCACACTTTGTGTTTAAATCATTCTTTCATGGGATGTAGGGGTCACTGGCGAGGCCAGCATTTATTGCCTATCATAATTACTGTCTGGATAATTGGCTGGATTGGATTTGTCCTGCATTGTGTATACAGGACATGCCTGGTGATTTTCTATATTGTCAAATAGATGTCAGTGTTGTAGCTTTACTGGAACATTGTACCTTAGGGAACAGTTAATTATGGAGTAGATGTCTTTCGTACAATTTCCAAGGTGTTGTCAGGGCCTATAGCCTTTCTGGCATTGACTGACTTCAGTTGTCTCTTGAAAGCACATGGGTGAACTGAACTGGCAGAAAATTACATATGTGATGCTGGGGTCTTCAGCAGTCAGAAGGGGATTGTGCTCTCCTCCCTTGACTGAAGGTAGGTGCAAATGTTTCAGCCTTGTCTTATGCAATAATGTCCTCATCCCCTCATGGAGATTAGTACATTTGTGAACCCACCCCTCCTGTTAGTTGCTTAATTGTCAAGCATTTCATAACTAGAAGTGGTAGTACTGCGAAGATTTGTCTGATCTATTGGTTGTGGGAATACTGAGCTCCATCACATGTTCATTCTATTTGATATGCAGGTAGTCTAGTGGTTTCAGCTTCTCAAGGTTGACACCAGATTTTTAAGAATGCTTGCTGCCCCTGGCAAACCCTCCTTTCACTCTTCACGAAAGCAGAGCTGATCTCCTGGCTTGAAGGTAATACCTGATTGAGAGAGATGTCAGATCATGAGACCTAGGAAGTAGAGGACCAGAGTGGATTTGATCTTTGTCCATATACCCTTGAAGGTAGGACAGGTACATAATGAGGCTCAGATGGCATATAGGATACTTACCTTTGTTAGTCTCATCATTAAATACAAGAGCAAGGTGATTATGATGAAGCTATATAGAATGTTAGTAGGCAACAGCTGGAATACTGTGTACAGTTCTGGTCACCACACTATAGGAAGGATATGATTGCACTAGAAAAGGTGCAGAAAAGATTCACCAGGATGTTGCCTGGGCTGGAGCAATGAAGAGAGACTAGACCGGCTGAGGTTGTTTTCCTTAGACCAGAGGAGGCTACAGGGGAGTCTGACTGACCTGTACAAAGGTCTGAGGGGCACAGACAGAGTAGATATGGAGAAACACTTCCTTTTAGGAGATGGGTCAATTTGGCCCAGTTAAGGTAACTTCAGCAGGTACAGGAACTGAACCTGCAAACTGGCACATTCACGAACCAACCAACTGAGCTAACCAATCCCTACAGTGAGTATGGCTACATTGTGCTGTTACTGTCTGAGAGAAGACATTAGTAAGAATGTCTGAACCTTAAAGCAAGGAATATAATGGCTTGCGGTATCAATTTAATTGTGTCTGGCCTATTATGTTGTTACATAACTTATGAAATGTGCATCTGGGGTGCCACATTAACTGCTACACTGTAGTCAGGTGTCAAGCAATCACCCTAACAGCCACATGGAGAGTTGTAAGAAATATACTCAAGCCTCCAACAATTGAGTCTAAAAGTCCGACTCTTCGAACATCGCATTTGAATGAGACAACATTACATGGACAGTGTTATAATAAAACAAGAGTAACTGGATGTAAATTTGTGACAACAGTTTTCTGCACAGCAGCTTTTGCTTTCATCTGGACTGTCAAGTACTGAATGAAGGAGGGATGTTCCTCCACAGGAGGGAGAAGAAATCCAGAGGGTGGTCTGATCTTGGCTACTCTTCCATTACTTTCAGTAATCAGTTGGAAGGGATTGCGTGCATCTGCCCCCTGTTCTCTTAGCTGAGAAGCTGTGTATGGTAATTGGAAGTTTAAAAATAGCTTTTAAATGTGGGCTGAACTTGGTTGTTATTTCAGACCTTTTCCTTTCCCCCTGTGAAGAAACCTTAGGGACATATTAAAGGTGGGAAACCTGATTGGGAGACTGGTTACTTTATGGCATGTAATTTTAATGGCATGGATAATGCAAGGAAAAATAAGACAATATTATGAACATTCCTTTAAAAATATTGTAATTTCTCACTACTGTAGTGTTGCAATCTGGAAACTATTTCAGACATATTCACCAATATAACATGTTTACACTACATTTATCATCATGCGATGCACAGTGCTTTACCATCTGGTGGATGTGCCGATGATAATTGCTTGATACTTAATCAACTTTTTTCTTAATGGCTTATATTCAAAAATATTCCTAGCACCAAGAATTAGATTTAAATCAGGCTGTGCTTCAGTTGGAATCTTAGAAAATAATTTAGTTTTGAGTAGCCATCTGTTTCAGAACTCCAAAAACAACTTTCAACACACAGGCTCCTTTCAGTGATCTTCAAAATATGTGAAAAAGTCTAATGACATATCTAAAGGCAAATAAGACAATGTTAAATAAGTTCAAAAAACTGAATTTTGACTTACGACATCAGTAAAGTGAAGCAGGTTCCAGTAACTAAAGCTGGTTAAAATATTCATAGATGTTGGTGAAGAAGGTACCAGCATGCCCCTCAAACCTTGCCAAATGCAGGTGAGGGCTTATCTATTCATTGAGCAGAGTATCTGTTGTTGTCAGATTCATGTGCCCTTCAGCAAGGCAAGCTGCTAGCCAAATATTAGTAGCTTCCACCTTAATGACAGGTCTGACAACATTTCTTAATGCCAACTGTTCTCACATAATAAACAATTTTAACCAAAAAGGTACTTCATAACTGGCCAAGAAGTAACATTGACTCAAGCAATCAAACAGTCTGCATTTGTACAGGTTTGATACCCTTACTCAATAAGCTACATACCTGCATGTTATGCATGGCTTCTCGTAACTGCTCCAGCTGGTGAGCTGAACTGAGAGCCTCGAGGCGGATATCTGTTAGTTTCCTTTCCTTATCCCACAACTCATTCCGTAGGTTTGATACTTCCTTCAACTCAGGCTCACGGGAATCATAGACCCTGCATTAAAAACAGTTTGGTTTCTTCTCAGGACAATCAGAGCGTTTTCACACCACATCAGAAATTAGAGTTAGAATGATGAGTTTTGTTAGATTGCTGTCATGAATCAAATGCAACTCAAATGGGAACATGCAACAAGAGTAGGCAATTTAGCCTCTCAATCTCATTTCATCACTTAATATGATCACGACTTATCTGTGACCTAACTTCATGAACAATTTGCATTTATATAACGCCTGTAAAATTGTTAACATCCAAGGTGCTTCGCAGGAGTACAATCAAACAAAATTCTCACACCCAGTAAAGTGAGGAGAGGTTAGGAGTATTCTAAAGTTCGGTCAAAGAAATAGCGTTTAAGAAATTAAGAGGAGACAGAGAGAGAGACACACACAGATAGGTAGGTTGAGAGGTTTACGGGGCGAGTCCTAGACAATCAGATGTTAGCAGCAAAGCTGAGGCTCCCAATGGTGTATAAATTGAAACAGGAATGGGTAAGAACAGGGTGTCAACGACTCTCGCACGTAGGAGCTGGAGGGGGTTACATAGATAGATTGTAAGAGGCCAGGGCAACATTTGAATATGAGGATAAGAATTTTAACATTGTGGCATTGACGGTCTAGGACAGTGATTGGTGAAGCCAATAGTCAGTGGTGGTGATGAAACCACAGATCATGATACTATTATCAGTCCTGATCCTAATATTCTACTGCTGGAATATGATCTTAATATTCCACTTACCTCTTTTCCACCATACTTCCTGATTTACAAGCGATAGATGGTGTAAGAATGCATTCCTTACGTGTACACCTTCCTCATAACACAACTTTAGCCTTGTGTTTTTTTTTTGGTTCCCTATCAAAGCTCTAAAGACTTGACAATAAGACATAGGAGCAGAAATTAGGCCATTCAGCCCATCTGCCATTCAATCATGGCTGTAGGTTTCTCGACCCCATTCTCCCGCTTTCTCCCCATAACCATTAATCCCCTTGACAATCAAGATCCTATCTATTTCCTTCTTAAATGCACTCAATGACCTGGCCTCCACAGCCTTCTGTGGTGGTGAATTCCATAGATTCACCACTCTTTGGCCGAAGAAGTTTCTCCGTTCTAAAAGGTCTTCCCTTTACTTCAAGGCTGTGCCCTCGGGTCCTAGTCTCTCCTACCAATGGAAACATCTTCCCAACATCCACTCTATCCAGGTCATTCAGTATTCTGTAAGTTTCAATTAGATCCCCCCTCATCCTTCTAAACACCATTGAGCAGTGAGACCCACAGTCGTCAAACATTCGTCATATGTTAAGCTTTTCATTCCTGGGGCCATTCTCGTTAAACTCCTCTGAACCCGCTCCAGGGCCAGTACATCTTTCCTGAGATATGGGGCCCAAAACTGCACACAATACTCCAAACGTGGCCTGTCCAGAGCCATATAGAGCCTCAGACGTACATTCCTGCTTTTATATTCAAGTCCTCTCAAAATAAATGCCAACATTGGATTCGCCTTCCTAACTACTGACTCAACCTGCAAATTTACCTTGAGAGAATCCGGGACTAGAACTCCCAAGTCTCTTTGCACTTCAGATTTCTGAATTTTCTCCCCATTTAGAAACTAGTCCATGCTTCTATTCTTCTTACCAAAGTGCATGACCTCACACTTTTCCACGTTGTCCTCCATCTGCCACTTCTTTGCCTACTCTCCTAACCTGTCCAAATCCTTCTACAGCCTCCCCGCATCCTCAATGCTATCTGCCACTCTACCAATCTTTGTATTGTCTTCAAACATAGCCAGAATGCCCTCAATTCCTTCATCTAGATCATTAATGTATAAAGTGAAAAGTTGTGGTCCCAACACTGACCTTTGTAGAACACCACTTGTCACTGGCTGCCATCCTGAGAATGATCCTTTTAACCTCACTCTCTGCTTTCTGCCAGACAGCCAATCTTCTACCCATGCTAGCACCTTGCTAGCACCATGGGCCCTTATCTTACTCAGCAGCCTCCTGTGCAGAACCTTGTCAAAGGCCTTCTTGAAGACCATGTTGATAACACCTGCCCAGGTGCTAGACAAACAGCAAGATGAGAGTGATGATAAAGATATATCACTGTCACCAGATTAGGTGCTTGCAGCTGCCAGCTCAGAGTTAATATCAGGCACTGCATAGATCATAAAAGAATAGACTAGAGACGGGATCTGCACGTGGTCATCAGCAGACTGAAGGAAGGCTGGGGACAAGGGTCATATGGATGCCAGCTGGCTGAGGGCAAAAATGCACATTGCATCACCCGGATAGGATACATTTGCGGTCTTTGATGGAACAAGCTACCGAAGATAAGTATGTATAACAAAATATTTGGTGCATTTCAAAACTGCCAGGAAGCCAATCTTCACTGTCCAGGAGACGGAATGGTGCCAACTCGGAGCTGAGGTTTACACAAAGACTCGGACTGGGCTAGATTTCCACATTTGGTGGGCAGGCACTGGGAAAGGATCTATGACTCCCCTTTTAACCAGCCATATTTTATCCCAGAGCTCTCAATGACTTTGAAAGGCAGGCTTGAAGCAGTCCTCAAGGTTTCCTGTCAGTGTAGCAGTATACTACTGAGAAAGTTCCAAACTTTAGGTGCAGGAATGGAAAATATCAAACTCGGAACACAAGCTCAGAAATGTCAGCAGCGGTAAGGGTTCCAGTGGAAATGTTTCTACTCTTCTTCACCCCACTCAGACTTCGACAACATGCAGTTCATCTTATTTCTCCCCTCCGACAGCTGAGAGTGGTGTTATGCTCTACTCGAGGTACTGGCTCTGTTTTACTGTTTTCATGCAATAAATTCTATGTAATCTATACTTGGTAGAAGCAAGGTGAAGAAAGCTATTGCAATCTTAGGAAATTGTTTAATAGGATTATTCACATTGTACAGGGAAGTTTGCACCTGCCTTCTCTATCTCAAGAACTTTCACAGACTACTTGAAGACATTCAAAGATTTCAAAGTTGTCTAACCTAAGTCAAAGCTCTGTTGCCAATCCACACATACCACCACTGATAGAGTCCCAAACTCATTATGTGCAACAAAGACTGCGTTGGCCAGGACAGGACTTTATTCCTTGGAAAGTAGGAGAATGCCGGTGGGGGGGGCAGTGGTGGGGAGCTCTTGGAGGGGGAGAGTGACCTTACTGAGATGCATAAAATCATGATGGGCATAGATAGGATGAATGCATATAGTCTTTTTCCCAGGGATGGGGAATTGAAAACTAGAGGGCATAGGTTTAAGGTGAGAGGGGATAGATTTAAGAAGGACCTGAGGGGCAACATCTTAACACAGTAGTGTGTATATGGAATAGGTTGCCAGAAAAAGTGGTTCAGACAGGCACAATAGCAACATTTAAGAAACATTTGGATAGGTACGTGGATAGGAAGTGTTTAGAGGGATATGGACCAAATGCAGGCAATTGGAAGTAGCGAATGGGCTATGGTCAGCATGGACCAGTTTGGGCCGAAAGGCCTGTTTCCATGCTGTATTACTCTATGACTTCCGCTTGTCTTGGAGCACACGTCATTTAAGTGGTAACTACATCACTTATCAGCAGCAGATGCAGGCTCTCACGCAGGGTAAGTTTTGGAAAATTTCACGTATGAAATATTTTCTACCGTTTCACAGATTTTACACAATTAAGACAGGAACAAATGATCCCCTGCCCACCATGAAGTTCTGCGAGTACAGTTCTTACGACTCAACGCTTCGTGCCAAAGACAAACAAAATCAAATCAACAGCTGTGTTTCCTACATTCGAACAATGATAGCACTCGAAGTATTTTACCGGCTGTAAAGCATTTTGTGAAGTCCTGAGGTCATGAAAGGCGCTTATATAAATGCCTGACAATTTAACAAATCAACTTCAGAAGTCAATTATCATAGTTCAATACATTCTATATGAGAACAGTTCATAGAACTGCAGACAAAAAAAAAGCAGAAAATATTTAGTTTTATTTACTCAGTGGATGAATGTGATGGTTTGATGGGGGCCGATGAATCTGCATCTTCACGCTGCACTTTAGGGGAAGATGGCACTGAAGAATCTGGTGTTGCAATTTCTTCAATGTCGGAATAGGAAGATGCAGATTTTGGTGCCTTTTTGAGGGTAAAGGCTTGCTTAAATGAGCTTCGCAGCTGAAAAAATAAAACAGAATTTAAAAGCATGGAATAGCATTCCTTACAAACGTACACAAGTAACAACTTGAAAATATAATGGGCTTCATTTCAATGTATGCACCTTCTGTTTGTAGATAAGAAAAACAAAGAAAAATGATGCAAGTTTGGAAAATATGCAGTCCTTAGGTATCAAGTTAACTTCTGTGAAAACCTCAACAGGCCTTGAAAATGAGGGAAAGATGACTTTTTAGACCAAAGTAAGGCTTCAAAAATTTGTTTTTTTTTTGAACTTTTACTTTTGTCAAGAGTTTTACTGAGCTGTATGCTTTATCATCTACTTACACATTTAGATTATATTAATTTAAACATTTTCCGAATCTCAAAAAGGGAGTACCATGAGGGTATCCTCATGAAATTTGGCAAAGCTAACTCAATGGGTGCAGAATATGAAGAGAAGAATCTCACATTTTAACCCCAAGCCTGTGAGGCAATGTCCATCACTTTATTGCTCCAGATGTCCAACTATCACTGACCCTTTAATTTTACCGGAGTGAAAAAAAAAACACCACTTTTGTTCTCCTAAAGATTATGCTCTGTCTCTGGCAACTACTCAACCTGGAAACAGAAGTAGAAATATCAGCTTTACAGGCCCAATTTTGATCTGTCTAGTTGATTTGAATTTAAAAAGTTTGTCCAAACAATTCTGCTATGGTAACACAAATTAAAGTTATATAATTTATGCTGCACCAGGGAGCTAAATAAGTCTCAGGCACATATTGTAAAATACTTAGATGTAAAAATATAACAACTTTGGTAATATGCAACTTTACAAAGGAGTACAAACTGGAGGGACACATGATTTTAGGGCTGTCATGACATGGATTTTTTGAACTTAATTATAGACTTGCCCTCAAGAAACAAAGCATCTTCTCTAAACTTACAGAGATGCAATACAATAAATCATATTCAAAAATATGCACATCAAATTGCAATTTATTCTTTATGGGTGGCATTAAAAATAAAAACTTGTTTGAAATAAGCTGGCATGTTGAGGCATGAATTTTTTTGTCCAACCATATAATTCTCCATTTTGTCATATGCACATAATCAGTTTATTCTGAACTGGTAATGAAATAAAGGGATAGCAAGAAATGCAGATGCTGGAGTCAAAGTCAACACAGTTTGGAGCTGAAGGAACACAGCAGGTCAGGCAGCATCAGAGGAACAGGAAAGTTGACATTTCGGGTCGGGACCCTTTGTCAGAAATGGGGGAGAGGGAAAGCAGCTGGGAACCAAATAGAGGGAGGAGGGGTAGGGCTGGAGGAAGGCAGGTGGAATGGCGATAGGTGGATGCAGGCAGGGAGTAGTGGGCACTGGCCAGTTGGAAGGGTGGGGCGGATAGGTGGGGAGAAAGACAGACAGATTGTGTCAGGTCAAAGAGGTGAGAGGGAAGAGGGGTGGGTCTGGGGGAGGGGAGGTGGGGTGGTGATAGGCGGATGTAAGAAGGGGATAGTAGGGATTGGTCAGTGGGAAGGGGGGAGCAGAAAGGTGAGGAAGAAGATAGACAGGTTGTGTCAGGTCAAGGAGGTGGGGATGAGAGGGATGTTTGCATGTGAGATGAGACTCGGTGTGGGGAGATTTTAAAACTGGTGAATTCCACATTCAGGCCTTCTGGCTGTAGGCTCCCGAGGCGGAATATGAGGTGTTGCTCCTCCAGTTTGTGGGTGGTGTCATTGTGACACTGGAGGAGGCCCAGGACGGACATGTCACCCAGGGAGTGGGAGGCGGAGTTAAAATGTTTCGAGACCGGAAGGTGTTGTTGATTATTGCGTACAAAGTGCAGATGCTCTATGAATTGGTCCCCAAATCTGTGCTTGGTCTCACAGACATCGAGGAGGCCACATCAGGAGCAGCGGATACAGTAGATCAGGTTGGAGGATGTACAGGTGAACCCCTGTCGGACATGGAAAGTTTGTCTTGGGCCTTGGATAGGGATGAGGGGGGAGGTGTAGGGGCAGTGTAGCACCTCCTGCGGTTGCACGGAAAGGTGCTAGGGATGGTGGGACTAGTGGGGAGTGTGGAGCAGACGAGGGAGTCGCGGAGGGAGCGGTCCCTACAGAAGGCAGAGAGGGGTGGGGAGGGAAATATCTCTTTGGTGGGGAGGTCGGATTGTAGGTGTTGGAATTGCGGAGGATGATATGCCGGATGCGGAGGTTGTTGGGGTGGTATGTAATGAATGTGAGAAATAAACACAGAACAAGTAGAATACCTAGATTACAATGGGTGCATCTGAAAAGGGAACGCACAGAACAAAAGAAAACAATGTTTCAACTTTTTTTCCTATCAGTGATCATTGAATTGGGTGAACAACAAAGTGAATGTGTTTAACCCTAAATGGCAAAAGAAAGGGAAATATAATTTATTTTTACTCCCCATTAACATTAAGGTCAGTTGATATGAAAGTAACAGCCTAACAACAAAGCAGATGGTTAATATTGGATTGAACACCTAGTGAATTTATTATTTTGGGACTTTTGACTTAAGCCACAAATGCCGTGGATGTGATTTATATTCCAGTTCAATTTAATTCACAATTTTTTTAAAGGCAGAAATAGGGTGAGGAGAAAATATACCCATAGAAACCAAGGGAAATGGGTCAAACTTCAAATAAAACAATGGAAGTTCAGTGAGAGTTTCTGTGAACCATCTCAACTTATTGTGTTAGAATGGCTCTATTCATCCTGTGAGCAGTGGGCTATAGTAGCTGTTTTGATCGAGGAGGTGCTGGGTGGCTTAACAAATGGCTCTGATAACCCAGCAGCAGAAAGGAGTCACGAAATTGAATAGTCAACTCCCTGTTCAGGAGCGAAACAAAAGAAGGATTTAAGATATCATTAGTGAGTTAATTCAGAGAAAGGCTGCCAAAGGAGACATGTAGGAGACAAGCTTCCATTAAGATGATAGCTGGACAAATGCAATGATAAGGCAGACTAGGACAAGTTAGCCTGCTAACAGGGTAGTGTAGCATTCTTTATTGTTTCATATCTTGCAGGAAGCATCATAAAAGAAGTTAATCATCTAAAATTACTATTCTATTCTGTCAATTAGAATCCATGAAGGAAGACAACTTCTTCATTTTTCATTGACTTTATCTAACCAGGACATGCATTGGCTCCATCTTAGAAGACTGGAGTATGGCACAGGATTTATATGCAAGGTTATGACATCTAGTTTCTTATAATAACTTGAAATTATTATTGTTACAATCCCAAATCATGCTAGTGGAATACTAAATATTATTATTCATGATTGTAAAAGACACTGAATCTGATACATGAGACCGTTAATTTTGTTTTGAGGGAATAGTCAGAGCAGACCTGGAATTTATTAACTGTGCAGTGCACTCACTTTATTTTCATACAATTTGTGTGTATGCAGGGGTATTTGTGGAATTTATTCATGCCACACAACAGCTCAAGAGAATTTTGCTAGGCAGGCAAGTTGATCAGATTATAAAGTATTTCATGAGGTGATTGTAAATCAACCTAACTAAATACTTGCACTTTTTGGGACTTACTGCAAAGTTTATACAAATCTTGTATTGTAGTTTGAATGAATAAACAAAACATCAACGTTTAACATTTTCCACTATATTGATTAGCAGTTTAAGTAGTGAATTTCAAGCTGGATCATACAATTAATTGAAAAAAAGAAAACTCAAGGTTAGAAAATGATGGATCCTTACATTTATTTGAGAGATTGAAGCTTATTGGCGCTGTGTACAGCTGTGTTTCTGATAAGATTCAAGGAATGAAATCCAACATAAGCACTGGGATGCTTTCACAAGAAATACATCACATTATTTCCGATGGCCTTTCTGAAGATAATGGGAGATGCCCAAATTTGATCACTATTAATGTGTGCTGAAACCATCAGGTTCACACCTCAGCCCTAATTGAAGGGTTTATGGGGATGGACAGTTTGGATGTGGACAGGCTTGAAAGGTCTCATTGCTAACTAGCATGTCTATCATGATCCTGATGATTTATTATTTTTGTGAGGGCTACACTAGGTTTGGAATAAGTGACAGATTGTGGTAAAGATAAGCCCTATTCCTGACAAATTTGTCATTGCTGTAGAATTTCCCATTGGCCTGCCAATGTTGGGAACTCACTTGCTATCCTGAACTGATCATGAACCTATTCACTGGACATTAACTAAACTGACACTTCAATAGGAACAGTGGGCAACTATTTCCCTTCTAAATCAGTTCTGGAAAAGGGTCATGAGACCTGAAATGTTAACTCTGCTTTCTCTCCACAGATGCTGTCAGACCTGTTGGGTTTTTCCAGAAATTTCTGCTTTTGTAACTATTTCCCTCGTGTCTTGGTCCTGACTCTGGGGGTGAAAATCCATTTTGTCAAGTGCACATCTGACAAGATCTACAGAATTTGCTCATGCAACAGGATGCCAAAATGTCACCTCACCTCAGAACCCCAGAAATGCATGAACGTGTCGATGATTCATTTTACAAGAGGAGTGACAAATCGATCTTTGGATATCGACACATACTTTCCCAACTATTAAAACTTACATGGTATTCCCAAGACACTGATACAATCTCACATAAATGCAAAGCAAATTCCTGTCTGTAGGAAAATAATATTTGTAATCTCCATTCAATGACTGCACTTGACCAAATATAATGGAAATCCTCAATCTTACAATCCGACCCAACAGCATTTCTAGAATGTGAGCGACATTTTCCACCATCTCACCATTCAATACATTAATTAGTCTCATCTATAATGAGCTTAATTATTCAATAAAACATAGAAATTAGTGATTCACTAAATCAGTTACTCACTCCATGTAGCTTAATTCTATTTCATTAATTTGCAAACTGCATCTCATTAATTACCACACTCATACAAATCCAAATTTGCAACACATTTTATACATATTCAATTTGTTGTCAAACTTAATTAACACATTCATACAAATTATTGACAAAATGAGCCTTTCAGCTCAGCTAGTCCATTTGGTCTTTATCCTCACAGTATATAAGTTATTCTATAACTAATGCTGAAAGGATTCCATAACCCCTCTTGATCATTAATTATTACTGCATACCACATCCTAAAGCCAATGTAAAAATGGTTAAGAGCCATGGATGAGTCAACCTCAGCATGGCCGAGAAGCCATAACATTATTTATTTTCTCTAAAGCCTTAATAGCATCAGATCTTGGCTGCTTCAGGGAGCTGCCGGCCAACCTGATAGCCAGTAGCTGTCCTGTCCCTGCAGTGCCACCAGGAACAGTAGTCACAATGAATCATCAGGTTTATTTCCTCTAACCCTTCTGAGGCTTGAACAATATTCTGCCTGTGACCTGCTCAGAAATTCTTAAGGTTTTAACACAATGTCTCTGCTTTTGTACTCAATACCTTTATTTATGATATCCAAGATCCCAAATGTTTTGTAAATTACTCTGCCTTGCCACTGTCAAGGATTTATGCATATAAATCCCAAGTCCCTCTGTATTTGCACACTCTTTAGAACATGACATAAGGTTTCTATCATCTCTCCCTGCAGTTTCTGCTGAAAGGCATTACTTCATACTCTACTGTATTGGATTCTAACTTCTATTCAGCTAGCTGACTAGCCAATATATGACTTTATGCAGTCATCATAAAGTTCTGAGATTTTACTTTATTTTCCTATAATGAAGTTATTTATATTTTGTGTTAAAAACCAGTGGTCCCAGCACCCACTCTTTGGGGGTCCCTACATTCACCTTTTAGTCTGAACAACAACCATTTACTACGACTTTCTTTTCGCCCGCAAGCCAGAAACTATCTAAGCTGAAAATAACACACCCCTCCTCCCCATCTTCCATGAGCCCTGGTTTAGTTAGCCATCTTTTTGTGGTACTTGCTCCAATGCTTTCATAAAATTTCTGTCAACATTCTATGTAACTTCACAAAAAAAAACAAACAAACAATCAACTGGATTGGTCAAAGCATGGTCTGTCTTTTACAAATCCATGACAGTTAGAGAGTCGGAGATCTACAGCACAGTAAAAGGCCCTTTGGTCCATTAAGTCTAATCTCACTTTCCAGCATTTGTTCCATAGCCTTTTATGCCTTGGCACTGCAAGTGCACATCTAATTTTTTTTACATATTATGAGTGTTTCTGCCTCTACCATGATTTACAGGCAGCAAGTTCCAGATTCCCACTGCCCTTTGGGTGAAAAGAACTTCCCTGACATCTCCAGTAAACCTCCTGTCCCTTAACTTAAATCTATACCCCTGGTCACTGATCCCTCCTGAAAGGGAATTCCATTCAGTCCACAGCCCTCAATTTTACACATGTCAATCAGGTCCACCCTTAGCCTCTGCTGCTCCAACGAAAACAACCCCAGTCTATCCAATCTCTCTTCAGAACTGAAACCCTCTTGCCCAGGCTACATCCTGGTAAATGTCCTCTATATCCTCTTTAGTGCTGTTACATCCACCCTATAATATCCATTCCAGAACTGAACTCAATGCTCTAGCTGTGACTGAACCAACTTTTTAAACAGTTCCAGCAAAAGCTCCCTGCCCTTAAACTCTATACCTCAGTTAATAAAGGCAAGTATCCCATATGCCTTCTTAACCACTTTACATATCCTGCTACCATACACACTAAGGTCCCTCTGATCCATGGTTCTTCCCAGGGTCCTACTGTCCATCATGTATTCTGTTGCCTTGTTTGTCCTGCCTGAGTGCATCAGTTCACATTTATACAGATTGAGTTCCATTTGCCCTGAGCAGCCCATCTGACCAGACTGTCTATATCCTCCCGTAATCTAAGGCTATCCTCTTCACTATTTACCATTCCGCCAATTTTCATATCATCCGTGAACCTACTGATCAACTCTCCTACATTCAAGACTAAATCATTTATATATACAACAAACAGCAAGTACCTCACTGATCCTTGTGGAACTCCACTGGACACATGCTTCCAGTCACAAAAACACCGCTCAACTATCACCCTCTGCAACCTGCCTCTCAGCAAATTTGCCAAATTTCCGTGGATCTCATTGGGCCCTTAGCTTTGCTATCAGTCTCCCATGAGGGATCTTATCAAAAGCCTTGCTGAAGTCCAGGTAGACAATGCAGAATGTGTTGACCTCATCTACACATCTGGTTACCTCTTCAAAAAACTCCATCAAGCTAACTGTTCTTGGTTAATCCTTGCCTCTCCAAGTGTAGGTTAATCTGTCCCTCTATTTCTTCCAATAGATTGCCCACCATTGAGGTTAGACTGACAGGCCTGTAGTTTCCTAGTTTATCCCTAGTTCCCTTCCTTTTTCTCAATTAACTCAAATCTCTTCAAGTGTTTGTTGATTTTTTCCCCTGGATTATTGCTTCTAAAGTAATTAAAGATCCTGATGGAAAATTTTCACACGGCTGAGCAAAAGATGGAAGTGTATCAGCCTCAAACTGCCCAGCTATTACTGAGGCAGAACAAGGTCAAACAGTCCAACCAACCCCAGAAAGTGGATTTACATTCTGAATGGTTTAAATTCAAGGCTTTCATGCTCGTCGACTTGATTTGCAGGTTGACCGCAAATCCCAGGGCTCAGAAAACCCAGAGGCTGGGTCAGGGCAGAGACAGCCTCGGGGAAGTGCTAAATATCTTCATAGCAGTAATTACAAAAAAAAAGAAGTTGCTGGAAAAGCTCAGCAGGTCTGGCAGCATCTGTGGAGGAAAAAGAAAATCACAGTTGACGTTTTGGGTCTGGTGACCCTTCCTCAGGACCAGAGAATTCTTCATTTGCAGTATTTGTTGGTTTTGAAGGGGATGTTTGTTGCCCCTGACAACAACCTCCTGTCCCCTCAACAGACCCAACCCAAAGATGTTAGGAAGAATCTCTACACATAAAGGGCGCTAGAGGTTTGAAGTTCTCTTCCACAAATGGCAGCTATGCTAAATCAGTTGTTAATTTTAAATCTGAGATAGATAATCCTTTGTTAAGCAGCAGTATTAAGGGGTGTGGGCCAAAGATGGGTACCTGGCTTTAGGCCACAGATTGGCCATGATCTCACTGAATGGCGGAACAAGCTTAGGGCTGAACAACCTCAGCCTGTTCTTACGTTACCCTGCTTATCCTAGAACTACGATCATATTGCAAACATATTTGTTCTCATGTTATTTTCTATCTATTTTATCTCAAGCCGTGCAATGTCTGTAAATATGTACTTTGCTGGAACACAGGACCTGCTAAGAAAATTAATTAAAAATTCAGTCTTTAATTTTCAAAGGAGATTAGAAATAAATTAATACCGTTTTGACACAAGACATTCATGACAGCCCTAATTGTGGGATTACCTTAAACAGCAAACAGAGTGCAACAAATAGTTCATTATTGAAATATTCAATTCACTCTGTTCAGTGATAGCAATGGATGCATATAATTCATACACATTGGTTATACCTACTCTTAAAGCACGTGTTATGAAATACAATCACATTCATTATTTAAATTTCACAATTTAGTAATGCGGAGTTAATAACTCTAGTGATGGCAATTCTAAAAGTAGTATTTTGCAAGATGAAAGTTACAAAGCACAGTCTATAATAAAATACTACAGTCCTTAAATAACAAGTTAATAAACCAATGAGATATATGCTACTGCTGAATTGTGAAAGTAATTCAAAGTGCTTTAAGAGTCTCGATGGGTCTGATGGATTCACATGTCAGTGAATGGCATTCATCCAGACTGGATGTATTATGTGATTTCCTCACATGGTTGACATATTGAGAGCACTTACCTCATAAACCTGAAAAAAAGTTTGTGTCAGCATGGGAGGAAGAACAAAGCAATACTTGTTACCTTTATTAAGTATTTCATTAACCCAGATGAATTTTGGTTCTTTTGATTAAGAAAGTTAACTGTCAACTATAATTTCAATTGAAAAAACATTTGTTCATTAATAATCTTTTCTCCTCAACTATAATCACATTTTGCTCCTTTACTAAATTGCTTAGTTAGTAATGACAGCTTCATAAGCACAATTGGATTTCAAGTTGGCTTGATATTCATACTTGTTTGTAAAATATGGATATTACTGATATTTACATTTTGTCATCTGATTTCAACACCTGGGACTTTCATAGACTAATACGGTTCTAAAAAGCAAAAAAAAAAAAAAATCACTGATTCAAATGGTCACAGAAATTGGATAAACACACAGTTCAGGCAAAATTCATGAAGTCAATGTGAAAGAGACAAAATTATCTAACTGAAATTAATATTTTGGCAAAGATGTGGTTCACCCTTTCAGGCATAAAGAAGCCATCATCTCCTAATTTGATTAACACCTGTATGATAAAGCTTCACATATTGGAAATGAAAGACACCTTGCTCAATTGTCAAGCTCAATAAAAAATAAACTCAGGCGTCGATGTCAGCTAATATTTCAGAGAACTGCTTTTGGTACAGCAGGGGATATGGATTTGTGTTTGCAGAACTAGAGAAAGTGCTCTCCCTCTCTCCCCTCCCCTCTCCCCTCTCCTCTCCTCTCCCCTCTCTCCTCTCCACTTTTCAAAGAACATCGCCCTAGTGAAACACAAATTAGAGAGGAACTGCTGGTAACTGAGAACTTAAGAGATCTATAGTATTTATGAATAATGTTGATTAACAACTGTGCCCTCAAGTTAAAACCTTAAATCTCAAGGACATCCAAAGACTTTAAATTATATTTTGATTTATCGTTTTTTTGTACTGGACACTATCCCTCTTTAACTTCATACCAACACATATGTACACTAGACAGTCTCTGTTATTTTACTTGGGGTTTATTATTCTTTCACTCAAGAAAAGCCTGGAATTGGTTCCTTTTTAAAAAATTCATTCATGGGATTAAGGTGTTGCTGGCTAGGCCAGCATTTGTTGCCCATCCCTAATTGCCCAGAGGGTAATTAACAGTCAACCACATTGCTCTGGGTCTAGGCGAGACCAGGTAAGAATGGCAATTTCCTTCCCTAAAGGACATTGGTGAATGAGATGGGTCTTTCGGACAATCGACAATGGTGTCATAGTCATCAATAGACTCTTAATTCCAGACTTTTATTGAATTCACATTGCACCATCTGCCATGGCAGGTTTCATACCCAGGTCCCCAGAACATTACATGGGTCTTTAGATTAACAGTCCACTGATAATACCACGAGGTCATCACCTCCTTATCAATACACTAAACATAAAATAACTGCATGCTTATTAAAGAGAGCTCTAGCCTTGCTCTACAAAATCATAGAGCTAACTTTTAACAGAAATGAGCTGATCTTCATTTTAATTGAGTTGCATGAAGGATTTCTTGCCATGAGGCTGAGCAAGCCTTCCTGTGCAATCATCCCAAACTCCCTCCATTAACTACCTACCACGTTTTGATGCTAGTCCTATTCTCCGGTTCACTGTAGGCAGAAGTACTCACCACTGCTGGGATATTCTGGGATCCTGGTACCAAATTTAACATGCTGTCACATAGGCAGTCAGTCAATTACTGGCAGTCTGGAGCTGCCCTGCACAGATGAAGACACTTACTTCAGATGTGACAGACATAGGGAAAGCGGCACCCTGCTGTGCACAGAGACCAAGAGCTCTTAGTAGACAGCATGGTGGGGAGGAGTGATGTGTTCTTCCCTCAGGACCAGCAAAGAAAGCCATGACAACAGATACTGCCAACCCAGTCAATGGTTGCCATTGGGATCAGTGTAGTCTTCAGAGTCTGGAAAATGATAAGTGACATGTAGGAAGAAAGTTGCTGGCTTTCATTGCTCCACCAAGGTAGGTCACATGATCTCTACGTGTTATCTCCCACTCACTTGACCTGTGGTCTGCACCAACATTCCACCATGGCTCATGCACTAGTGCTCTCACTGTTGCATGCAACATCTTCCCTTCTTCGCTTTCACACACTCCAAATTGCTCACAATATTAAAAGTCCTTGGCCTCAGCTCTGTTTCCTCACTCATTCAGGTCACCGCACCAGTTTTCCTCAACCTGCACCAGCACTAAAGCTATACTAGACATTTCATCTTTGTCAATCCCTTCCTTTCTCTCATTCCAGGAGAAAATGGTCCATAATAGAGCTGAAAGAGCCAGGACAGGTGGTGTGATGCCTGACATTAGGTTTCTCATCCACTTTGAGGATAGCATCTTGGCACTTACCAGCAAGGATTGGGATTGGTCCTGTGGTGATATTGTCTTAGCATTAAATAAGAAGCATCATTTGTTGTTGTGAGACTCTCCCATTTCCCTCACTGTGAATATTATCATGATGCCACAGTTTGTATCCCTTGGGCATGATGCATTCTCTCATTTGGCTCCTGCAGGTATCATTGGGACATTTACTGTCTCTCTGGTCATAAGGGAGGTGCTGTTACACCTCTCCTCTTCCATCTTCAAAGGAAAAGAACAGATTGTGGCAGAGGAAGCAGTGGCAAGGCTGTCTCCTGCAAACTCCTACCAACTCCGGTACTGACGCCTCGATGGGAACATAAGCCAGATTAGAGTCAGGAGTAGTTGCTGGTGAGCACATCGCTGCCAGGCTGCTGCAGCTCGTTAAGCAAGAAACACGCCAGGTCATTGGGACTCTGAGGACTGCCTACTTAGGCACCTGCTCAGACCCAGGCAGGAAAAGACTGCATGGCATCAGCAAGGCAGGACGCCACAGAAATGCATAGGCAGACCCAGGAGCAATAGACAGGTTTGTCAGTGGCACTGGCATGTTAACATCTGGCTGCCTCTGTAGACAGGTTAGTGGTTACCAGGGATAGTCAGGTCCAGCAGTCTCGGCTTCTGCTGGATATACACACAGACCTGCACTACATCGCTCTAACCACTGGTCCTCAGCAAGGAACCTCAACCACACTACAGCTTGCCCCCTTTGCTACAAGGAGACTAGGTGGTGCCAGAGGTATCAAGTTGAAGGAGGAACCATACCCATGGCATCCAAACGTCTCATCTCAGGACACTCCAGTAGTGGCTGAGGTTACCACTTCCACCCTCAGCCCTGAGAGAGTCCAAGCCAAGGAGCATACACTGCCTCTGGGCAGGACACACAACGTGTCAAGGCCCTTTGGACACATAAGCTAACATCTTACTCCTACCCCGTACACAAATGCCAACACTCCCACATCTCCACTTCAATTCCATCGTGGGGTGAGTCTGGCCAAATATCTAAGGCAAATTGACTCCAGCGATGATTACTGGGCTCAGTCTCTTACTATTGATGAATTCCAAAATGCAAAGATTTCCTTCTTGGTAGCCCTCCCAAACAACCTCCAGGCTCTGAACTTCAAGTCCCCACCCAATCTGTCCAAGTAAATCTTCATCTGTTCACTTTACCCACCTCCCAGACACATCAAGTAACCAGACCAGATTCAGTGGCCCTCTATCCCCCACCTCTCCCTTCAAAGCAAAAGTGCCCCGATTGATGATTCCTCCCTTACTTCATTATCCCTTTCCCTTCCATGTACTATCATTTCTTCTCCATGATACATTGAGTTAACTCCACACCAGCGTTCAGTATTGTAATTCCCTGTGCATCCCAGCATTGTCGTTCCAATACCCACTATTAAGTTCCCCGGCCTCCCTCTCACAGCCATGCATGCTGATAAATGTACTTGACTTTTAGTGAATGAACCCTAGGATTGATTATGGACCAACACATTGAGCAACTTAACTGGACAGCCCCAATTGCTGACTGACCAGATTCCTGACTGATATCTATACAGCTCCTTGACTGTGTTGCTGTAACTCCCCAGACTGGTTGCACTGGACCCAGAGGGCTGACCACGACCAACTCCCCGTACTGGACAAGAACGGAGTCTCTGACTACCTCAAGAGGCCGACTGACCTTGTCCAAGGCCCTGGTCTGATTCTGGAGACTGCTCTCAACTTACTGCACTGGCACCACCTATCTGAAGGGCAGCTCCCTGGACTTGACAGAGGACTGCTCCCATTAGACTTTTAAACATGGCTGTTTGCTTGAAGCACATGTAATTTCAATGGTAACTATGAAGCTAGCACATGGTGCAGGTTTAACACTATCATAGCACCATGCCTTAAAGTAACATGTCCCTCCACTTGACTGATGACTGCTGAAAACTGTGCCAAGCTACTTGGCTTTGTGTCTGCACTAAACAGCAAGGCAAGATGGAAGTCCTGTGAGCCTCTAAGGGAGAAAGCACAAATAGGAAAGGCAAGGGAGGAATGCTTTGAGCATTGAGGTAGGCACTAAGTGAGTTAGCCAAGACAGAGGGCCAGCAGCCTGGTCCATTCCATGAGCTGGGTGCATGGACCAGCATGCACAGTGTCTTTGCAGCAGCATTCCAATGAGAGGTGTTGGTGAGTTCCAGATTGCAGCATTAAAGTGAGGCAACACATTGCAAGTGGTTTGGAAATGTGCCAAGATGACACAAGGAAACTGGTACATATCGAATACCAAGGTCCATGGATATGAGATGTGTGCAATCATTGCCCATGAAGTGTGCCTCGAGACGTTGGTACCTAGTGTCCCAGTGGAGGTCTGGTCCAGCAAGTGGTGACCTAGCGTTGCCAGGTACTTGCTCTGACTTTTATGTTGGGAATTCTTGGTGTCTAGTTTTTATCTGGCAGATGGGTGAAAGGAGACTGCATACAGATGAGGTGAAGCTAATGAAGAACGATGGCGATAATAAGCAATTATCCATTAGTGAGCTTCTTGCTGCGCACTGAGAAGCTTGTCTCAAAATCCAGGTCTTGGATGGAAAATGCTACATTTTGGTATTGATGTAAAGAAGCTCTCTTGGGATTAACATGCCTGACTCTTTTTTTACCAAATTTCTCACCATAGCCTATGTCATTCAAGGAGTGAATATATTCTATGTCACAGTCAATTAGCAAGGTTGAAAAGTGGGAAGCCAGTTCACACTACCTCACCTGGTCATGACAAAAAAGGTAACTATGGTTGGAAGGACATTTTGTATTTGATAGAAGTCAGCAACTTAATTTGTGTGCAGTTCAATCATTGTTGAGAGATAAAAGGTACTGCAGATGCTGGAGAATCCGAGATAACAAGCATGGGGCTGGATGAACACAGCAGGTCAAGCAGCATCATAGGAGCAGGAAAACTTGACGTTTCAGGCCTAAACCCTTCATCAGAAAATCATTGTTGAATTGTTGCTCTTGAATTAAGGAAATCTCAAAATAATCACTTTTCTGAAAAGGTTCTAATCTCAGTTGTAAGGTGCAAATGCCAGCATCTGTACCCCTTTTTGAAGGTTACGAGAGGTTGCAGAAAAAACGCTAACAATTTGCTCTTTCAAAAACATAAGGAGAGGCAAGGTTTTGGGTTTGTGCCCAGACATACTGGAACTTTTGGCAGATCAGAACATGCCTGAGTTCATTGAGTTAAATGAGTGCCACAGAAATCAGAAGAGGTCCGTTGTAGGTATTTACTTAATGTTCTGATATCTGCTGCATTGATTTGATCAATTAATTTCATGTAGATGCAGGAAAATTGCCTGTATGAGGGCCAGCTATGTTTACAGTTGCACGGTTTTACAGAACTTATGAGCAAGAACAGTGTCATAAAGCTGAAAAAAACCTGGTTAGGGTGTTCTACTCTGCAGCAAACTTTACTGAAGTTACTTTGGTCACTCATGCTTCTTGGAAAACTGGCGCCAATATGATAACCCCCAATTTCCCACATGCCCATCATTCGAAGCAGTTACACCACCTATTGTTTAAACTAGTGACAATTAGATTGGAAAAGAGAAATGTATGAGTGTCAAATGTTGGTGACAATTTTTCAATTTGTGTTTCCTTATGTTGGTTTAGAAAACCACACCAAAATCTGATGTGTGCACTTCATGACCGGACCAGATCAAATCTGTAATCCCGTCTCCCAACTGCCTGGAAAAGCTGACATTTGGAAATGCTTAAGTGAATTGAGACCAAAATTTATTTATATGGGATCCATTTCAATAATGTAAAACGGAAAAGTCAATGTTGTTATTAAAATATTAAAATTAAATTATATAGGCAAACATAGGTATATTTCAAAATATTATGTGAAGTTATTTGACATTGCATTGATATTATAATCGTACATTTCAGTTACATTTCTGTAGGCTGCAGCGTTAAGTTTACCTTATACCATTATAGTACCAGTAGATATCAAGAGTGGAATAAGAAACTGGGAGCATGGGGAGCATTTCTAGGGTTTCTAACAGGCCAAACATAAACACGTCACTGCATGCCTTTACCGACGTGGATGACAGTGTAAAATATGAATATTTAAAAGTAATAATCTCAGTAAGTTATCTGGAACTTCTTGATATCACTGGTAATTGGAGTCTGGGGTCAGCATTACTGTAGTGAGTAGTTGTTTAATCAAATCTACAACTTTATTGAAGTGAAGGAATTAAGATGTTTCATCCACATATTGTTTTCATCAAAATATGACAGGTGTGTTCCAAACTAAAGGTTTTTCTTTCTTCTCACACGCAGCACTCAAGCACGCAAAGGTAAATTAAGAACTGTGCTTTCTTAGTATCACTCACATGGAGTGGAATATAATGTCATTGCCAATGCACTGATCAAGTTCATGGCAGTAAACCTCACAGATGTCCTTTCTGCCTTGCTGTTAATTGAGGTCCTTAAGGGTCTCAGCTAGCTGCCAGCCTTAACCCAGTAGTGATCAGGTGACTTGTCATGCAGAGGGAGGTCAAACAAACTCCCCATCCCACAGTGGCCTGAGATCCAGTGCAACCTGACACCTCTGGTAGATCGCACAAGCGTCAACCACTGCCTTAGCCGGGCTGACAACTGTTGGCATTCACGACTTAGAACCACAGAAATGATACAGCACAGAAGGGAGCCATTAGGCCCATCTTGTCCATGCCGACTCAAAGACACCCAGATACCCTTTCTAATCTTGGTGTCAGTTCTTGGTTCTTGGGGAAGACCCGGGCTGTCCAATTAAGTGTCTGAGTGGGGTTAAATTTTAGGTTTTCTCTAAAAGAGGTGTTGCAGGGTTCTCCAGCAGCTGGGCGATTCTTCTGTCACCTGCATCAAATCCAGTTTGTGCCTGCTCCTGAAAAAGACTCAACGTCCAGAATGACTAGCTGACATTATGTGCCATTTAATGCTTTTGTGTGTAAAACCTGCGGTATTTTTCTTTCACCGTGATTCTCTTCTTCGTTTTGGTAATGCTATATTGCTATAGTTTAAACTATCAGTTATTCTTTAGGGTACATGATGCTATTACAAACTTTACTCACCTTTGTTTAATAATCATAACCATATACCAAATATTGGTTCATTTATTATCAATTACACGTTAAACCCTGTAAAATGTTCATGTAGAAAGTAGAACTTTAAAAAAAAAACTTCTTTATGCATTCTTAAGTAAATATTGACAGCAACTGAACTACTTTGGAAGATCATGATATATCTACTGGGACATCAAGACACCATTTTAATGGACTGCTGCAAGACATCAGTTTTCATACCACAGCTGTGCACAATAGCCTGCGAAAATGGTTAAGGTTTCAATATGAATGATATCAGCTTAGAGACCGGAACCAACTTACTAGCTTCTGAACCTTGGTGTTACCCAATTCCATAAAGTAACTTTGCATGAGCATTTTCTAACATTTCTACCTCAGTGGCAGGTTATCATCTGAAACAAACAGGTTTCATACATGGCTGTAATTGGTGACACTAACAGCAGAGGGCGCACTTACCATACACGAGCACTCAGCATATACCGGTGTCAAGTGTATAATATTTGACTCTCATGTAAAGAGAAAAGCATGAACTTACCCAGCTTTTCTTTTTCTTCTTTTTGGCGTCAGCATCTTTACCACTCCCTATGCTGGAATGGCTTGTAATGCTGTTGAGACTAGAGATACTGTCTGATGAATTCTGCCTTTTTATACGCAGTTCTGTGAAAAATGACAATATAGTGGAAGTACATTACAACTATCTGCTGACACAAGAGATCTTTTTCAAGGGAAAATTCTGATAGTTCTCATTTACGTTACATTTAACTTTTCTTATTCTACCGAAAGCTTGGAGAAATTTATTAAACCAAAATCACAATCTTTTTTTTTTCTAAGATCATTTCAATATAGTAAGATGATTGACTCAAGAATCCATATTTCAATGCTGGTGAGTTAGGTTTTATAAATATTTTGGCATTTACTCTAGTTAACATAGTTCAGGTTAAGCCAAAATACGCGAGACAGAAATTAAAATTACTGTTTGTAGGTTTTCACATTAATAAAGATACATATTTGTAAGCAATATTTAGATACATAATTTGTAAGCAATATTTTCTGTTGTTATCAATGCTTGGCAATATGTTTAAGCATTGTGGAATGATGTGTTTAGTTTGTGATTTCCAATTAACTTATAGACCACACACTAAGGACTGAATTTTCCAATCCTGGTCTGCCACGAGCCAGTGTGAAATTTCTCACAAGTCCTTTTGCTTTTCACCTCATTAATTTTGCAACTGACCTTTTGGTTATGTTTCTTAGGGAATCACACGGTTAGAGAATAGCTCATCACTGGTGAGACTGACTGACACACACACCTCTGGAACCATATTGAAAATTACAACTTATGTACAACTTTAGATATTGCAAGCCAGGAATGACTGTTTGTTGAGGTCATTTAAGCCTGCAAATGTCCGATATGAAAAGCAAGCTAGGCCTCCACTTCCAGGATAGGGATCTGGAGGTGCTGATGGATGGGGTGGCAGAGAGAAGATCAACTCTTTGCCACTGCTAACTGCAAACAGGCACAGCCAGCCTAGATAGCAATTGCAGTGTAAGTCAGGGTTATAGCCTGCAGCAATGCCACATGGTGATCAATGATCATCTGCTTCTTGTATGGGCAAGTGCCACCCTCTTCCTTTTGCTACCTCACACTCAAAGCCAGCATTCATTAGGTATGCCTTTGTGGATGCATCTTACCAACACTGATGGGCTACAGCCCTCAGTATTGCATGCAGAATGTCCACTGAAGGTCTCTCACCCACCTCTGTTTCCTAAATTACCACACATCTGGCCCTCTACTCCCTCACTACCTCTCCTGTTCATGCATGACCATTAACTACTCTTGCATCACTTTCATCATATTTAATCTCTTACTTTGTCTCATTGCAATGTAAAAATTGGCTCGCCTCTTGGGCTGATGTCTCAACAACCTGCTTGTAATCCTCTGGCTCTTTGCATGATCTGCAAGGATGACTGTGGCCAACGCCCCCGGACTTGAATAGGATAAGCTCATCGAATGCAATAGTATAGTCCTAACCATTATATCCCTTCATCTGACAGAGGTCCCTGTTATGGACCAGACCAAACCCCCTTCAAATATATCAAGGAGATACCTTTAAATATGAAAGAGTCGAGGCTAAGTGTAAGGTGCCGTGCTCTAGATGTAATTCGATCGGTTACACTACTCGGCTTTAAGTAAAACACACGTTATTCTTACTCTACAGTTAAAATACCAACAAAAGAAAGAAGAATTGGTCTAACTTGATCTCTATTGTAAAACCTAACAGAATAATAGATTATTCAAGTCCTAAATAGTGACGATTCCATTATAGAAACATCCCATAAGCACACTCTTGGCAAAGGCAAATTCGCTAAAACAGATTGCATGTGAGACAATGTTTCTCCAGTCCAGGAGGAAAGAACATCAAGAGAACATTCTGGCAAAGATAGGGAACTTAAGCTTTTAGCTGTAACTGAGAGAGATGTACAGCAACTTCAAAACTCCAACAACTACTGAAAGCTAAAATCCTGGTCCTGTGGGAGCTTGACCCTACTATTCAGGCTGCTTCTTTTGTTCCAATTAAGAAAGAAACAAGGCCTCACTAGCTGTTTACTTTATCGGCTTGGAACAGACCACTCTCTCTTAACCTCTCTTCATAAAATAAAGGACAAATATACCTCTTAAAGCCATAGTACCATCACCAGAGAACGGGAAAAGAAAATCAGATTCTTAATGTCAAATTCAGACATGTTTCAACTTTTACACTTGCCATTTGCTTAAAGCTCTTGGAAAATGTTTGCTGAATAAGCGGTTGGCATGTGCTGCAGCTCTGAATCTGAGATAGCACAGTCCTTCAGAGTGACAGTTCGATTCCTGTCTGCATGTTAGACTCACTGTTCAGTGGTCTGCACTGTCACAAGCAGTCTTTCTTGCCCTTTGTGCTAAAAAGCATGTTAAACAGCACTGGGTGGCAGACAGTAACTGACTGTTTATCATCTTGTGCAAGAAAAAAGCAATGTTACCCAGAGAGAGAGAGAGATAGAGAGAGAGAGAGAGAGAGAGAGACTGGCAGCATCCCATAAGTGCACAAGTCAGTGAGTGCGAAGAAACCATGTGTCAAGTCAGCATAAAAAAAACATCCTGTGCAGACACACCAGGTATGTGCGCAATGGGACCTGGCATGAAATATGCAAGTTATCAGTGTCAGCTCCAAAGTAAAATGCTGAAGCGTCTGACATAATAGCTGTTAGTCCAAGAACAGACATGATGATGCTGAGATAGTGGTTTTCCGGTGCCATGTGGTGTGAATAAAGGTTTGAGGAGAATGGTGGCCTGTAGGAACATTTTGCGGCTGAAGCAGTTGCATGATGATGGGGACAGGCATTCAGCAAGATGCAGCTGCCTGCCAGCTACTCAGCTTTACATGTCGGGTTTTCACATCATTTACCTTCTCGAGGGAGGAGATTTGGAAATGTGATGTAAATAGGTTGAGGTCGGGTTTTAGTGAGATGTAAATATATGGAAACAACTTAGTTACTGCTCAAGGGCGAGATTCCAAAGTTGCCATTTAAGACTCAAGATGAAACACATCTGAATTCTGACATTAAGAATCTGTTTTTTTTCCCATTCTTTCCCTACTTTGTGACCTCACTTGCCATTACACTCGCCACACCAGGCAGGGGAAAATTTTGCCCAGAGGATCTGCTATGGAAAGAGTAACAAAAGTAGGGAAGCATCCAATAAGCCTCAACATTAACAGCCCAACAACAGACAAGAGGGTCAATGGAATTTAAAGCTTTAAAAATTGCATCCTCAGCACTTGGCAGAAATGTTACTTCTGAAGGCACGGACTAGTATTGGACAATATTCAGGTGTCAAGAATACATAGGAGGATGACAGGAATTCCACCTCAAATTGTACCAAAGGCAACTCTTGAGTGTGCTGCTGCCAGACTTGCTAAGCTGAAAAGCCTGGGTAGGTGTGCAGCCCTGCCTGGAGCCTTCAGGAGAAAGGTCAAAGGAACTATCAAAATCTATAATGGTACAAAGCCCTCTGGGGGCATGGAAACCCTTTTCCCCAGGTGACTACTGCATTGAGCTGGCAGCCTCCCTGCGGTGACTGTGACGAGGTCAGCCAAGTGATCTCATCAAATATGAGTTCCCTGATTGGGCTGTTAATAGGTTCAATCAGGGAGCCCTGGCCAACAGATATAAACTGGAGTGTCAGACATCCTGTTCACTCAGAGAGCTGGCTCTGAGACAGCTGGGTCAGTGTCAAGGGCAATCCATCTGTAAACATAACGTGACTTAGTGATGGGATACTGGCCTCTGTGGAGTTATTTCATTCCACATCCAATGAGAGCACAAGGGAGTGGCTCATCACCAAAGAAGAAGTATCGATGACCAAGCTAAATACATTAATGGATCATTTAATTACTTATATTTGCTTCCTGCTTCATTGTAAGACAGTATTTTCTAAACCCACAATCTCTACCACCTAGAAGGACAAAGGAAGCAGAAGTATGAGAATACCACTGAAAGCAAATTGCTTTCCAAATCATACATCATCTTGACTTGGGACTCATGCTATTCTTACACTGCCACTGGGACAAAATCCTTTAACTCCCTCCCCAACACCCTTGAGGATTTACCTACACAGCAAGGAAAGCAGCAGTTCAAGAAGGCAGTTTATCACCATCAGCTTCTCAAGGATGGTTAGGGATAGGCAATAAATGCTGGTTCAGACAGCAAAGCAGTAATTAGTGGCTTCAGATTTGTCTTGCTTTTAGTGAACAGGATATATTTGACCAATTTTTGACTTTGATGGGTTGAAGCCAGTGATGTAGCTCTATTGGAACAGTTTCATAAGGGGCAAGGCTACCTTAGGAGCTGAAGTCTTGAGTATTATTGCTCGTTTACAGTCAGTGTCCAGTGACTTAAGCTGTTTCTTGATAACACATGAAATTCATCCAACTGGCTGAAGACTGGCAACTGTGATGCTCGGCAAGTTGAGAGGAAGCTGTGATTTATCATTGGCACTTCTGTCTAAAAGATGCATGCAAATGCTTCAGCCTCACCTTTTACACTGACACCCATCATTAGGGATATGAACCCTCCTCATGCATTGAGTTGTTTAATTGCCCACCTCAATTCACAACTGGATGTTGGAGGGCAGCAGAATTTAAATCTGATCCATTGGTTGTGGGATCACTTAGCTCCGACTTCTTACGTAGTGCCTGTACTGCTTAGCATGCAGTAGTCGTGTGTTGTAGCTGTACCAGGTTGATACTTTATTTTCAGGAATACCTGATGCTGCTCCTTGCATACCCTATTTCATTCATCATTGGAGATGATGACATGGTCTTTGTTCCTAATGCATTCTCAACCTTATAACCTCTGTGTAATGCTATTATATTTGATCATATCTCTGGAGACTAAGACACTTGAACCACCAGAAACAGTTTCTTCCTTTACTCAGTCACATCACTTCACAACATTTAAGAGTTCTATTAACTCAATTTATAATCACTTGCATAAAAGACTCATGTTTAATTTTTTTTTCTTGTTTCTCCCCACTTCAGGTGGCATGCTGGAAAAGCTGTTTTGTGTCCTATTGCCTCAACATTCTTTCTGTGGAACCACAATTGGACGCAATACACTATAGTCTTATTGAGATTTTGTCTAGATTTACCTGAAGATTTCAATAGTCCACTTGCTTTAAACCAGCATAAAATGTGTTATTTTTTGTGTGTGTGAATGACATTATCTGCTTGGAAAACTGCTTTTATCAATCATTTTTCTACCAAAATATGGCAGCTTGTGCATACTCTCATGGAATTCCATAAGCCTATTTCTTCCTTTCCACTATGTCTTCTTCACCTTCTTTTGATCCCCAGAATTATGTGCCATGCCTCCTATTTTCATATCATGTTAATAGACCAAGAGACAAGCCATTTTGAGTATAGTTTACCGGTTCCAATCACTGAGAAAGTGTTCTTAAGTCCTATTTTTAAATTCCTCCCTTCTGAAAAGTTTTCAATTCAATTTGCTATCTTTTTCTTCATTCCATATTCTTAAATCTTCGTCAATAGTCTTCTGAAAATCTTTGACGAGCTGCTTCACCAAAGGGGCAAGTGTATCACTTTCATGGTATTTCTCCTTTCCAGCACTTCTGTCCTCCAAATCCTTCATGGAATTTATCAAGCACAGTCCCTCTTTATGAACTCAGAATTGATTGTTTTCTAGCTATTTTTACTTCCTTTAGATATGTAGCAATTTCATCCTTAATTAAAGATAGAAAATATTCACCACACACTAAGCCAAATGGACTATAATTACATGAGTTTGTCTGCTCATGATTAACAACAGTCTCTCTACAGTGAATATATCCTATTTTAGATAGACAAAGATAGAGGGAGAAAGAGAATGAATAGTAAGGAAGCATGGGAATTCAAACACTTTACTGGCTAAGGTTTAATGACTGAAGAGAAGCCATTGTTCAGTTCTTTTACTAACAGATTAAGAATTACCTTTTGGTGTCAAGTCTGGGTTGTTCAATGCTCCCTGTATAACAGCTTGTGCTTCTGCATTCTTTTTATGCAACATGTCAATTGTTTCTTTGAGATCGTATAACTCCGAATCCTGTTTGAAGCCAAAACAGAAAAATACCAAAGGGAAGAACTTTAGGGAAACATTACAGTGCTGAACCTGAAAATAGTATCAGTAAATAAATATCATCTTCTATCAAAAATAGTATGAAATATTTAATAGTTGATATAACATCAGCATGAAGAATCCAATTACTGTACAGGGTTTGGGAATAATTTAATTCTAGAGTAGTTGTGATTAACTGAAACTAAAATGTTTTTGCTTAAATCTGTAGTGAGAAAGGAATATTGAAATTGGTTCAGAGATTATTTTACTGCAGTAAAATAGAGAACCTGCTCAAAATCACTTTTATCCATTTATCACTGAAATTTCAAAATTAATTAGATTCTGGTCAGACAAAAATGAAAGGATCTTTGTTGTAGATGTTCTTGTGTGAAGCCTGAGTGTTCTGTAAGTGTTGTACAATGCAGGAAGGTACATGTGTTCCAATCATGTTCCCCAGTGGGAACTGACTTAAAGCATATCTGAGTTTTTGGTATCAACATGGTTCAGTCTGTGTCTAGATCAGCTAGGAGCCAGCTGCCTCATCGCTTCTCTTTTCCATTAAATCTTTGCCCGAGCTCAGAAATAGAAAGTAAGGTGTGTTCACCCAAAACAGTGTGTTTCTTTGCAGGAGAAAAACAGAAAAGTAATTGTTTTGTGTTCTTCAGTGAAACAGAAAGAAAGGTAGTTTTAGCAGCAATATTAACATGTTCAAAAGCTACAGATGGCTTATTGCAAACAATAAACTGTCATGCACCAATAAATTCACCCATTTTTGAGATGTAATCTTTTGGTTCCAGAATGAAATTGTTATTTTGTAAAACAACTATATATTCTGTGTTAATATTACATCCACCATCCCCTGTTTTTAAGAGATGGATAGCAGCAAAAATGTTTTTTTTAAACCCGTTAGCCTAACATGTGCCATTTTCCTTTACTTATCCTTGTTAAAGCTTTTATCAGATTGAAGAAACCCAAGTTGTGTTGGTTAGCGAATTGAAATATCTACCTGAACCATGTTTCCTATCTATAGTTATACATCTGAGCTGCTACATTACTTGGAAGTATTCATCTGTCCACCAATGAAGTGTCCGAATGTATTTCTCTAAATCTTCAGAGTAATGTCAAAACCTGCTCTTCACTTATAAATACCGCGTTGACACAGAATCCAAAATATCATTATGGCAATGAATGTTCTGTATTATTTACCCTGTTAGAGCAGAAAAACCTGCTGTGCACCATCTGCCAATACGATAGAACAGATGGCAATTCTTCACCAAGTTTCCTCTTCTTTCTCAGTATACTCCTACACATGAGTACTTAAGAACTGAGATCATAACGTGCCTCACCAATGCAGAATTTGACAACATATTAAGATGGAATGATCTGATGTAGTCTTAATTCAAACAGTAGGTGGATTATTAGCTATTGTTTCATTGCACAACATTTAGACATTAATGTCATCAACCGGGTACTTCATTGATAAGTCTAACATTAGGGTTTAGAGACAACCAAGTTTGGTTCTCACAGACCTTCTGTTCTGCTGTCAAAGCGAGGCTCTGTAAACGAGATGTCATGTTTGTCAAACTTTGTTCAAATGCTGCCACAAGATGAGCCTAAAAATTAGCAGGAGAGAAAATAAAAACAAAGAAAACAACCGTTTAATTTACTTTATCTTTTTTCTGAAATACATTCTCAAATGTTCAAAATGATTTACACAAAATTAGTTTTGCTTCAAAATTAAATTTGTTCCAACTCAGATTAATTGAATTCCTTGTCATATAGTTAACTAAATACCACAGGTGTATATATCTTGGGCACTCACAAAGTGCAGTGCATCTGCCAACTTGCTTGAGTAAACCCTTTCTTTGATAATTTTTGTAGTTTAATGAAAAAAGTGTGGCTGAAATGAATCGAATTTTCAGTTCCAAAGTTATAGAAATGGTAAATGAAAGCATGAGAATGTTATTAAGTACTTTACTGATGACATAATTTTGGAGCTAACAATTAGTAAAGAAAGGTTTAGAGGGTGCAAAGAATGATTGTGGATGTTGTAAGCGTGGTTAATTCTAAATAAATAAAATAAATCAAACTGAAGTCTTGATGAAGTGCAGAACAGAAACCCTCTGATTCATTTCTTGCTCTGTAATAATGATTCGCTGAGCTCAGATGAGGTACCTCTGGTCACAACTGGCTATGGCTTTCTCAGGTCAGTGAGCAGAAAGTTTATCCGCAAAGGGTCTGGATTTTGAATGTGAACAGGAAGGTCCTTCATGGGCAATGAGATGGACAATGCTTCTGCATGGAGTTGAAAAATGGTAATTTCAGCTAGGCACTAAATGTATCACCAGGTTGTGTATGCAGCCCAGCAGCAGAAGGGAGACATAGTTGATGTTAAAAACATGGCCGCGTTGGCATACCACTCACTGACCAAAAATGTCCACTCGTCAGCATTCAGGTCCCAACTTTTCAAACTGGATAGCTGGAAACCAAATATCAATTCTTCACTCTGTCAATTGTTTCGAAATTAATTTTCAATTCATCAGTTTTTGAATTAAATTCAAACGCAGATCCCAAACATGAACAGGAAACAGTGAAACAGTATAATGAGGACGGCCTAATGTGTTGTCCTTGAGGCTGGTTTTGGAATCATAAGAACTACTGTTCAGTCAATAAAATCGCCCACATATTAAATATTGGAATCACAAGCACAGAATATGCATAAGGCAAATTAAGAAAACAAAAATATTTAAATTAGGTTTCACTGCAATGCAACAGGGGTAATTCAGCGGCTATCTGGGCATTGAGTGTTATTTTGGAGTGGATGTTTTAAAGGAAGTAATGTCGAGGTAAGAACGTTTTAATTAGTTATTGACTATTCTTTCATGACACCTTGCCCTACCATTTGCAGGGACCCTAGTGATCTACGTTTCTTTGGATACTGCTTCTGGGCATTATAATGGTATAGGCAAACATCAAAAACCAGAATACCCTGAATATTCCTTGCAGCGCACTACTCCATGGCTTTAGTCATTATCACATTACTTTTCACAGAAATGCAACAATAGATGTGGTTTATTAAATATAGTGTTGCTGTGAAGAAAGTACAAAGAAACAACTTACATTTGTAGACAGTTGTGATGTAAGTGCAGAAACCTTGTCATGTGAAGACTCAAGTTCCCTACGTAGTTTGCGAATATGCTGCAACAAATACTTCCACATTAACTCCAAGTTGTTTATAAGATTGCAAACACCATATGCAAGACAGATTTTATTTTGATATGTCCCATCAAGCTAACGGGTCTTTTCAGAGCCTGAAATTGATATAAATTGTTGCTTTACACTAATGTGTAACAGGAGGAGTATGGATGTTTCTATTTTACAGTGAACAAATAAGTGAACTTTCTAATGAACTAAATCTCCATTACCTACTACATTGCACAGAAACAAATCAATAAATCATTGGATGCACATACCTCTCCTTGGGCCTTGTCTTCACTCTGCAGGAAAAGAAAATAAAACATTATTTTCAAATTCTTAAAATAATGATGCAGAAGGCTTCTATATTTTGTTATGTTCCGTCAAAACACATCTTATATTGAAAGTGAGCACTCATGCACCAGTCGTTCTTCTGAATGTATTTTATGCATCAGGAAATGAAGAAACGCAACAGCAAGCAGCAGTCAATATTCGATATGTTGACACAGTAAATGTCAGTACACAAAACTAACCAAGATTGGCTTAGATTTTTGAAGAGTAGGAAAGATACTTCTTTCTGGAAAGGCCGTAACTCTTATCTCTGCACTGCAGTCTCTATATTGACATTTTGCAGTGATTTTTTTGCTGCATTACATACACAAACATGAGACAATCTGGGACTTTTTAAACAGGCTGTTCTCAGTATGATAATAACATGGAGTCATAGGCAATCATATTCCTTGCAGAATTCATGACCGATGTTCATCTCAATATAAATTTCAAAAACAAGAAATTGTCTGACAAAGTAGCTTCTTTGTGATAATCAATTTGCATTCAAACTGCATTTATTTTGTCCAACATTCCAACACAACAGTTTTTGGTCATGAAGCAGTCTTATACTGTGCACAATGTTTGGTGAGGACAGCACAACCAAATGGTCAAGGCAACTACCTATAGCTGGTAGGAAGTTAGCAACAGCATAGCATGATGGGTATTAACCATTCTCTTCCAAATAGAATATCTCACCACTGTAAATCACAATAGGGGTTAGTGGGGGATTGAAAGATGACTGCATTTACTGCAATTTTCAGACTAGGGGATTACATTCTATTTCCCCAAATCTCAGATGCTGGCTTCAGATTTCTGCTATTCTATTATGAAGAACTTCCCTGTCCTTTTTGAACTTTTCCAATAGTTGAAATAAAACACAGCAATTGCATGAGATTGCTTGCCTTTGAGCAGAGTGAGGTAAGGAAAGAATGGATCGAGGCTTTGAAGAGGAAAATAGAAAAAAAAAAATCTTTCCATTGGCAGGAGGGTTGATAACCCGAAGACAACTAAACTGCAAAAGTTCCAGGAGAGTTGGGCAGGCTTATTAATGTGGAGAAGTTTTCTTTAAACAGCAAATTGTTGCAACCTGGAATTCACAACCTGAAAGGGTGATGAAAGCAAATTCAATAATAACTTTCAACAAGGAATTCGACATACACGAGGAATTTTGAAAGGTTATGTAGAAATAGTAGAGCAGTGGCATTAAGACATTAATTGCATAGCTATGCTGAGTGCCAGAGATCCAACGAGTCAGCTTTTATTGGATCTGACTGGGGTTTCACCCATTGGTTATAGAACTGGTAGGGATCCTTGTCAGTACTATGGAGGAGACCCAACAGAAGTCCGAATTAGGCGCCATTCACCATCAGAAGATAAACGCATAGCCTCTCCTGCAATTAAGTGACCTACCCGTCTATTTTCCTCACCATTGACAAGCTGCCTTAAATCCAACCTAATGGGCCAACTGGCCAGACTCATTCATTTTCTCATCACAGAAGATACCAAATCCACAAAGTATTGCTACGTTCCCTGTACAGCACACAATGCAGAGCTGCTAAGAACTTGTTCCTCTGTTAAGAGACTGAGCTAGCTTTAGACACGGAGCCAATTGATTCAGAATGTAGACTTTACAGAAACAGAATCCATAAAAAATTCCACTCTTCAGCGTACTGCAGAGTATTTCAAACCAAATATTGATACATGAACAAAATAAATGCAATTATGTTATGTTATGTTTTCAGAATTGCATTAAATCATCCAGTGACGCATGGGAATATTTCTTGCCAAATATGGATACATTTACAGTCAGAGATTTATTTGACACTAACAAAACTTACTTCTCATTTTTTTTTAAAAAAAGCATAAACAAGACTTACTGTGGAATGAACAGATGATGTCGTGGAGGAAAGTGAAAGCACTGAGCCATGAACTGCAAAACAGTTTTTTTACATGTGATTATTGTACTAAAGTATATTTACATAACAAAATAGAAACACGACGTGTCCCTATTCCTGGTTTACAATGATGCACATCATAATATTAAAATGCAATCACGCTTCTCAAAGACTATTTTAAGAAAAATTACTGAATCAGAGTTTGTAGACATCATTTATATCATAAGGTCTTCCTTGGTCTAATGCTATTTTTCTTTATTAATATTTTCCGCCCATTTCTTTGTGGTACATTGTTTACCACCTTATTGAGTCTTGAGGCTGAGAAAATGTTTGTTGTCCAATTTTCCGGCACATGTCTTGCTTGAGTAAAGTTGCAATTTAGAGAAGCATGAAGTACATGAATATTTCCCATCTTTCCTTCTCTAAAAGGGAAAACTATCCCAGTGAACAAGTCTGGTGGAGTGACGCAGATACGGGAACATTTTCCTCAGTTCCCTCTTGTGATTGGGCACTGAGTCACTAACAAAGAGGGACTCCAAGACACTGCTAGCTGGGCAGGATCTGAGAGGCTGTGCAACTCTTATTTGATCCCTGAACCATCACTAACTTCTGGCGAGCTCAGAGATAAATGGTGATGGACTCGTTAATGACTGACTTCTCACTACAAGAGGGCAAATTTCGGGGCCTTTTCCACCTTTGACTTAACTACAGGATATTTTCCTACAATTGAGGTGCTGATGTACAGCCCGATTAAGAAGGCCTATTAATCATGCTACCCATCTAAAATGGTTGGATTAAATTATACCCTTTTATAACCAGACAGTGAGATGGGAGAAGACTCAGGAGAACCTTATTTGTGCAGAATTGTTACACACTCTCAAATAACAAGGTTAACAAGTAGCAGTAAATCAGTGGATTTAAGTTGGGATTACTTATTTAAAAGATGATGCTGCAAATGACCTCCAAATTTCGATTACTGTTGAAAGTCATGCCTGTTGTGTAGGCAAACATGAGATCCAATTGAGCAGAACAGGAACTCTCCAAAAATAAGTTTGAGAAAAATCAATATTTTTGTCACCATTGGATGAACAACAGAAGAAATCTCTGCTCTTCGCCGAACAAAGGTGAAGGATTTTTTACATCTACCTGACTGTAACAGCCTCTGTTTAATAACTCTCAGTTAGCTCAGATGTGATGCAGAGTGACTTCAATAGCATGGGTTCAATTCAGGCACTGGCTGAGGTTACCATAAACTAATTAACGTCTCCCCAGGATTTGGCATGGTGATCCCTCAGGTTGAACCACCTCTAGTCATATCTCTCTCTAATGAGGCAGCAGCTCTTTGGTCTGGTCAGACTATGGTGCTTTTACCTTTTGAAAAACATCTCTGACAGTATAGCACCCTCTTAGAATCAGATGGCGAATTCTTACTTGACGTATACTGACTGCCCATGTTGTCAGAGGATGGCAAAAACACTTACAAATTCTACAGTCCACTGTGCAATACAATGGGAAATGGGTCCCACAAAGTAGTGGCACCACCATTCAGCTTTTCGTGATGCAGGTTACTAACTGTTTGCGTGAAATGTTATTTCACAGACACCTCAATGAAGCCTTCCTGCTTGGTTCTGTAGTGGTTACAGACACTAATCAGATGTGTACTTATGCAATGATCAACATGTTAATTCATGGAATGTGCTGAAGTCCATGCAGTGTGCCTGGCATTCTGAGTGAGACTGTCCTTGATATAAATGGGCAGGATAGCATCCTCAAATATTGTGTGCCATTTCTACAAAACCAGAGCCGGTAACTGGTCTTGCAGAATTATTTAACCATTTATTTGAATACATGGCAGACTTCCAACTCAGCCTCATTTCAGAAGGTGGAGTTTTGCATTCCCAATCATAATTTACAAAATACTTCACAATGTCAGGAAGCAACATGTGATTGTTTGATATACGAAAGCTATTCCTCGGGAACATAATTAATTGGATGGCCCACTGAAACAATATAAACAGGCTTTACATGTGAACCCCTCACAATCAGTACATACACAGGAACGCATTCAGTTCTCCCAAACTTGTATTGCTATTCTGACTGGGGCTGACACAGATGTATCTATCCAAGGGAAACAATTTTCATTTCATCGAAATGTATGCAAAACCTGTACAACAATGGAAACCCTGAAAATTAAAATCTTTGCAGTTGGCTCTTTAACCTTGTACCACTGCAGGACAGTGAGATTTCTGTTTGTGAATCACTCAACGGTATGGAAATTAGTTTTACTGAAAGCAAAGGAAGAGTAACTGTGTTTCGCATCAACATTTATTAAATGTTAAATGCTGAAAGAAATCAACAGCCAGGAAAGAGGGAGTCAATGATACTTAGAAATTCCTTATTAAGGCACTCTATACAGATATAAACCATTCAGGCCTACTGCAGGCTCAACTTTGTGACGGTAATTGTGTTAGTTTCATTATTGGGTTAGAATGAACGTTAAAAGGGAGGTACAAAGGAAGATTTAACTCAAAGCTTTGAGTTTTGTTAATGGGATTTTTGTTAACATATTGCATAGAAATCTTGTGGCTCTGCGGTAGTGTCCCTGACACAGGGTTAGAAACTTTGGCTTCAATTTGTACTTCAGACTGTTATGGCCAAGGAAAGTGTATACATAACACAGGTTGTTTATCAGCTTGTAAAATCTACATCCAATGGCATGTAGTAAAAGCAGGAGAGTTTCTTGGTCAGTCGTGTGACAGAAGGAAACTGGAGCCTCTAACGTAAGTGTAAGAACAGCTTGGACTCCTTGTGAAGAGCCAGTTGGTCAGGCAATGTGCATCAGAATGGAGCCAACACTATGGGGTTCAAACCCCATTCTGCGCCGTCAGTCGTTCAGGGTTTGTTTCCTTGCTCTACCTGTGCTGGAAATCGGTGTGAGGGTCAGTCCTACTATCAGGCAGGGAACTCAAGGAGAAAGTGTATTGCAGACAACTGATGCTTTTTACATGATCATTGCTAGCTCCATTGCAGCCCACTTCTCCCTGGAATCTGCTCCAACCAGAAGCAGTAATAATCGCTGCAATTTGGTGGGGGAAGATACCCTATTGCAAAATTCAGCTTTTCCCAATTTCATGTGCATACATTTCCTAATTATATGCAGCTTGAAATCTGTCATCGTTTCTCAGGCTTTGCAACCATTAAGTATTACTTACAAAGCCTCACATATTAGTCAAAGTCACAAAAGGAAAGGAAATCCATCACAATAAATGGGATGTGAATGAATAGAAATCTGTAAGCCAATTTTTCTGAAGTAACACTTTAATTACAGCCTTTTTCACAAAATATATGTAGTTAGAGGCAGGATTACTGTCTTAATTATATGCCAGACTTGAGGAAGCTTTGGAAAAGTGTGCAAAATGAGGGGCATAATTTAGTCTGATCCATGGGAGCAAGCAAGCAGGTAGCAGTAGCTGTACATGCAGGGATTTGGAGCAGGAGTAGGCCATTTTGCCCTTCAAGCCTGCTTCACCTTCAATAAGGTTAATGCCAATTTGATGGTGGTTTCTGCTCTACATTCCCATCCGGTCTCCCATAACCCTAGAATCCTTGAGTATCAAAAATCTAATTCAGCCTTGAATAAAGCCAATAACCCAGCGGCCAATGCTTTAGGGAAAAGAGAATTCCTCAAACTGAATATTTTCAGACTGAAAAATTCTGTTGACTTCTTAAAAGCAAGAGCTCTTGTTCTTAAACAATGTCACCTCGTTCTGGCCTCAATAAGGGAATCCATCCTTCGTAATGACAAACTAAAGAACTGCAGATACTGGAAATCAGAAACAAAAACAAATTACACGAAATATTCAGCAGATCTGGGGAAGGTAGAACATTCTTCCACAAAAGGACATTGTTTAATAAAAGTGGCAGCCTCCTTGAAATAACACCACAGACCCCAGCATCCTGTCACCAACTCACCCTTTACCTACACATGGAGAGCCCTTGATACTGATCCAGCTCCCTCAAAGCCAGCTCTCAGCGTGAACAGAATCTCTGATACTCCTGTTCTTACCTGTCAGCCAGGGCTCCCTGATTGAACCAGATCAGCAGCTCCAATCAGGGAACTCATTCTAGGAGGTCCACCTGGCTGACCTCAATCACTACATTCCTTGCAGACTGGTGTTATGGGGGTGGGTGGATTGTCCTGCTGATAGGGCATCCTGTTGCTCACTTCTGTTGGCCAACCTGCACCCATCTTCAGTATCTGCCTGTACAGCCTGATTTTTGTTGCCTGGGTTCTGGGGTCACCTCCATCTTGCTGGTCACAGCAGGGTGCAGTTCTAGCAGTGGGCACCACTTCAGGTGGTGGCGCTGCTGTGACTGGAGAGCTGCTGAGAGAGCAACAACTTGAGGATGTAGGGACCGCAGCAATTTTTAAACAAGAGGTACTTTTAAACACTCAGGGCTGACACTGAAAATAAAAAAAGAGTCCACACAAAGAGAGGTAGTGCGCTAATAACAGCCCAGAAATTCCAATCACTGCCAGAAATCCTATTTCGGACCTTGGCCAAATGAGAATACACAGGTACATTTAGGTGACAACTACTCTCTCCGTACTGGATAGGAGCCTCTTGTTACAAAACATTGGACACCAGCACAGGAAACCTGACAGACAGCAGGAGATAGGAGCATCATAGATACCACAAGCCCCTTTTGCAGTAGACAAGGCAGGCTTTAATTCTGTGATTTATATGTCCAGCAGCACATCCAGCTATTTGACAATTGCTGTGACAAGGTGAATGTGAGAGGGATAGGGTGCCAGGTGAGACAGAGAATGTGTGCATGTGTGTGCGTGTGTGTGCGTGCGTGCACGTGCATGTGCGTGCGCGTGCGCACGTGAAATTGTGTGTGTGTGTTGGAGGGGGCAGGTAGATGAACATTTAGGGCACATTGAGGGGCCAGGCAAAGGGGAAGGGTGGGGTAGCCATGAAGCCTGTATCGGGGGAAAACCATGTGTTGGGTACAGAATGGGCATCAGGTCTGTCAGAATCAAGGATTGTAGTGGAGGGAGAGTTCAGTATTATAGTTATTCAAGAGTTAGAGTAGGTCTTTAATCCTCTAACCTTTCCTGGGTAACTATTAAACTTAAGCAAATCAGAATTGCCTAAAATCTCAGGCTTTAAGATGCAAAATAATTGCCAATCAGAATTTTTAAATTCCTGGTCAATATTCTCAGTCATTGGGATTTTTATATAGTCCTGAAGCATAATTTTAGTCTGCGCTGCTATGACAACTATCTGGCTCAGATATTTTGATGACCAGTCAACAAACGAAAAGCAGAGCAATGAGACTGACAGAAAACAGCTAACATCTAGGCTCTGTAAGCAGCGTATGTGGGGGGCCTCGCATGATTATTTGTGCTCCCTATACAAGTTACAATACAGCTGGGCAGTGACTAAGCAAATATTTTTAGCCTCAGACAACAGCTCGTGTCTTTGCTAAAAAGTCCTTTGCAGTTTATTGGCACTAAAGCACCTCCACTGAGATCTCCATCTGGTTCTTATGAATAGTACAGAAATCTGCAGGGTACTGAAAAAAAAAAGCTGCGAAAGAATAATTTAAAAGCTCGCATATAAATAGCATTTGCTGATAATGTTAATTGTACCCCCAAGGTAGACACACAATCTTGCTGTTATCTGATCAGGGTAGTGTGTGGTCATTTTCCCAGTGGGATGTTTGGCTGGAATGCTGTAGTGGGAAACTCAAACTAGGAAACAGATGTACTAAAAACAGACAAGTGAACATTTCACATTAATTATCGGAAAAAGTTCCAGACAACTATGTAAAGGCAGCTCTTTTGAGTTGGAGCCAGGTAAAAGAAAGAAGAGAACACAAAGAAGCAAATAACGAAGTAAGTGCTGAGACACGAGCGGAAATTTAATAAAAATTGTGCTGCACAAAACATTAAACAAGGTATGAAATGGAAAAGAAAGAAAATAACTCCTGTTAAAACAAAACAACTACCTCCCCTGCTTGGATAGTGTTCCAACTGTGCTTTTACCGTGAGGAATTCTTGGGTCATAATATTGATATGGCTCTTTTGTTGTTTCCACAAAAAAAAGATAAGACATGCTCAAGGTCTGGAGCACAGTCACTACTTCAATTAAATAGAACCTGCGTGCTCCAGTACAGAATTATTGTTTCCTTTCTTAAAATACATTTTCTACTGCCAACTTGTACAAGGAAACCCATCTATGCTAATGGTATACAGATCTTCTTTATATGAACATGCAGCGAGAGGTACAATCTACCTGCTGAGACAAGGCAGTGTGCGACTACAAGGGACTCACTCAATCTGTGTTACTGTCATCTGGGCCAAAACTAATAGAATTACTCTTTAGGAGACATGCAATTCTAAACATCCATCAAAAATAGGATTTCTATCAACACCTTGATATCCAGGCTACTTTAAACAGCAACAATTCCTTCTTCAACGCGATGTTCTTGGTCAACTAGTTTGCACATTTTTTAGAGCAACAGTCAAATGTTAGTACTTTTGTTGGGATTAAAACATTTTTCTAAGTTAACACTGATGATGATGTCGCTAGGGTGGAAACAGGAGACTGCCCCATTTCCGATCAGGCCTATGCTACATTTTATTGAGTGGAGGTCAATTTAGTCATTGTGGCCAGGCCTGCCATCCCATTAAAGGTAACAGGCGTCTCCGAAGAGCCAACAACCCAGTCAGAGAGCTGGAAATTCAGCTGTACTTCAGAAAGCACCAGTTAGACAAAGACAACATATTCATGGACTGAGATAGCAAGAACTGCAGATGCTGGAGTCAGAGATAACAAAGTGTGGAGCTGGAGGAACACAGCAGGCCAGGCAGCATCAGAGGAACATCTGAAGAAAGGTCCCGACCTGAAATGTCAGCTTTCCTGTTCCTCGTACTGCCTGGCCTGCTGTGTTCCTCCAGCATATTCATGGACTTCTGCTTTCACTAGCAGGCCTGTGGAGTCTAAAGGTACTCGGGTTAGTCAGGTCAACCCCACTGGAGGGGTAGGAGATCACTGAAGAAAGGTGATTCTGATTTTTTCTAAGTAGCCATTTCCACTGCTGAGTTACTTTGTAGGCCAAGATTGACCAAATAGGAGAAGTTCTTCCACTGCAGTGCTGGAAAAGGCTGAAGATAACTGGAACTGATAAGAGGCTTTTGAATGGGCTGTTAAGTGAGTGGAACTGTGCTGTGTCATTCAGGTCTGCTAAGAGCTAAGATTCCAGAAATTCAATAACTGCTGTCTCTACCAATTAAGCACGAAATTTGGAATTGGTCATGAGCACAGACAGTTCCAGATAAGGCATGTACTTAGACAAAATATTTAGGATTGGTCATGTGCATGGATAATTCCAAATAAGGCATACACTTGGCACAGAGACCTGTGTAGAAAGAGCCTGAGAAAATCCTTTGTTCTGCAGAACTTTGGGGATTAATAATGCAAGACGTACCCTACATCAGAAGGTGTGATTAAAGGATGTCAAGAAGAATTCCAGCCTGTCCAGCTGCCAACTCTTCTCGGGTAATAAAGTTTGGGATTAGTTACAGAACCCAGAGTAGTGAAAGACAGTGACTGACATATCTCTAGTAGTTAAAAACGTTAAATTATTCATTGCAGTACTTTTGAATTTTAGAGCTCTGTGCGTTGCTGATGTATCTTTGTCTATGTATATATAGTTGTCTCTCTGAGACAGGCACCAGTAGGGTACAATGTAAAGCTGCCAGGGTTTACCGTTATTCCCACACATTGTGCAGTTCCTCCCCAACAACTTGATCCCAGCAGTTAAATGCCAGTGGAACCAAGTAGAGCACACAATTAGCTACAACAATGGCTCAATTTAGTGTCAGGATGGACTTTCCTCCTCCAACCCTATCCTGAATGTTGCGGAAAATTCAGCCATTCTCTGAGTGTTCTGAGCGATATAAAATATTTAATACTAGACAGAGGGTTTGATGTCAAGTTTTCAGGTATTAATGTACATAACTGGTGCATATAATACTAATTGGCTTGTTAATGCATTGGAGTTCCAAGGTTATGAAAGGTACTAAACAAACATACATTCAGAACATTCTTACTGGCCTGGACCCTGACAGAGATTTTCAAAATTCAAGTGCCTTGTACAAAATACCTACAAACTACTAACCACTTATGTGACTATATAATCTTGCAACGTCAAACAAAATAAAAATATTTTACATAATATTGGCTGAAAATCTGAATATTCACTCTTACCTTCATCCACTGGATCCCTAAACGATCCAGAGCGGATCATTCCTTTTGGTCTTTCTGCCAAAGAAACTGTGCTTCCCATCTGCAAACTTCCATACAAATCAAATGAGGAGTCGTGAGTTGGAATGCTGTTTGAGCGCATCATTTTTGGAGTTGGGCTACCCAGTTGGGACACTCCTGTGGGACTTGCTGTTGATAAAGCAACAATTACATTCATTTAAACAGCTCATTGCAAAGTAAGAACAAGTCTTCAGGTGGATTTGTTGTGAGAGAAAAGAAAAATACTTAGTATTGTGTTTTGCACTTGAGCAAGGTTGCTTATTAACCTGAATTGAGACAAAAAAAACTGCAGATGCTGGAACCAAGATAGACAAACAGGAGACTGGAAGAACACAGCAAGCCAGGCAGCAGCTGGAGGAAAGGAGAAATCAACGTTTTGGGTATTGTCCTTCATAAGGACTGGATGTGGGCGTACTGGGAACGGCAGATAAAAGTGGGAGATGTGGCAGGGGGGAAAGTACCCCCACGTCCAGACCTGAAGAAGGGTAATACCCAAAACGTTGACTTCTTGAAGCTGCAGATAAAGAGAGAGGGGAGGGAGGATAGTGGAATTATGGTGATCGATGGACACTGGTAGTGGGTACAACCTGGTTGTCGATGAGCCAGGTCATACCTACTAGCGGTGTCCACCTATTACCACCATTCCACTACCCTCTTTCCCCCCTGCCACATCCCCCACTTTTATCTGCCGTTCCCAGTACGCCCACATCCAGTCCTTATGAAGGACAATACCCAAAACGTTGATTTCTCCTTTCCTCCAGCTGCTGCCTGGCTTGCTGTGTTCTTCTAGCCTCTTGTTTTTCTGCTTATTAACCTGAATCTCATTTGGTTAACTGGACCAGATATTTCTTTAACATTATTTGTGTTTTTGTTGTTTTTAAGAGTGACAATTACGCAACTTCAAATTCTATTGTCACTGTCAGTAAACCTGCTTTAATATTTGTTTGATAGTTACATGCTAACAAACCGGCGAATGAACAATAAATATTAACACAAAACTAGTTTCATAACAGGTTCTTAAGGTATATACAAAGACGAAAAAAAACTATAAGTAAACTATAGCAGATTTAAGTAAAGAGCTTTGTTAAAAATACAGCAAGCAACGTTTATAAAATTGTATGATTGTATCCTCATCCATCTTAGAAGAATTCAGGCTTTAACGAGCTTAAGACTTTTTAGGGTCTTACATCCAAGCTACGTTGCCAGTCACATAGATCACTTATTTGAACTTTGGCTTTAAAAGGAAAAGGTGGCAACCTCAAAAGAAATAATGACTGCATAATAAACGTGCTTTCACTACAATTACCAATAATTAGAATGTTTTAGCAGTTTGCACTTGTGTGTATTGGAAACCTAATTCAACAGTATAGAAAAGGAATGGCATTGACCTGTTTGTAGCAATTTAAGATTTTGTTAAAACTATCAGTTTCGGTCGAGTACAAACATATAGCAAATAAGATGCTTCACTATTCAGTACAACAGATCATCAATTTGCATATTCACACTTGTGAATGTTATTACAGCACTTAAATACAATTTAACTTATTCTCCTTTTGCTACTTCTTAGAATTTACGTTGCAGATGTTTTTCATTCAGGCATAAAGGTAAAGACTTGTGAACAAGAATCGGACGTAGCCAATGCAAGTCCCATGTCCCAGTTTGCAACTGTTGTTGGGCATGCATTTCTTGAATGTCACATCTTTTACACACCGACTACTCACTTGCAGCAAAGTCTATGAGAAAGAGCCCTTTGTCGTGTCTCAAAGTCATGAATAAGTCTTTTGGTCTAAGTAAACTGTTATTTCCAGTATCACTTCATCATATTGCCAAACAAAACCAATCTTAGACTTGGAGAAGTCAGATTCTGACTTTCACAATTGTTGTACCAAGATGGCTGCTTCTACAAAGGAAAATAATTCTCAAATTGTAGGAGAACTTGAGAAATGCCAAATTGCACAGGAAACTGTTTAAGCTTTCAGTACACAGTTACATATTGTTACAATAGGTAGTGTTATAATAATAATATTACTTAAGAACAATACTGATCTAAACTTTGATATTTCGTGTAGCACCTCTTCGAAGTCATTAAATATATTTGATTGTAAGAAAATAAGCTTGTGGATATAGAAATATAGGAACATAGGAACAGGATTAGGCCATTCAGCCCTTAAGCCTGCTCCACCATTCAATGAGACCTAATTCAATATACCTGCCTCTGGCCCACATCCTTTAATACTGTCGCTTAACAAAACAAAAATCACAGCTTTAAAATTAACAACTGATCTACCATCCACTGCCATGGGCTTGTAGAAGAGTTCAAAACATCTACCATCCTTTGGTGTGTAGAAGTGCTTCCTAACATCTCTCCTGAACAGTTGGCCCTAACTCACTGACTATGTCCCCTTGTTCCAGAATCCCCAATCAGTGAAAATAGTTATCCATCTCTTCTTTTCCTGTTAATATCTTGAAGATTTCAATTACCCCTCAGGTCTTCTAAATTATGCAGAAAACAGGCATTTTTTTTAAACTGTAGAAATTAACTATGGATGCTGGAAGTCAGAAACAAAAACAGAAATTGCTGGAAAAAGCTCATCAAGTCAAGCAGCATCTGTCTAGAGAAAGCAGAGTTAACTTTTTTAGTCCAGTAACTCTTCTTTGAACACAATTTGCTCAAATCTCTCCTCATAACTTAGACCCTGAAGTCCACGTATTAGTCTTGTAAACCAATGTTGTACAACCTCCAAGACCAATATATCCTTCCCAAGTTTTAGTGCCTAGATCTGCTCGCCATACTCCAAGGGGATCTAACCACGGTTTTGTATAACTGCAGCATAACTTCTGCATCCTCCAGTCCTCTAGGTATAAAGGCAAGCATTCCACTAATTTTCTCTTGATTATTTTCTGCACCTGTTTAAATTAACACAAAAATCTATGTACCTGAACTCCCAAATCTCTTTGCACATCCACTGAATTTAAATTCTTATCATCCAGAAAATAGCCTGACCCATCTGTTGTTGGTCCAAAATGGATAACTTTGCACTTGCTTACACTGAACTCCATCTGCCACAGTTTTTATGCCATCAATGGCACTGTCTATAATGCCACTTATTTTTGTGTCATAAGCAAATTTAGATATGACTTTCTACGCCATTATCCAAGAAAAGTTAATCATAAAAAAGTTATTTGTTGTTTACATTTGTACTGAGGTTGTAAATTTTTTCCCCCTTTTAAAAACAAAATATTCTTTAAGGTAGAAAACTTCAGCTGCTTGAAATCTAAAACACAAACACAGCTTGCTGGAAATGCTCAGCAAGTCAGTATACTGTGTAACCTGCTGAGTATTTCCAGCATTTTCTGCTTGTATTAATAAGCTCAATTCTCAAATTCTGAAAAGATACTTTTACATATGGCATTTTTCATTTCTATAATTAGGAAAGGGACATTCGTACTGAAACCCCTCCTATGAGAGACAGTTGAAAGCACTGAAAACACAGCTTTTTTTTTGGCTAACTTGAGTAAAAGGTGGTGAGCTTTTAACCCTCAGGAAACCATGGGGATTCCTGAGATCCTGCTCTGTAAATTTTCAGCAGTTGTTTCAGCAATAATCTTATTGATCGCTGCTTCCTACTGTTTGCAAAGTGCAATAATCGTGCAAATAAAATTAACTGACAGTCATATTACAGTAAAGTACTGTGGATATTGGAAATCTGAAATAAACAGAATGCTGGAGAAACTCAGCAGATCTGGCAGCATCTGTGGAGACCAAAACAGACTAAATATTTTGATCTTATTTGACTCTTCTACAGAACTGAATAAAGAGATTGTGTTTTGTACCAGGATTATACCACGTGGATTTAGTTATGAAATTCAGAGAATTGAAATTCTAATCAATCAAAAATATGGCACCATGTCAGATACTTGTGTGGAAATGTCATCAATCAGAAATTTTACCATCTGATATTTAAGTTGCACAGTTAGTCAATTTATATGTCTTTAAGACATATCCCAAACAGAGGCACAGTAAGCTAGGGGCAGGAGTAGGCAACCCCTCACCTCAAGCCTGCTCTGCCAATCTATATTTTAGTTTCTTTTCTATCCCAACACAATTTTCCCATGTTATTTTCATATGGATGTCATCAATAAGTAAAACTTGCTATTTTTATTACATTCTATACTCATCTGCTGCAAGGCAGAAAATGTCAGTTACCAAAATAGCTAAACAAATTGATTGGGAAAAAAGGAAATCCAAAATGCAGTTTTTTCTACAAATTATTTGGTAATCAAAAATGTACTGACCCAAGTTTGATAACGGAACAGCTGATGGGGATGAGAGTGACTGGCTATCCGAGTCTACAGGACCTCCAATAGAACGTCCATGGAGCCATTCCTTGTCTTCCTGTTGTGAACTTGTTCCATATCTATAAATGAGGGGAGGCCATGTACAAATGAGTTAGATCTTGACAAATGTGTAAACCAAGCTAAGAATGTGGAAGTTAATGGAGTAAAAGCATATATTAATGTTTCAGATCACAATTTCAAAACGTTTGCTACCTCTAACGAGCTTGAGACAAGATCATTTTAAATGGCATTAATAATAGAACAGTGTGATCTTTGCTATGTAACATGGGGAACTCTGAGTCAAACAGACACATACTTTTGAGCGACCTCTTTTTGGTTGTTTGCCGACCCCTACGCTATCGTATACAGAGTTCCAAACTTTTCTAGCTTCTCCAAAATTAACACCTTTCTGATTGGAAGAAAAACAACATAGTTAAACCAGACAGGAAGTAGAAAACTGTCAATATATTGCTCTCGTTTCAGAACCAACACAGAAGAAAGATGTCAAACTCCTAGCTTTCTGCTTAGAAGGCAAATATCTATTATTTTGGCTATCGCTGAGCTGCACAGAATACAAGTGCTTCTTTATTAGATCTCAGTTATGAGAATGGACTAACTTCAATATTTGTTTCCCCTGTGCTGTGCTCAGTATCTACTATGCCCAAGCAGAGCAAGTAAAAACAAACAGTCCACAAATTAAATAAAGTACTTTCTAACATATTGGCAAAAGCAAAACTTGTACACTTGTATTGTTTTAACCTATAATGAGATGTGGAGAACGAAATCAATGCTAGGAACACTTAGATCTGGTGTTGAATCAAATGCTAAAATAATTAGGCCCAATCCATTACAGTATATAAGAAGCATTAAGTATAGACAGTAGTGGCTATTGTTGCTACTAGTACTACCCCCAAGTTATCTGCAATTCACAAATAAAAACAAAAAAATCTTAGAAATATTCAGCAAGCCAGGCAGAACCTGTGGGAAGAGATGTTAAATTCCAGTGAATGGAGATGGGCAGTTAAGTTTTGAGCAGTACATGAAACCAGAAAAATAGTAGATAATACATGAGATATGAAGATGCATTCACTGCGCTTGATTATACATCTAAGACCATTTGACCATTACAGTCCTAAGCTTCTCAACGTGTCTTCAAAATAATCATCTATCCCTGCCAAATTGCTTTGCATATAAACAGTGGGAATGAAATAGTTTCTTCTATTCAGGAAGTTATACTAATATCGGTACAGTTGATTGTAGTTTCATGTCAGCAATTCCATCCAACTAACACATTAGCAATGCTATTTTCATATGAGGACTAATTTGTAAACTTAGAATTATCTCTGATAAACCTAGCAAAATAGCTACATGAACTAATAACTAAATTCCATTCTGAAGTTAATCTTCTTTATGGGGACTACTCATTCTGCTACAGATATTCCCCAACATCAAAAGTCAACAGAACATATCAGGCAAGTTGTGTAATTTGAAGCCAATGTGATACTATTTGTTTTACCGTAGGAAAGTTTCACTTGCAATTCCTTTTATTGATGAGTTCCAGTGAAATTAATACACCTGTTCATGTTTTAAGAGCCATATATACCCAAGTTGATCTCATGCAAAAGTTGACCCCCTATTTTTGGCCAAAAAATCTGGAATTTTCCATATATCTTATGTAAAAGTTGACCCTAGTTCTTCACAGGTGACAGATCAACATATGAGAGTTGGGGTATTATCTTGTTCATAAATGTTACGATGAGGAAATGAATTTATTTTTCATGCTATTAGGTGTTTTGAAATTTCTTCATCATTTCCTGTAAAAATGTCCTCCAGAGAAAAGCAAGGAACATACAGCAGCATTTACACAGTATACGTTTATTAAAGTTGCAGAAAAGACAAATAATGTGTAGCAGCAAGAGAATTGTGTGTTTTGGAGAAACTTGAGAGACTGGAGTAAGATATCGAACTAACTTCAGACAACGCCGAACAAAATTGTGCCAACACAGGTAAAATTAGCAAGTGCCCACAATTGGAGAAAAATGTTGCTGAGTGGGTACTTGAAAATTGTCAAAATGGAAAATGTGTTAGTTGTGAAGCCATTCGTATCCATGCATGAAATTAATCAAAGAAGGATGGAATTTCAGATTTTAAGGCAAGTGCTGGATGTTGCACAAGGTTCATGAGAAGGCAAGACTTTGCACTTCAGCAGAGAACTAAGATTGCACAAAAGTTGTCCGCTGAACTAGAACATGAGATATTACAGCAATTACCATAATTCATTTTTTTTCCTTTATTCGTTTAGAGATCAATTGGGCTTTGGCTAATGATATGGTATTTTGGACTGTAGCATGAATTTCAGCCCCTCAAAAGTAGTATTCATGTAATAATCGACCCCATAAATTTAACCCTAAAAGATAGTCTAAAAAAAAACTGACATTTACACAAATATATACAGTATTCAAAATATTTTGCAGCAAGAGCATTATAAAAAATTGCAATAGGGAAAATTCAAAGTGCAAGTTATACGACTAGTCATCTTATTCATGCTTTCCAAGTCTTCAAGCTTTTAATTGAGAAATTATCCAAAAAGAATTATCTCATGATAAATTGTTTAGGAATTTAGCTGAAGTTCATCCACTTTGTAACTTTCAATTCAGACAAAATGAGGCTGGATAAATATGAAGGAATTTGGAGATAACTTGTTAAGAAATACGAAAAAAAAATGCATTAACATTATGTTATATGAGATGGTAATGGACAATGTGAGGTCCACACTGCAGCACACAACAATTTTATCAATGGACTTGCTTAGTTTGTGAAATAATGACTGAAAGCTCCTTTGCTTGTGCCAGTTCGGATTCACTTAAAACTAAACAGATGCAAAGAGGGATAACAAGGTCTAGAGCTGGATGAACACAACAGACCAAACAGCATCATAGGAGCAGGAAAGCTGATGTTTCGGGCCTAGATCCTTCTTCTGAAGAAGGGTCTAGACCCGAAATGTCAGCTTTCCTGCTCCTCTGATGCTGCTTGGCCTGCTGTGTTCATCCAGCTCTACACCTTGTTATCTCAGATTCTCCAGCATCTGCAGTTCCTACTATGTCGGATGCAAAGAGGGTGTGCCGGCCATTTCAGTCTTCTTTCCTATCTGTAGATAGACATGAAATTGTGGGATTGACATGGTTTTATTTTTAATGCTCACCCCTCCTGAAGTTTAGGGGACAGGTACATGAGCACGGTTACCAAGACCCAGTACTGTTGCTCAGTCTTCTCCTCAGCGAATGTAACAAATCAAGCTGAAGACCTACTCGTGTCTTTCACAAACTTTCTCCTCTGTAGAGACCTCATTGCTGCTTCAACTGAGAACAGCCGACTCAACACAATGCGAGTCAAACCTGAGATCTGTGCTGTTCACCTACTTACTGGAAATTAGAGGACGTGTAATGTGATTTTGAAGTATGATTATCAGGGACTTATTTAAGTAATTTGAAACAGGAGACAATCATTTTGCTTTGAAAATCTTTTTGGACTGTGGTGTAACCTGTCTATTTAATCACATAGGACATAATATTGAAGAATAAAAGAACTAAGTTCGGATTTTTGATCCAAGGAATCCTTTTTAATTGCTCAACTGGGTGTCTGATATCCAGGCAATACCAACCAATAGACATCAGTCAAAATTGTTAATAATAGGTTTCAAATTCAGTTTATGTATTGTGTCGTTACACGTAGTGATACAGGAACTTTGTCTGGAATTTAGAATTTGAAACAAACCGCACAAAGAGGTAGTTTACCTTAATCCTTTTTTCGGCAGAGTATTTCTGTCACGTTGTGCACTACAAAAACAAACACGGAACACTGATACAACATCATATATGAGAACAGACAAAACATCTACAACTTAAGTACAGAGTTGCCAACAAACAACTGATGAGAAATAAAATGAATATAAATTTGATGGGAATATGACTAAAAAAAAATGTGGAGGCACAGGTTATATTTATACTCAGCTACACCAATATTACTTCAAACAATAAAATCAAAATGTCAATAAAGTTATTTTTGTTGTCCTATCTCCAGCATCACCCATAGAAAGTTCAGATAGTCATCTGACTATTAATCTCATGCTTGGGGCAGCTGTTTCAACATGCACCAAGCCTGCCCCAGAACCATTTTACCGCTAGTGTTTTTTGTTTGTTTCTGTTGGATGAATCCTTCATCAAGACAGTCTTCAAGAGGGTCTACTGACCAAATCCATATCAAATAAAAAGCATGATACACTGTAGCACTAACAATTCATGTCCTGGCATTGCAGATTTTTTTCAATGATTTCAGATAAACTTACCTTAAATTAACCCAAAACTGAGTTTGCACTTCTTTTTATCCTCAAAGTTTGTAGTTTTTTTTTGAAAAAAGAACAGAAGTGCAATTACAAAGCAACGCTGAAAGATGGGTAGAACAAAGACATCTGGATTTTTACTGTTTTGTTTCAAATTCAAAAGCTGTTTCTTTAAGAAAATGTTCAAAAGGATAAAATAACATTTAACTAATCTAAACATACACAAAATTATCAAAGAAATACACAACAAATAGGCAAATCATTCTGAATTTACTCTGTCTGAGATTTCTCTCAGCAGATGGCTGCTTTTATGAGGTCAGGGAGAGAAATCATAGGCCTTGGTACTTCTCCTGTTTCTGAGCCCCTCTGTTTATGCCAGCCAGCTAATCTTCTATCGATGATCATAACGTTACTCCCACACCATGATCTCCCGTACCTTGCACATTAACCTTTTTAAGTGGAGCCTTGTCAAATGCCTTCTGGAAATCCAAGTACAGTACATAAATGGATTTACCCTCACCACAATCCATTTTACACTTACTAATAAAAAAATTCCAACAAATTGAATAAACATGGTTTCCCCTTGGCAAAAGAATGCTGAATCTTGCAGGTTACCTTGAGTTTTTCCGAATGCCAGTTATAACGTCCTTAAATGACTGATTCTAATGGCTTCTCCATGACAAACGTCAAAATTACAGTGAAATTTATACTGTTCTGTTTGCTAACTTCCTCTATTCATGAATACAGGAGTTATTTTGTTATTTTCCAGCCTGAGTCAACGCTGCCAGAATCTAAAAAAAATTGCAGAATGTACAACAATGCATTTGCTACTTCCTTAGCCATCTCTTTTAAAAACTTAGGTTGATGTCCATCAGGACCTGAAGATTAATCAACCTACTGCTCCATCAGTTGCTCAATACAGCTTCCCAAGTGACCACAATTTCACTAAGTTTCTCACTTCCTTCACCAAGCTCCGAAATTTACAGTTATTTTGGGAAATTATTTGTTTCCTCCGTTGTGCAAGACAGAATCATTATAGCCACCATTTATTGTCCACTATTATTCCGTCATTTCTACTTTCTGGCAGACCAATAATCGCTTTACTCTTTTCCATTTTAGAATCCTGTAGAAATTCTTGCTATCTGGTCATATATTCTTAAGCTTCCTTCCATGCCCTAATTTATTAGCCTTGATAATCCTTTTAACAGTTCTCTGCTGTGCTTTGTACTCTGACCAGTCACTTGACCTGCCACCCACCTTTATAGAATTATGCTTTTTCCTGAAGTTTGATGCTGTTCTTACTTTCTTTAATTAAACATGGATGTTGGGTCCACCCCTTGGAATTTTTTTTAGAGCATGAATGTACGTATTCTGAGTACTCAAAATTATCTCTTTAAAAAAATCTATCACTGTTTATTTACTGATCTTTCACTTCAGCTAGCTTAGCTTTCATGCTCACACAGTTGCCCCTTTACAAGTTTAAAATATTGGGCCCATTGTTTTCCCTTTCAAGCTGATGTAAAATGCATTGATGTTATGACAGTTGCCAGTTAGAGGTTCTTTACTCTGACGCCACTAGTTAATCCATCACAATGTACAAAACCCAGTCTAGTAATAACCTGCTCTCCGGGCAATTTGTGAATAAATTGCTCTAATCAACTCTCTCAAAAGTGAGCTCCTCAGCAAGGCTAATGTCACCAATCTGACTATTCCAGTTAATATGTTGATTGAATTAATCCGTAATTATTCCCGTCCCTCTATCACGTGAGCTTAATATTTCTTCTTGTATAATTTGTCTTACATTGTGTTTAGTGTCAGGGAGCCTGTTGATCACTCCCACAGCAACTTCCGTTCATATATATTTAACAAAGCTTTTTGACTTTTCTAGAGTATGTGTCTATTTATAAAGTCCATCAAAAGCTCAGGTTTCACTACCCAGGTCAAATGACTGGTCACTACCCTCTGAGGAAGGGTCACCGGACCTGAAACTTTAACTCTGTTTTCTCCTCCACAGATGCTGCCAGACCTCCTGAGCTTTTCCAGCAACTTTGTTTTTGTTCAGGTTTCACTATGACATGCTTCGCAACCACAGCTTTTACAGACAATTGCACACATCTTGGTCATTCGTATTATGCAGCCATTCCTTTGACCCTGGACATATGCAATAACTGAACAGCAACAATATCTCACAATAAGCACAACAAACAATAATTCCACATCCAAATGAGAATATCTTGAAAACAACAACGTATTGTATTGTATGATGACCAGTTTCACTTCCCAAGATTAAAAAGGCAAAAAACCTTCCAGTAAATTAGCAACAAAGCATTCACCTGCAAGAATATGCTATTTCAATCCAGAAAAAAGTGACGCTTGATAATGAAAAAAGAAATATACTTTACAACTAAGTAATAAGTAGTTTCTTATTTTAAATTAAAACTAAACATAATTTTAAAATGCCTAATATAGAGCAAATAATAGGATTGCAAAATACTTTAGATTCTACAACAGGGCACAACATTTTTTTTTGCAGGGTGTTACTTCTTTGTTTCCATTGGTACCTTATTTGTTTTCATGTATAGAGTATTTGGACTTGCACAAAAGCAGGAGGAGAAGAATTCAACAATATCCTCAAAAACCATTATCAGGATACTCTCTAAACTTTGTTCAACTATGTGGACCTCCAAGTTGCATGTGGGGCAGTGACCTCCAGAACCAGACATCAATGCTACAATCGGTGTCAGCACACGGTGTCTGCACATCAGAGCAGATGCACACATGTGCAGCCACACATCTCAAGATGGATGTTTATCGTCAACCTCAAATTTAAAGCCGTAACACACAAAGTACTCTTTTCCGACACACTACAGCATTTAAATTTACACAAATTCAACAGATATAAAAGTCAGCAATTAAACTTCTTTTTAAATTTCACTGATGCACACTTTTGCACCATCACCCTAAACAAACCTTCCTCAAACTAGTGAGGTCACAAGATTGTATTCCTATCACATTTACACAAACCCAGCAGATTTTAAAGCAGACAATTACTGCTTTGTCCAAAATCTCAGATTGAAATTCAAATTCAACATGCAAGAGTATTCAATGCAAAAACATTCACTGCATCATCTCCTGAAAGTAGTTCCTGAACATAAGCAAGCTTAAGTTAAGATTTTTTTTCATTAACAGGATGAGGGCGTCGCTGGCTAGGCAGCATTTATTGCCCATCCTTAACTTCAGTTCAGAGTCAACCACATTGCTGTGGGTCTGAAGTCACATGTAGGCCAGACCAGGTAAGAATGGCAGTTTCCTTCCCTAAAGGACATTTGCGTACCAGATGGGTTTTTCTAACAACGGACAATAGATTCATCAATAAATTCAGTTGATTCTTAATTCCAGATATTTTATTGAATTCAAATTCCACCATCTGCCGTGATGGGATTCTAACCCAGGTCCCCGGAATGTTATCTGGGTCTCTGGATTAACAGTCCAGTGATAATACCTTGAGGCCATTGCCTCCCCATAATTCCTGAATTATTTGCTAGTAATTAATTACCTCAGTGATTTTAAGCATTCCTGGCTCCCAGTTAGCTGAATGTTGTACACCTATCAACAAAATCAACAATGTTCTTACTTGAAACGTCTTTCTTCCCCTTCTTTTGCAGCTCTCCCTATCTTCAAATCCCTTCCATCCTTTTACTCTCTTCCACTACCCTCCATTTCCTTGTTGCTTTCCCATTTCCCCCTATTCCTCTTAGAACGTCCTTTTCTACAAACCCCTTGCAGCCTCCAACTCCAACGGGTAATTCTTATAGCCTTTCTCTCTCACACATCCTTCACAACCTCCTCCCAACACCACTGATGACTTTGCTTGTAGGGACACATCTACAAATCAGAGGTGGGCATGGCAAAGGGCAGATTATATCATCCAAAACATCTTTCTAAAAAAAAAGTAGTCAATCAAACCAATTGTCCAGGGGCTTGCTCCAGAACAATCGCATCTCAATCCCTGGAACTTCGTACTGGAGCAGAGTACATTCTTGTGAACACATGGAGGCAGTGAGAGTGGGGGAGAGGAGCCTGAGCTGAAGGCTAGGACTCTCTTGTTTAGCACCGTTTGCAGCCCTTTCTCCTGGTACTGGCTTCTGGTGAAATAAGGCTAACAGAGAAGCTGTTTCTGATTGCTATGTTGAAGAACAAATGGAATTTCAAATTAATTATGGATTATCAGTCACGATCAATGATAACAGAACGTCATCCAGTATAAAAATACTGCAAAGCATCATGTTAGCTTCTTCCTGCTCCATCACTCAGTTCAATTTATTTTAATTGAACTAGAAGGCTAAATCATGAGAATCACATGATTGAAAGATGAATTAGAATCTGGCTGCTAAGGAAAAAAAAACCTAATTATCACATATGGAACTCAATGCCATCATTTTCAATGTAGCAACCAGTTGATTTGCATTACGTGTTTACCACTATACTACTGCCCCTGATAATGTTACTGGACTATTAATGCAAAGGTCTGTGCTAATGCTGTGGAGACCAGAGTTGAAAGCCTAGTATAGCAGTTGGGGGAACTGAAATTCAATTAAATAACTCGGACAAAAAAAAAAGTAGTTTTATTAACAGTGATGACTGAATTTCCAAAATGACGACTGAGAAAATAAATTCAGTGGTTATCTGAAGAGGAAACCTGGAATGCCACTCTTAGCAGAGTGCAAAAGATGTTTTAAAGGAATGTGACTTCAAAAGTTAAAGGTGCAAGGCGGGTGCAAGGCAAACCAGTTCCCTCATCTCAGCAGGAATGCATATCCTGCGGGCTAAATTCCAGATCATAGACACGTGGCAAGGGACACCACTTTCCCTTTAAGAATATACAAAAACGGAGTAAAAGCCAGTTCCGACTCTGGTCTATATATGTTCGTGGGTAATGGTGTGTACTGTGAGGGTCACAGCAAATCATGCCTGCTCTGCAGGTAAAAAGGATGTCTCTCTCTCGTGTGGAAACAAGTGAAGTCAGCACATTTGGTCTGAGAGAAAAGTTTCCAAAGAGAAGGGATCCTCTTTAAACTGTTGCAACCAACCGAGATGGCAGGTTAATTAGGGGAGACAGTTCATCCTCCTTTACCTGGGCACTGGACAATTTGAAGTATCCCATGTGGAATAGTAATACACAAAAGGAACATTGTCCAGGGGCTAGTGGTAACAGTATTTATGTTGGTTAGGGATCAACTGGAATATGGTATCCAGTTCTGGATACCACATCCTTATAAAAAAAATTGAAGGAAAGAAAAAGTACAGAAAAAAAATCGTATAAGCGAGAGAGTGATTGAGAGGCTTGACTTTGCAGGTCAGCTGAAAGGCCCTATATCTGTTTATTTATGACTGCACTTAGTCAGGGTCCTGCTCCTCGGATGCTGTCTGACCTGCTGTGCTTTTCCAGCTCCACATTTATTGACGCTAGCTTCCAGCATCTGCTTCCTTCCTGGCTCCATATCAATATGGAGCTGGAGTGCAGGTGGTACTGGGGAGTGTAAATCTATATACTTGGCAGGAGTACTGATGTTAGTCTTACATTTGAGCAGTCAATAAAGACAATGTCCTTTCAACAGAGAGAACAGTCAACATTAGTTTTGAATAGAAGTAACAGTTGACTTTATTAGATATCCTCCTCTGTATAACAGTACAGAGTGGGAAAACTTAGGAAATGGCCAACTGTCTAACAAAGAGGTCATGGCAGACAGATTATAGGGGTTTCTGTCAAATTTGAAAAAGCTTACAGCAGCTAAAAGCCAAAAGACACTAAGGGCTTAGAAAGTCACTGGAACACAGGGCAGTTCAAACTGGTTTGAACTGGTCTGGAATTGTTAAAATGTGCTAGTTTGTGCCAAAATATCACACTGTGAAAGCAGGCCAGGGTTAGACCACCAGGGACCAATCATGTGCTCCAAAGTCAATGGCCATGTGAAGAAAGATCAAGCACAAGTAGATCCAAATACTGAAGCCTACGTGTGCGTGTGTATGTGTATTAAAAAAAGCCAAGCATTAACTAGCACAGTGGGAAAAACAAAACTGCAAGCAGAGACACAGTGATGTCATCAGAATAAACAGAACAGCACACCAAAGTTGAACGATGAAAACAACTGTAAAAAAAAATGCTGCAACCTAATAATTACTGCCTAATTTTCCTTTTATACCTAAGAAGTATTTCCAATTTGTTAGAATTTGGGGGCCTCACTGTCAACTCTTTTGCTAGGTCTGAAAACAACTAAATATTAACATCATTGATCAGAAGCTAAAATGGACCAACCACACAAATACTGTGGATATAAAAGCAGGTCAGAGGTTTAGAACCCTGCAGTGAATCTCTCACCTCCTGACTCCCAAAAGTCAGTCCACAAACTCAAGATTGTGACTGAATACACTCCAGTTCAAGAGTGCAGCTTGAAAATCATCCAAAAAAACATCATCCAGAGTAGGCAGCCTACCTGACTGGCACTCGATCCAATCCTTTGAACTTTCAATTCTCTCCAGCACAGTCACAGAGTATCAGTAGTCTGCAAGATACACTACAAATAATTCACGGAGACTTCTTCAACAACACCTTCCAAGCCCGTGACCTCTACTGTTGAGAAGAACAAGTGCAGCAAGCACATAAGAACACACTATAACTGACTTGAAGTCATCTTGCCATACTTCCCAACATTGGGTTAAAATCCTGGAATTCTTTACCTTATATGGATGCATTAATATCATATGAATAACAATGGTTCAAGAAGGCAGCTCACGATTACATTCTTAAGGGCAAACTGATGCCCACATTCCATGAATAAATAGACAAATAAAAAGAGTACAAACCAGAACTTAAGACATAGTAGGAACTGCAGATGCTGGAGAATCTGAGATAACAAGGTGTAGAGCTGGATGAACACAGCAGGCTAAGCAGCATCAGAGGAGCAGGAAAGCTGACGTTTCGGGCCTGGACCCTTAAGAAGGGCCCAGGTCTGAAACGTCAGCTTTCCTGCTCCTCTGATGCTGCTTGGCCTGCTGTGTTCATCCAGCTCTACACCTTGAACCAGAACCTAAACTATGTTCCATGGCATGTTTCTTTGGGAATATGAAGGATAAATGCTGAGACAGGAAGGAGTTAAATGAGCAAACATTTGGTCAAAGGGTTGGGTTTGGAAGAATCATTCACGTTTGACAAGTGAGCTTCAGAGAGTAGCAATGACGGGAGTAAAAATGTATGCCACAAGTGATGGAGTTAACAGAAAGGGAGATGACATGAAAGCTGGAGTGAGAGAAAATCAGCATCTAGGAACAAAGACCTACCCTAATTCTAAACATTGAGTTTGAAGAATTGATTTGATTTAGACTTGATTTGATTTATTGTAGTCAGGTGTACCTAAGTACAGTGAAAAGCACTGTTTGTGAGCAGTACAGGCACATCATAGTACGCAAGGACATGCAGAGCACCGGATGCTTAGGCAGAGTGAGGTATACAGGCTACACTATACAGGAGGTGCACAAAGCAAGATCAACATTACAAGATCAACATTATTTGACGTTAGAAAGGTACGTCACTAAAAACTTCAAAACCTACAGAATACCTCAAAAACAACGTTTTGGCAAAGAAACCTACAGAACGCATAAGCAATTTTGTTTTTACCGCTTTTCAAGTTCTGAGAAGTAGCATTGCACTTGATTTTGACAGCTGCATTCATGTTCCTTTAATGTGTAGGCCTACTGGCATTATCATTTAGTTACAGAGTCACAAAAATGCACAGAATGGAAACAGACTCTTTGATCCAACTGATCCATGCCGACTAGATATCCTAAATTAATCTGGTCACATTTGCCCGCATTTGGCCCATATTTCTCTAAACCCTTCCTATTCAAGTACCCATCCAGATGCCTTTTAAGGTTGTAACTGTACCTGCTTCCACCACTTCCTCTGGCACCTCATTGCAAACATGCACGTGAAAAAGTGGCCCCTCAGGTCCCTTGTAAATCTTTCCCTCTCATCTTAAACCTATGCCCTCTAGTTAACTGTACTCAGACTCCAATCCCAAGGGCTTTGTCTTGTTAAGTTCAATTTTACTACCTTTGAAACTAGTGCATGCTATAACGTGCATAAATGCAACCATTAACACCAAACTAGTGGCATAAGCCAAAGCTTGCATTAATAGCAGTGTGCAGTGAAAGGAGATTAATTAAAAGCAAATCCCAAACGAGAACAAAAAAACCAGAAATTCTGAAGGTTTACTGGGCTCAAAATGTTAACTCTGCTTTCTCACCACAGATGCTGCCAAACCTGCTGAGTTTCTTCAACAATTTCTGCTTCTGTTTTGGGATTTCCAGCAAGCCCATTTTTACCTGAAGATAGACTTGTATTTCCCCAGTTTAGAGTGGTTATTTATTCAACTGCATCTACTTGTCACAGTTATCCAACAACTATCGCAACATTTCATTCTGTTATAAAGCCACGTTTACTTGGAGATGCTACTTTGTCTATCTACAAGTAAACAACTAAATATGTTCCACCTGGATGTATGCCTGCACTTGAAGGATGTCATCCTATATTAGAGAAAATTAGAGCACTTAGAAAACATAGCTCCAAGAGCTAACTGGTACAAACGGTGATAAATTAAAATACGAGTCTCCTATCAATCAGCCAGGCAGAAAATATTTTGAGAGAGAAAGCAACATAGAAAATAGCACTTCAATGTTAACATGCTTATATTTGCCCTTTTCTGTACATTTTAAAATTTTGCAGGACATTTTACAAATTTACAAATTAAAATTTTACAGAACTGTAGCGAGCAGATTGAATTCATTCACACTTTAATGGAATATATAGATATTTGGGAAGTTTACTGGTCTTGATTCAGCTTCAACAGCCCTGACCACTGCTAGAAGTCTTCTCATGATTTTACCTGATTTAGATTTGAATCATGATTGGGCCTTGTTATCTAAATTTAAAGAGATTTTCAATTACATGCAGATGTTAGAAATAAAACATCAACAAACACAGCACATCTAAGAACTGCTGCTTTGGGGCTCTTTGCTTAGAAAGATGTCTCAAGATGCAAGCTCATTAATAAAATGATGCTGAATATTAACGAGGCTAAGTGTGAATACCAAAGGTCACATATACAGTGATCTTCAATTGCAAGGAGATAGTGCTTCAGATGCCAGAATTGCAATTCATATTTCAATTGCTAACGTCATGCACCAATATATGTTGTCAGCGAATAAAATTAAATCAATGTCTGAATTTTGATTATAAATCTTCTTAAACTGATATTCAGCTATCAAAAGCCGCATCCACAAATAAGAAGATAACAAGGTGTAGAGCCGGATGAACACAGCAGGCCAAGCAGCATCACAGGAGCAGGAAAGCTGACGTTTCAGGTCTGGACCCTTCTTCAGAAAATCCACAAATATTCTTGGCTTTCCAACAGAATGCAATGCTATAAAAGTTGACGCAAAACTATGGCAAATGGATGCTGTCAAAGGAACAACAGCTTTAAACTGGGAAAACACAAATCTCTATTTTGGGCTTTACTTTATGAATAATTGAGCTTTCTAGGCAATTTGTCATTTCTTCACTTTGATGGCATCTTTATACAAAATACTGCATACGGCAGTGTGCAGTTCTGGACTGCTCCACCAGTCATACTTATGTAACTATTTAACTACTTGGGTGTGACAAGATAATTGTTGAAAGATTGTGGTCCCGCTAAGAAAGATTTTGAAATTTTCTATACTGATTGCAAGTTTTTAAACCCGAAGAAGGGAATGTTAAACCTTTTTTCAAATTAAAAAAAGTTAGGTGGAATCCTAAATGACTAAGATGTGTAAGAAGTTGTCTTTGACTCAAGACTCTGAGCATTTTTCATAGAAAATGATTTCTGCTTTTTTATTCAAATACACAATAGGCATTTTGGAATTAAAGAACAGAAGCATGAAGTACTTGTGATCTATTCCTTCAAGGATAAACTTTGTCTACGTTCACAGACTTTGTATTTTAACGTGTATTTGGTACTAAGAGAAGCACACAAACTCTGTTTTATCTTGTCAGCATAGTATTGAATAAATACTATTTCAGCAAAGATTTGTAGGGTATAAGGAAAGCACAGTGTTACATAGCAGGAGTAGGATGACAATTTGATAGCTGCCTTATACTGCAAGTTCTAGTCCACCTCCTTTGTTATTCCTTTGACCGCTGCATCCAAACTTGCAATCTTGACCACCAGAAGGATCAGGGCAGCATATGTATGGGAATGCCACAATCTGTTAGCTTCTCTCCAAGCCATGTATCATTTTGATTTGGAACCATATTGCCATTCTTTCACTGCTACTGGCAGTGGTAGATGGGTGTATCTACCCTGTTTGGATTGCCAATGGTTCAAGAAGGCAGATCACTAGCATTTTCAAGGGCAATTAAGGATGGGCAATAACTGCCGGCCCAGCCAAGAATGCCTTCATGCTATGAATGAATTTTTAAAAGGTAGCTGCATATCTTGTAAAAGGAACCATAATCATGTGCTGTCTAAATATATTTTCACCATACTAAAATAGTTAGGGAGAATATTCATCACAACAAATAGAGAGTCTTATAATAAATGTTAGATGTTGAGAAGCTAACTTGGTCTTTAAGCAAAGATACAATTCATTTAGTCATACTCGATTAGATTTTCCTGTTAAAAGTGCAGCATGGTTTTTCCACTTTAAAAATACACAAATGGGAAATACTGATCCCAAATCTTTTTACAATATTGTATTTTAAGAATATAAAGTATTAGTAATTATATACGGTAAAGTGACTGCACTTAAAATTCTTCATGCTTTGATGAATGAAAAATGTTGAAAGTATACAGATATATTTTCATAGATTATTTTGCCCTATTTGCATTTGCATTTGAGAAAGAACTCAATTCGGAGACTAAGTTGATGGTTTACCAGGCAGCTGTGATCCCTGTAGGAGCAAAATTACTATAGATGCTGGAATTTGAACTGAAAATAAAAAAAAATGCTTGGGGATCGCGGTGGGTCAGACAGCATCCACGGACAGAAAGCGAGCTAACATTTCAAGTCCAGGTGACTCTTCATCAGAGTTGGAGCTCTGATGAAGAATCATCTCGATTCAAAACAATAGCTTGCTTTCTGTCCACGGATGCTGCCTAAGCCCTGTGATCTCCGACATTTTTTGTTTTCAGCTGTGATCCCTGTATGGTCTGAAGGCTTGGACAACCTACAGCATGCACTTCAAAAGCACTGGGGAAGTATCAAGTGCAGTGCCTTTACAGAATCTTGCACACCCAGTGACAAAAATGCTGGTCCAATGGCAGCATCCCTAGCCAATTCAGCTTGCTAATCACTGAGATGCTCATCAAACAAAACCAGCTCCACTGGTTCAGACATATTATTCATAGCTCTGATAATACCCCCAAAGTAATTGCTCTGCCATGGAATTCAATTTTAGCAGGCAATGCCAGAAGGACATCAGAAATACTTTAGAGTTGTCCTCAAGACATCCATGAGAAGATCATGCAAATCCGCCAACTTCAGGAGACCCTGCTTTATGATTCTCGAAAATGGAGAAGACTCGTTCAGAATAGCACAGAATGACTTCATCAGAACCATGCATACATGAAGTCAAGACATCGGAGGGAGCACGAGGATGCAAACCATCCATCTACCCTCCCCTTCATGCAACACTTGCACACACATGGGCAGAGTCCACAGATTGCACAATGGATCTGCCATCCTCCAAACCCTTTGTTCCAGAGTTCAGGCAAATCATCCCCTATCCTGATTGACTACTTAAAGAGTATATTTGACTAAAATGACAACTCAGGATTTCATCTGCTGAGGGCTGAAGAAATCATTTGTAGTTCAAATCTTTGGAGTTATTTCACATTTTCAAATAGCCATAAACATATCTTAATTCAGCAATGCAAAATGATTCAATACTCTATTAAATCGATCTTAGGATCTAAAAGAATTACCTGAACTGAATTAGTGTTAACCACCCTTAAAGCTGCCAATGATACTGTCTTATTGTATCCAGTTCCATACAGCTAAATCAATCTTATTCAAATCACTGACGTACCTCTCCATTTGTGAGAATCTAGAACTCCCAGTCCATGTGAGCCCACTGTGATCCTCCTCTCTTGAAAGTGTACCACTCGCAGAGAATGAACAAGGAACACTCAATGGAAGATCCAATGATTCCATGCTGGTATGCAGGCTACTAAGTTTAGGGTACATTAGACCTTCCTTGTTGCTTGTGAAATTGCTAACTAGACCAAGCCCCTGACTAAAGGTACTAGAATTTACATTAAGAACAGGGGCAGGACTAGGTGTTAAACATGGAGCCAAACTGATTCCAGTTGCTTGGACATCTGGGGTTTTGGTTACAGTTTCATTGGCAACATTACTAGTCATAGAGACATGTCCTGAGGTTGCAGAATCCAAGCTATTCGAGTTGATTTTGTCAATATTGGCTATTGGAGGGGGCTTGCTGATTCCTTTTGAACTTATCACCCTGGAGTGGAAGAGAAAAAAAACAAAGAAATCAAGTTACTTTTTGGTTAATGCAATACATAGGGAAATTTGCAATAAATCTTGGATGAACATTGAAAAGAAAAATGATACTTTCTCACTAATCATAAAATCAAAAGTGAAAACCACTTAAAAATCAGACATCAATACTGGATACTTTAAAAGCATGTAAAACATTAAGAAATTAAGAGCTAAGTTGCAAATTATTGTTTTTAGCTTAAATAATTGTGGATTAGTGACAATACTGATTAACTTCTTAGAAAGGTGAAATTTTGCGCTTTCATCAAGATTAGTGACAATATTAATCAGAAACAAAATCATTTTGTACTGTTAATGTGTTAAGGATAGCATAATATTGTCACTGAGTTTTAAAATAAAAATACTAAACCACATCTTTAACAGTACCACAAATAGACATGTTGTGCATTTGAACGCATTCTGATGAGAGATACATTTCTTGCAATTCTATTATATAGTGCAATTGTCTTGGCAATGTAGTTTTTAATAAGTATCAGCCCATATTAAAAGCTGCAAAAGGGAAGTCACTGATCAGAGTAAGGCAAGAGGTGTTTTGCCCTCTCTAGTAGTTAGTCTTAAAGTATTTTGGATTTGCACAATTGTGTCGCTGGCACAAAACATATTTTATGTTATCCAGACACAAAATGAATTCTTGGAGTTTTGCATAATCTAAAATATCTTCTTAATATTGGAAGAAAGCAGGAATCATTTACGATTCTTATAAAGATGAAAAATTACGATGCAAGGAATTGCTTTGTTGTTCAATTTAGTGCAAGTTGTAGCTGCAGTTTGCACTGCTAGCTAGGTTTTGCAGTATATTAGGTACTAAGCTGAGATTTGGATATATTGTGTAACAGAACTTTTAAGTCACCTCATAAAATTGTTCTGTGTGATAGCAACATTTCCAAATCCATTTTGCTACAGCTTTAAAAAATGGGATCAATTAACCAGAAAAATGCAAATTATGATAACACTTAAAGCAGAGTACATCAGCACAAACAAATCTAGAACATATTCAAAAACACAATAATCCATAATGTTTGAGGTCAGTTTAAGTGGCAAAATTAGGCCTCAACAGTGCTGGGATAACACAGATATGGTCAAGCAGAGTTCCTTCAAATCGTTTTAGGAACCATAGATTTCAGCGTGTAAGTTGATTTTTAAGGCCTCAAATTCCCTTTTGAAATGGCAATCAACTTATAATCTCTGTACATAAAAGAAGTGTACAGCCAGGTGTAGATGGTCAGCATTTTGAAATGTTATCTTCATCCACTGGATCTACAGCATCTAGTGTGAGAGTCTTAAATGTCCAAACATCTTTGCTATACAGTTTATATTGCTTGTTTGATCCCTTGATCCAGTTATAGCGATACCAAGAAGCATTTGTGGGGTGAAAAACTGAGGCCATCCACTCATGAGGATAGTATGCCTTGCCCAATTAAAAAAAAAAAGGTCAACTTAAATGCCAAGCATATGTAAAGACATGATTTTTGGCCTTGGAAAACTGTGGTTGTCTTACAAGTTGCAATTCGAAGTTTCACACACTGGGACATGATTGTTAAGTTAACAAAAGATGAAAGCAAGATGCTTCAGGGAAGGGAGTGAAGGAAGGAACTGTAGAAAAAAAACAATAAAAAACATTTTAAGAAAGGTTATGCATTTAAAAACTGCCAGTAAATAAAACCAAATGTATAAATAGAATAGCAGATCATTTTTACAACAGAAGGGACAAGGTACATAGGTTGCTTGTAATTTATTGTTTTGTATTAGTAGACTGATCCTCTGGGAGTAATAAAAATGTATTATCCCCTTTATACATCAAGTAGCTTCAATTTCCTACAGCAGCCAGCTTTACACAAACACTCTAAGTGGAATATAAATAATGTTAAATAATGCCCCATTTTGTACTGTGAATCAACATTTACTGGGAAATGTGTTGCATTCCTCCCATTTACGGAGGACTCTTAATTAAGAATCATACAATAGTTATCCCCTTAATTGTATTCAAAGCACACCTTGCACTTCATAATGACAATGGACTAACCTAATATTATCACACAGCTTTTTGACGTTGAATTGGGGGAGATTCCATTCAGTAGCTATAATGTCAGGGATGCAGAACCTAGCCTGTGCAGCCTAGGGAGACAAAATGCAATCATGTGCTTCTGCCCCATGGCAGAGGATGTCCTATCTCCAAGAGTTGCCAATTGGACAGGTAACACTTCTAGCTCCAGTTCTAGCTGCAGCGGCTATAGTCAGTTCTTGAGCAGGAACAATAATGGGGACTGGACTTGAACAAAACAGAGGGCTTTGTCAGGGCCAGTTGGGCAGGCCTCATGAGTAGGGATGAAATTCAGCACTCGGGAGATGGGGTGGTTCAAGCTAGAGGTCATCCACTCCAGCTTTGGGGTGTTTGCGTTCTTACACTGGACGCAGGCTGCCTGGCTGGTAAGGACACGCTGTCCTCAACATCCTGAGTCTGCCTTCTTGTGTGGCAAATCTTTTCCTGTTTTTAAGCAGTTATACCATCAGAGTCAGCAGGTAGTGGCATCAAGTGTTTAGTAATTCGTCCAAGCATAGTCAAGACAACCCCACACCCCGACACAGCCATTGATTAAAAAAAAAATAGCAGGGGGAGGTACATGGTAAGACATCATGCTCCCTCCATACCACGCTTACATAGCCCATCCCTAACCCATTCCTATAAGGACATGAAAATCTAGCCATCACACCTCGATATGGTAAAAATATAAAAGAGCTATTGACTTTGTTTTGTCTCCAGAGATACATAATGCAATTAAAAACAATGCAATATTTTGTCTTTCATATTTATTTTTGAATCTTCTCTTTGAAAACGTAACTGCTTAAAAGACTTTTTCTAAAAATAGTACTGAATGGCCAACAATGATGCATCAACTACCCCAACTGTAGTTAAAAGGACAATTCATACTGAGTGGTTTTTTTAGATAAATCTTACATTTTGTTAATCTTTTGGATACATTTTCCAATTTGGAGACATTACCCAATTAAACATCCCACCCCCAAATCACCAAACTGGTCATGGGGAGGGTGTTAAATTCTGTCCATTGTATTTGCCAGAACCATCTCTGCACCTTCTATTTTGCTATGAAAAATTCCTGATAGTTTCATATGGGGGATCGACAGGAAGGAAGGTAAATCTTGGTCGTACCTACAATAGACAGAGCCTAGTCTGCACTAATTATATGCAGTGGTTTTCCATTATAACTTAGAATATAATTATATTTCAGTATATAACTCTCCCACCTCCTAAATCTAGAACCAGCATTTGCTTCATTCTTATGCACAGTGAAGTCCTGGAAGCACAAACATAGCAGTGTGTGTCAAATCACTGTCAGCTAGATGGCCAGTAGATGGCGAGAATAGATAGGTCAGAATCTTATGGCAGAGTAGGACCATCAGGCTGTTGTTCTCAACAAGCAATCAAAACGTCATAATTGTAAATACCCGGCACAGGCAATGTCATAATGTCCTTGAGATTGGAGAGAATCAACAAATTTCAGAGACACTGCTCGTTTTTAGGGTAAACAGCAGGAAAATGCGTCCTTTAAGTTATCTGATCAAGTGATACAATGTGGTGTTTATGTTCCTGGTTTGTTTAGGAGTTATGTTTTATTTGTTCATGGGATGTGGACATCACTGGTTAGGTCAGTGTTTACTGCTCAATTCTGACTGCCCTGGAGGAGGTGGCAGAAAGTGGCTGCCTTGGGACATGCCCAACTCTGGATGATATAGGGCTTTGAGGGGACCTTTCAGCTAATGGTGCGCTCCCATACATCTGTTACCTTTGCCCTTCTAGATAGTAGAAGTCATGCTGCTACTGTGCATCGCTGATGAAGGTAATGAATGAAGAAGGTGATGGCTGGGTTCCAGTACCAAGGTAGCAATGGTTAAACTAATATTGTTGATTCTACTGTTTGTGAATACAGAGAGAATAGGCGAAATTAATGTTAAGAGTGAAAATAAACCAGACGTTGCACCAATAGTAATGATGATGCGAATATTATTCATCATTATCATTATGAAGTGAATCAGATAGGAATACGCACATGCAGAGTTAAACACAAGCATACACAAATTGTATTCAAAGTTAATTTGTGCCTTTATTACTTTGCTACCTCTCTAACAGAACCTTAATATTTCTATACCTAAGTTGTACCACTACTGACCAGTCACTCAGTGAATACAGCATATAATGCCAGGCTTGAGCAGTCAGGTGTGAATGAATTTTCATGGTGTGATTACTTAATTATTGTCAGCACAAAAGGCCCTCAAAGGTGTAATTTTACAAGTGCAGCATTTCATTCTTTCAGAATTTAAATTGCGCCCATCTCTCTGATCTCTCCCAGTTGCATCTTTCTTTCCAGAACTTTATTTTCTTTTCTGAGTATAATTTTAAACTAACTTACAAGTCCTGGTTTAAAGTCTGTGAGCATCGGTACAGAATGTTGAGTTTGATTGATTGTAGGGTTTTGCTGTTGCTTGGCCTGATCACAGATCAGTTGAAAATGGCAATGGATTGGATTATTAGCACAATGGCAGCAACTGTCAGTTTAAAGATCAGCAAAATCTTCTGTTGACAGCTGTTGGCACTGTGAATGGTGAACACTGTTTCTTTACTGCTAAGCACAAAAGCTGGCTCATAATTTTCAAAATCACACATGCCTGTCTGATCAGTAAGACACTTAGGGTGAGGTTACATACTTACATATGTTTAGGGTTTACATTAAAGTAACAGTGACAGAAGAAGTCATGAACCACCCCAAAGCCATGTGATGAGAGATCTTGTACAGGAGGCAATCTCAGTTTAAATCAATACTTATTTATAGCTACAAAAGTGTGTATGATAATAATTAATAAAGTGATGAAGATAGAGCACTACAGAGATAGGGCTGGAGAGTGGGACTAGCTGCGTAGCTCTTTCTGGAGCCAGTCTGCACACAACAGGTCTAATGGGCTCCTTCCGTACTGTAAAATTCTATGGTTCTAGCAAGACTACTGCATAATCAGGCTACACCACAAAATCAAATTTAGATAAAGATTTAATTGCCCAGCTGTTTTGATTAGTGGCACATAATCAAATTGCTACACCCCTCAAACTTTCCCTCTTGCGTGTTTCAAGCCCAGGATCCCCAGGAATGCCGGGCACATGTCTTGGAGAGATCAGTTGTAGTGGAATGTGGGGAAGACCGCACACGAATCCAGCTGTTGTCACCTGAATGACAATCACGTGGCACCAGCTACTATTTGGTCATTTTAAAGTCCAGTTTGAAAGTTTGTGAACTGTTGAATGGATGAATGAGTAAATGAGTTAGGCGGAAGGACGGGTAGACAGGACAGATAAGTGGGAAACGGGTACTGTAGATGAGGCGGAGGACAGAGTGACACGCAGCAAGGGTTATAGCATGTTTGGTGAATGGGATGGAAGCTGGGATGGTTCAGGAGGGATGAGTGTCAGCTTTTGGAGGATCAGTTGTGCGCTTTCCACAAGTTAGACTAGGTACCTAACCAAGTAATTACATCAGAACTGTGCTAAGTTTCCAACAATATCCCAGGCAGGTCCACACATCAGGATTTCCATAGGGTCCGAACCTGCTTTTTGATCATACATCTGATCTTTGATGATCCAGATACTGGAAGATTGGATGAATTAATAGTTTTGCGCGGTTTTTGGATGTATTCGTCAAATTCAGTTCCTAACAGTGGCGTTGGATGGATTTTATACCATTGTTTTCGCCCTCTTTAAACTTCAAAACATATCATCCAGACTGAGAAATCAAAATAGTCACAGTATGTGTCCAAAATCCTCAGGAGGCAATTAAGTGATTTTCATCTTGCTTGGCTAAAGTTTTAGCAATGAATTTAAGATCAGACTTGCACAATTTTTCTCTGTGTCATAGTGCAGGGGCAGTAATGTTGAGATGAAAGGGCAAGGGATGAGAAATTGAGCTTTAATGGCCCTGTTCTTTTTTTTTTGGCACTAACACTGTCAGTGGAACTTGAAATTGACATCCAGGGAGGTACCAGATACAATCTCCATGCAGGCATTAATGCAGATACTGGGAATGTCTGCAAGACTTAGGTACAGTGGGGAGACCATGAAGTTCACAGCAATTTAGTGGAAGTGTTTTTTTGCAGCTCAAGAATCCAGCTGATCTCCTCTGAATGTGTCTTGATCTATGTGAAATTAGGTGCAAAAAAAGACAATCCCCATTTAAAAGTGATTGCCAAGTATGTATAGTTTGGTTACTGACCCGCCAAGGCGACCCCTGTTACTACTGGAAGCCACAAGACACGTTCACTCCCTTGTCCAACTTTACTCCTCCTCCCACAGGCCTCACAGCATTCACACTAACCAAATGCATCTCCCACACAAGAAGTACAATCTAGCTTTAAGTGGTAGCACTTATGCAGCCAGTCAACATTGGATTTACAGCTGGCTGTATATGGAAATCATATTGAGAGGCAGCGTGAAGATGCTGTCCTTCCTGCATTTCATTCGATAGTCCAAGAGTTAGTTCTGTATTGTGGTCACTGAACCCACTCTTCAGGGCTGAGCTGCTGATGTGTTAAGTTTTAGGGGAAGAAAATATTTTAAATGCTTTCCATTTTCTTGGGTAGTTTATGGACCTTGGGCCTTTTGTGCTTACTTTCCATTTGTTTCCGATTTTCCCTTGCCCATTTACAAGCAAATCTTGGAGCAACTGAGTATAACAGTTTAATTGTTTCCATATTTTACGTGTTCTTACTTGGATGTCTAAAACGAAAACTGTGCCAAAGGAACACAAGGGAAAAACTACAGTCTACAGGAAAATCAAATATTATTTAAGGGATGTAATAGAACATGGGAATTTTCCGCTTACATCATTTTACATTACTAAAGGACAAGCTTACAACGCAAGAACTTTCACAGAAAATACAATTCAGCAATTAGGCTGCACTGTACTGAATATTGTCGGCTTTAATAAAAACATTGCATATTCATAATTTACACTCGAGTATTTTAAAATTCATATGCACTGTTTATGTAAAAAGAAATCTGAAATGCATTTCTACACAGAATGGTGTTTCAATTTCAAATACCCATGATTTTAGTCTGAAACCACGAACACACATTGGTGATGGAAATGTGGTTTATATTCTGTACATGGACTACACAGAGATACCTTCCACAAAGTACAATATAAAAAAGGAAAACTTTAGCAAAATCAAAGTCCTTAGGACAAAAGGGGCAGTGGCAGCATCAATACAAAGTTGGCTAAAAGACAGGAGTAGTGACTAATGGTGATGGATTGCTCTCTAAACCAGAGGAAAATGTGCAGCTGGTTCTTCCAGGGGCTAATATTCGGACCACAGTTTCTTTCAAAAGATATTAATGATCAGACAGGGCATAGTTTTCACATTCACAGATGGTCCAAAACTTGGGAACGTAGGAAACAGTGAGGAGATTGCAACAAATTTTGTCACTATGTAGACTGGTGAAATGAACAAATGACAGAATGAAATGATATGCATTAGTAAAAATGATGAGTAGCTAAATAAGTGAAAATGGCACAGAATAAAAAGGGGTGAAGTGAACAAGAAGCTTTGGAGTATAGTTTAAAGGTTTGAAGGTGACAGGACAAGTTGAGAAACAAAACAGGAGCACTGACTTTACAAATAGTGACTTTGTGCCCTCTCTCATGGGGAGTCTAGTGGCATGGGTGGCTTTTAATAGAGACAGCATGGCAGTTGGCAACCCAACCATTTTCCCACCCCTGCCCCAATGAAGCCTATTGTGGGAAAGCCTGCCATACTCCACAGCCTTTCTACTCCAATGGCAATTGAGGTCCTTTTATGAGCAATTAATCATCAGTAATTACCAGCCAGGGGAGGGAAGGAGGTGGTGGTGGGGGTGAAGCACTCGCCTAGTTGGCAGCTTGAATTACAAAGCCCTCACTGCCAAATCGAAGATCACAGCTTTGGAAAACAACCCCTCAGATCTCGCTGCTGACGACTATTTCCCCTCCACACTATGTCTCCAGCTCTCCTACCATCATGTTTCACCTGCTCCTGGGGAGACAGCAAGCTGGCCTTCCAGTGGGCATAGAACCAATATCAGTCACCAGTTTCCAGTGGCACCACCAAGCTAGTGAACAGCTGCCAGCTGTCAATAGACAGGGCTGCCATCCTTAGAGTCCCTGATTCAGGGAACTGCAATACCCTGCCTTGTTAAAATGTCTGGTTAGCACTTAAGGCTGCAGGCATTCCTGAAAAGCAACAATACAGGGAGCATCTTAGGGAAAGCTTTCTTTCATCTGACCCAAGGGTGAAAACTGACCACAATATTCTACGCCAAACACTTACCGCTAACTATAACTTTATGCACACATTTCCTTACTAATCCCATTTGCAGCCAAACAGAGGGTACACCATTGCAGTTAACACATTAATCAGAAATTGCTTCCTCTACTATTCAGAGCTGATCTGCAATAAATGGTGCTGAGAAAAATTTCAGCCAAGTACATTAAGTGATCATACTCTGTTCACACACTAATTTTTATGCCAGAAATCCATTAATTTAAACATCCAACCTCAACAGCATAATACAATTATTTCTACCAAAAAGCCAATTCAATTAGGTCAATTAAGCTTTCAACAGCATGAAATCACTATTAGCTCATAAATGTACAGACACATCACAGTTTGAAGTGTATCGCATGTCACCAGAAGTGTACAATTAGAAGTTTAACTCACAAACCACTATAGTTATATACAACAATGCAGTGTGGCACAATGGTAGTGTCCCTGCCTCTGGCCCAGAAGGTCCAGATTCAAGCCTTACCCAGAGGTATTTTATAAATTATTTTAATCAGTATTCAGATATGTTCACACACAATTGAAGTTAAACATCATAAATTCAAAAATGATCCACCTTTATATCACAAATTAAAAATTACATCAACACTCAAATGTAACTCATTTGATGATGATAGCTATTGGGGGCAATCTCTTCACTGGCTGGAGTCATATCAGGCACATAGGAAGATGGAGGTCAGTCATCTCAGCTCCATGACATCTCTAAAGAAGTTCCTCAGGGTACTGCGCTAGGCCCAAATATCATCAGCTGCTTCATTGATGATTTTCCCTCCATCACAAGGTCAGAAGCGGGGATGTTCACTAAAAATTGTACAATGTTCGCAGCTGGCCGACATCCAGACTTGGGCTGACAAGTGGCAAATAACATTCATACGACACAAACTCTAGACAATGACCATCTCCAATACGAGACACTCTAACCACCAGCCCCTGAATTTCAATGGTGTTATCATTGAAGCCCCCCACTATCAACAATCTAGGGGTTACCATAGACCAGCAATTCAACTTGATTCACTGCATAAACAAAGTGGCTACAACAACAGGTCAGAGGCTAGGACTATTGCCACAAGTAACTCACCTCCTGCCTCTCCAAAGCCTGTTCACCAGGCACAAGTCAACAGTGTCATGGAATATTCTGCACTTGTCTGAATGGCTGCAGCTCCAACAACACTCAAGAGCTTGCCAGCATCCAGGACAAAGCAGCCCAAATGATTAGCACTGCATCCACAAGCATTCATTCCCTCTGATGCAGGCTCCCCTCCAAGCCACTCACCATCCTGACTTGGAAGTATATCGCCATTCCTTCACTGTCACCTAGTTCAAAATCCTAGTTCAATTCCCTTCCTAAAGGTCTTCTGGGTCAAATTGGTGATACAGTAGCTCAGTGGTTGGCATTGCTGCCTCACAGCACCAGGGACCCAGGTTTGATTCCACCCTCGGGCAACTGTCTGTGTGGAGTTTGTACATTCTCCCCGTTTCTGCACAAGTTTCCTTTGGGTGCTCCGGTTTCCCCCCACAGTCCAAAAATGTGCAGAGTAGGTGGATTAGTCATGCTAAATTGCCCATATTGTCCAAGGATATTTAGGTTAGGTGGGTTAGACATGAGGAATGGGTCTCAGCGGGAAAGTCTTCGGTGGGGCAGTGTGAACTTGTTGGGCCAAATGGCCTGTTTCCATACTGTAGGGACTCTATAACCTGCAGCAGTTCCAGAGGACAGGTCACCGTCACTTTCTCAAGAGTGGCGAGGGGTGGGCAATAAATGCTGGACCATAAAATAATGAAGGAATTTAAAAAATGGATTTGGATTTTATAAATGCTGAAGTAAGTTGTTCATGGTGATGCAATGTGTAAGTGGGTCAACCTGGAACAGAAGTAGACCCAAATATGTTTGACCAATGTGGAAGTATGCTCCCACTTCTCCTCACTCCACAGCGTTCTAACTTGTACAAAGTGCTCTGTACCATTTTTGAGCAGTCTCTGTCAATGTTTTAGTTAACGACTGGCTGGTACTCCTAAAATTTGGAATAGCAGGTGCATGCATGGCACTACAGCTCTGCCCATTTGTGGGTGAATATCAATTCACATTCAACAAACAGCCTCAGCACCCTGCACTTCCTGTACAAGGTGCACACATTTGTTTCAATCAGCCAATCTTTGAAATTGTGGGTTCCAATTTGCAGATTGGTGCAACATTTACACCAGAAGTTCAGCTCAACCAGAAATTCATTCCCATTTTCATTTACCAAAAAAGAAAAAGCAAGACCAAAATTCTCTTCATATGATCATATGGCACTTCAACTGTCAAATTATCATCTTCTGAATTTTTGTTCTTTATTATTCAATTCAGCAGGGCTGACTTCGTCTGCCTGTTTTCTTTCCTAACAGACTTTATCAAAGAATTTCAAGCAATGTCTTTTCTTCCACTGCCACACCATTACCTGTGGAGTCCTGAAGATTTGGGCATTCTCCTCATCAATATCTATTGGATACACCATGGCAACAATATCCAAAGACAATATCAGATTCTATAGATAGTGGGAACTGCCAATGCTGGAGAATCTGATATATCCATTGGAGGGCACCCAGTTCCACCTCTCTCAACCATCCCATGCGTCCATTGTTAAATTGTTTCCATTACATTTCATCTTGGAATAGCTGTACTTTCCTCCATTCAACCATCGGGATGATTAAAGGCATAGTCATCAAAAGCTCTAACTTTACCTGTACTTCGATTAATCTTTTCAGCTGCTGTCTTAAGTTGGTTCAGTCCGCTCAGAACCTCAAATGTCCTCAGTCTGAGTTTTCAACCTCACAGTCTGTCCATCACAAAGACTGCCCTCTCCAACTTGGCCCCCCTCCCTGTCTGTCCCGCAACCCAACTACTTTGGAAGCTATCATCTGTGCATTTCTTCTCTCCACACTCATCTGTTCCAATTTTCTTTTGGCCAGCCTTTGATCCTCAGCTTCAGTGATTGCAGCTCCTGCATAAGCTAAGTTGTCATATTCCATTTCAACATTTCAGTCACCATTAAATTTAAAATAAAAAGTATTACATTTTCTAATTTAAGTGAAGTTTCTTTTAAAGCTGAGGTCAAGGGAAAATCAATACTTTTAGCGATGCTGAATGTCAAGATTACTAATACGTTTCAGACAAGCCAACATTACTAACGGAGTAGGAAGATGTTGAAACTTAAAATGCCACCTTGTCTAATGCAAAGGAATTAAAGGTGAACAACTGCACATCTTAAAATCGGAAAACACAAACTAATAAGACCAAAAATGCTAGAAATTAAAAGCAGATCTGTGGAGAGAAAAACAGAGTTAACTCAGATGTCCAAAACAAGATCATCCATCTTAATCATTTGCTGTTTCTCTCTGCACAGATCCTGTAATAACTACAGAGCATATCCAACTATCGCTGCTCTTACTTCAGATTTTCAGTATCTACAGGATTTCAAAAATGCAAGACGTATGACAGGAAGAACTTCATTATATGCCTGGATGTAATGACTTGGAATGTGCCTCCTATGGGTTCAATGGTAGCAGAACCAATCTATGATTTCAGAAGGGCATTGGTTAGATGCACAAGAGGAAATAAACTTGGAAAGCCACATGAAGTGAGCAGGGGATTAGGACGTACTGAGTGCCAAACAGAATAACAGCTTGGACTCAAGAGGCTCAAGGGGCCCCTACCGTGCAGTAAGAAACTCTGGGGCTGTTATCAAAGCACACTGTCGAGATGAAAACAGGTGGAGAAATGTTTAAAGAAAAGCTTGTCTGATTTTCCTTCATTTCAATTAAATTTAAAAATTGGGCTCCCTTGCAGCATGGCATCATACCTGTTTAATTTGGTCTGTGTTTCAAGCTTACATTAATTAAGCCCAGGTACTATCGTTCAAATTGTCCCTTTTTTTAACAAATAAAATTAAGCATACAAAATGGTCATATTTTCCTTCTGTCAAGTGCCAAGTTTAAATCTTAGAGTTCAGTCTCTGGTGACAACATATTGAATAACTGGGTTCCTCAAAGGTTTTGTACAGCATTGTATGCACACGGGAATTTAATTGATGGGTGATGCAGAATGTATATGCCTGCTTTATTCCCAGTGGTGATTAACATTTCTTCAGCATAAGCTCCCAAATGTGTGACCTCTGCTACTGAGAGGACATGGGCAACAGCTGTGTGGGAACAGCATTAATCAACAGTTTGCACCAAAGAAACAAACTGCCCAGAACAGTTAATCAAGTTCCATCATTATTGCTGAATCAAAAGCCTGAAAATGCTTAACCATATTGTGGGACTACTTTCACAAGAGTGCAATAGTCCATGAAGACCCACCAAAAACAACAGTGGATGGGTCACAAATGCTACAGTTTGTGTCAGTGACTCCCATATCACAAGAACAAAATTGGAAAACATCAGATAGCAAAGTTGTATATAGCCAATTTGACTGTATAGTTTACATGTGCTGATGTCTGCACCATCTGGAAACCCAGTGTTTGGATAGATCATCATCATATCGTGCATTAAAATTATTTGATGTAGCATCAACTTCACCTGCTCGATCTCAACTCCCAGAGTGGCTCATTTGGTTCAGCGGATCTTTGTGGTAAACTCTCATGCAACATTTCTAGTCTCATTCGAATGAGTGTGGCAACAAGGAGCACTAACAAAACTGGAGTCACTGGGAATTGGGAAAAAGCTCTCCACTGGTTGGAGTCTTATGTGGCACAAAAGAAAATGGCTGCGGTTGTTGACGGTTAGTCACCCCAGCTCCAGGACATCTTTGCAAGAGTCCCTTAGAGTTATGTCCTCGGCCTAACCATCTTTAGCTGTTTCAATGACCTTCCCTTCAAGATCAGAAGTGGGAATGTTTGCTGATGACTCTGTAATGTTCAGCACCATTTGCAAGTCCTCAAAACACCATAGTAGTCCATGCGCAAATACAGTAACACCCAGACAAAATCCAGGTTTAGGCTGACAAATGGACAGTAACATTCCTGCCACACAAGTGCCAGAAAATGACTATTTCCATCAAGAAAGAATCTAACCATCATCCCTTGACATTCAATGAGTTTGCCATCACTGAATCCCCCACTACTAACATCCTGGGAGTTGCCATTGACTTCAAACCATACTGGACTAGACATATAAGTAAAAGCAAAACTAAAAGTGGATGCTGGAAATCTGAAACAAACAGAAAACTCTGGAGAAACTGCCAGAGCCATTTAAGTACTGTGGCTACTACAGCATGTCAGGTGCTGTGAATCCTGCAACGAATAATTCACCTGACTCCCCGAAGCCCGTCCACCATCTACAATGCATAAGTTAGAAGTGTGATGGGATACTCCCCACTTACATAGATGAGTTCAACTCCAATAACACTCAAGAAATTTGATACCATCCAAGACAAGCAGTCCATTGAATTGGCAATGCATCTTCAAAACATCCACTTCCTCCACCACTGATGTTCAGTGATAACAGTGTAGAGCATCTACAAGATGCAGAAATTCTCCAAGACTCCTTAGACAGCATGTTCCAACCCCAAAACAACTACCATCTAGACAGACAATGGAATCAGATACATGGGAATGCCACCACCTACAAGCTCCCCTCCTCCCCACCACAATGACTTGGAAATATAATCGATGTTCTTTCAATGTTGTTGAGCCAGAATCCCTAATGTCATGCTGGGTTTACTTACACTAAATGAACTGCAACAGTTCAAGGCAGCAGCTCACCAAAACCATTTTTAATGGCAACTCGGAAAAGGCAAAATTTGCTGCCCAACCAGTGCTACCCACATCCCAAGAATTAATACAAATGAAAATATAATTCCAAAAAGGTCCCACAGAGGAAATCTGCATCCTGGGAATGGAGAACAGTGTTACACATGGACTAAAAGGTATCTGTTGAAGAAGGCCACAATATGCTCAATTCAGAACAATCACAAATAAATCTTAAACGACCAATGGTTCGCATCTCATCTACAATCCGATCCACAAGAGATGAGTTTTTACTTGTTTTGTTCATTTAACTATTATGGGCTGGCAGTGCCTAGAGTATTGGGTCAGAAATACCCTCATTATTCAAATCTAACCAAACTGAAATATTTTTAAAAGTGCTATATGGAAGAAAATATATGTAGTCAATTACATCAGGCATATAAAAATCTGGTCATACCATTAACATCAAATGGTCATTGCTGTAGATGTGTTAGGGAAAGAAAGATGAAAAGCTCATCAGAATTTTTTTTTTGGCACTTGATTTCTTGCATTGCCTGTACTAAATAAGAATGAATGCAAAAATGAGGATATTTTCAGTTTGCCCTGCCTATGTTTCAATAGTACGAAAGTACAATACAAGTAAATAACCATCAATTAACTAACGATTGGCTTGGTTGTTCACATAGCAGATCCTTCAACGAGGTTTTGCTCCTTTTCTGCAGTACAAAATGGAGTTAATTGGAAAATACAGGAAAACATTTCTAATGAAGGACAGCCTGTCAACTGGTGCAAGGGATTGGAGAAAGACCTGGAAATTAGACAGTAGTGAGCGAACAAGATAAGTACCATCAGAGATAAAACTAGAAACCATGCAAAGAACAACAATGAGAATCAATTTGGGTTCAAGTAACTGGAAGTTATGTTCATCCTTCAGTATTTTAAATACACTAAGTAAACACATGCAATATGGGAAATACATGACTACATCTTTTATTCTAGGCACATGAATCTAAATATCCCTGCAGATTACCTTTGTGCTGTTGGAGAAGACATCTCTGAGAATTTGGAACTTTGCTGCCGCATTCCTTGCGGCTTACTGTGACTTTCTGGAGCTGAAGGGGCCTTTGTAGAACTTGATGTAGTTGTGCACTCAGAATCAGAAGCGACTGCCTTTGCTTTTGCCTTCTCTTTCTCGCGATCAGTTTGATTCACTGGTACTGAATTTGCTCGCCCCATACCAATTTTTGAGGGTTCTTTCAGTCGAGAAACTGGGATGCCTCCATGCTTGCTGCTAATGAGGCTCGGATCAATGTTGCTACTAACAGGCCTATTTACGCCTCCACGGCCAGTGATGCTAACAGAACTTGATTTGGCTGGACGTGGTAAGCTACGATATTGCACGGCTGTCCTCGCTCCTGATGACATAAAGCCGTCATGGTTTTGGGAAACATCAAGGCTGGTTTTCCTGGAGTTTGTTGGTTTCACAGGGATGCCTGTCGATTTCTGAGTTTTTGTTGCTGATGCTGTGTTTCCACCGGAAGTCATCACCGTTGCTGTGCCTGTAGTAGGCTTCTTGTAACCAAAAGATCCACCAGTAGAAGGTCTTGAAATGCCTGATGGAGGTTTGCGTGTTTCTCCTACTCTGTCTCGGCTAGCATCAGATGAGGATCTTTGTAATGTTGTTCCTTTGAGAGCCAATTTTCCTTTGTCTTGTACTTTAGGAGAATCAATTTTACCTAAAAATGCAAAAGAAAGAATGAAGAGGAATTAGAGTAAACAAGTACAGACAATATAATGATTTTCATTGCTAACACAAGGTATTACATCTTTTTGTTATTTACTGTTCATGTTGCATTGAGAACTCCCTCACCAAAAGCTCGCTCACTTACTGAGAGTTCTCAATATTTCTTCTCACTGTATCTACTTGCTGGTTTTATCTCAATATGCTACAATGTGCAGCTTTTTCTTCAAAGGAATCTTTTTTCCTTATTACAACAGCAATGGCAAAAAAAGGCTCAAGATGTGACAAAAATCACAGGACTAGATGGTTTCCATCTGAGGGATTTTGTGAAGCAGATGAAAAATTTGCTAGGAAATTGGGCAAAATTTCTTCGATTTGGGAGCCATTCCTTTAGGATGAAAGGTCACACACCTCCCACTGCTATTTAAAAACAGGTACAGTGGGAGATCAGAGAATTATAGGCCAACTAGGCAAACATATGTAGATGGGAAATTACTAAAAGTTTAAGATAGCAGTTTGGCTTTTCACACTGTCTCCAAGCTTCTAAAATAGCAAACAAAAGATTAGCGGTAAACCAACTGATTGAAAAAGTTTTAAGAGTCAACAAAAGACAATCAAAAGAAAATAAAGTCAGAGAATCAACTATGAGGGTAAAGAAGCAAGTGATGTAAAACTAGATGGTAAGAGCTCTTTAAATATATAAAATGAAGTCAGGGGTCAAAGTAAACATCGGTTCTTAAAAAAAGGGAATCAGGAAATGACAGAGGAGTTCAATATTTTGCAACAGTCTTCACAGAAAACAATAGAATTCCAAAAATACCAAATTAAGGGGCAAATGGAAGGAAATAAATACAATAGCTATCACTAAAGAACTAAATTGGGAAACTACTGGAGCTGAAAGGTTGTTAGGTACCCTGAACCCGATGAGTTGGATTCTAGGATACAAAAGAAAGAAGCTGAGATAGGCACTGGCAGTAATCTTCCAAGAATCTCAGACTCTGAAAAAGTCTTAGACAATTGGAAAACTGCTAATGTAACAACCTTACTCAAAAAGAGGGATAAAAACAAAGCAACTATAGACCAGTTAGCATAACATCTGTCACTGGGAAAACATTAGAGTTTATGATAAAGGATGTAATAGCAGTGCATTTAGAAATAAATAACATATTCAAGCAGAGTCAGCATGGCCTTGCAAAGTTAAAATCGTACCTCACAACTGTATTAGAATTTTTTGAGGAGTTGACAAGCAGCACAGGTAACAGGGAACAATTAGACACCTGGATTTCTGAAAGGCTTTCAACAAGGTACCACACATTAGGCTACTTAAGTGCCCATAGTATTAGGTGTATTATCTTAGCACGGATGGCGGATTAGTCAACTGATCAAATACCAAAGAGCTGGGATAGAGCTGGGATATAATACAATGTATAGATGGAATGGCAACTGATCAGGATAACAGTGTATACAGAGGATATAGATAGATTACATGAGTGGACAGAAATTTGGCAAATAGAATATAACGTGTGAAAATGTGAGGTTATGCATTTTTGCAGGAAGAGGAGATAACTGTTACTTAAATGGAGAAAGACTGCACAAAGCTGCAAAACAAATGGATTTGGGGGCTCTTGTGCATAAATCAAAATATTAGCATTCAAGTTCAGCAGATAGTGGAACAGAAAAGTAGGGAAGACTTGTTAAAACTTTATAAGACATTGGTCAGACTAGATAGGAGCAAGTTACTGTACTTGCTGGAATCTGTACTGAAAACAAATGTTAGAGATCACAGCAGGACAGGCAGCATCCATGGAGAGAGAGCAAGCTAACACTAGCTCTGATGAAGAGTCATCTAGATTCAAAGTGAAGTTTGGAGGGGGGCAGCATTTATGCTACAGTGGTGGGGGGGAGGGGGGAGGTGTTGGAGTGTGGAATGCTCTCCAAAGGATGTTGATAGTTCAGATTAAGTGATCAGAATATGAGAATGGCAGAACAATGGTTTGTCTAATTGCATATTGGAAACAACAGACAGTCCCACTTGAGTAGGGGGTGGGGAGAGAGGACTAGTCAGACTACACCTGCAATAATGTGAACAGTTTTGGTTCCCTTATCTGAAGGCATACTTGTATTGGAGGCAGTCCTAAGAAGATTCATCAGGCTGATACCAGCTATGAAAGGCTTATCTCAAGAGGAGAGATTGAGTTGGCTGGGCCTGTACCCATTGGAATTTTGAATAATGAGAGGCAAACGTATGGAAACATACGAGATCATTAAGGCACCTGATGTAGATATGGAGAAATTATTTATATTGGGATACTCTCTAACCATAGCACGTGATCTCAGAGTAAGGGATATCCCACTTACGGTGGAGATGATAGAAATTTCTTCTCTTACAGTGTCACAAATCTGTGGTTTTTTTTTACTGTAAAGCACTGTCGAAGTTGAACCATAAAGTATAATAAAACTGAAATGGACTGATTTCCCAGGGAATCGAGGGTTATGGGAGAAAGACAGCAGAGTGGAGTTGAGTGTGATCAGATCACCGTGATCACCGTGAATGGTGAAGCAGACTCATTACCCAAATGAACTACAGTTAGTTCTGATATAATGCGATAGTTCTCGCAATAACTGCACCATTTAAACTAAGGGGGCCAGAATCGTGTTATAGCCAATACAGGCGAGGAAAGTTCACGTTCTACAAATAGTGTTCTAAATTTTCAATCGCATTAAAGCCAATCAGCGTTGAAGAAACATGTTATAGCAGAACTGACTGTACTTATATTCTTCTGTCTTATCATCAGATAGGCCTCAGATGCTGAGCTACTGTTAATTTTTCCAATCAATCCAATTTCTGCCAGTATGGGAAAGAGGGTGGGATGTAATTCACACATGATGGAAACATGAATTCAGCAGTGACATTTGAACTCAGTGATAACGTTGAACAAAAACCATCTTGGCTGTTCCAAGAGCTGTAACCCAGTATGAAAGTTACAAATTCTTGGAGTAGAAGTAAAGCCCAAAATTGGCAGATAATTCTATGTCACTCTCATGATTTTAAAAGTGACACCCATTAAAAATGAAGAAAGTACCATGCTGCAAGTGATGGATACAGGGGGAGGATGGGGGAAATTAGTGGAGACAGTGAGTCAGTTGACTCTATGGACAGTGTTGACTCATAAGCTTGCTTGCAATTGGTCAAATAATATGATAGGATGTGTTGGTTGTTCTTTACAGTGAGCAATTCTTCAAAATGGTTATTTTTATTAATTTTAAATTATTTTTGGCACAGGTGCCATTAATGAAGGTGCTTTTAGTCACTATTGCTGAAGGCAAGAGGGCCTAAAACGTTATAAGACAACTGGGTCAAAGTCTGAGGGAACTGAAACAGAACTTCTAACCAGCTAGCATTGGCAATCAATCAGTTGCCTCCTTGACAGTTTGTACAGCTTTCATGGATTATCGCCTCACTTCCATCTTGTAGCCAGGACCCACATCAAAACATTTAAAAGGTACTTTAAACAGAAACATGCTGAACTTGATCCACATGTCACAGTGAAAGTCCAGCTTAGTGTACCTGAACACTTTAAACTGTCTGCTGATCAGAGAAAGACAGCATGAATTTGTAAACCGTCATGCCTAACAAATATAACTGAATATTCGTAAAAATTAGTAAAATAATAGATGGAGAAATGCCAAGAGATGGCATTTTTATGGGTCTTCAAAGGCATTTCATCAAGCCTTTCAAGAACTTGCTTGCTAAGATCAAAGCATGCAACATTTAAGGTAAATTATTGATTTGGTGAAGAATTGGCTAAGTGACAGAAGACAGGGATAACAGACATGCAGTCTAATTAGCAAAATATGACTCATGGTGTCTTTTATTGGAGACTGAATTATTCACTGTACTTCCTAATGACTTAGATGATAGGCCAGAAAGCCTCACTTCCAAGTTTATCAATAACACAGACAAACGCATGAAAAGTGATGTAAATGGAAGCCCAAGATATTAATGGATTAAGCAAAATTGTGGCAAATGGATTTTAACAAGCATGACATAACCCATTTTGTACCTAAAAATAATACATCAGTATTCTCCGGTAGTGAATTGAAACATTGTACAAAGATGCACATCATAGAGGCATATAATGAGATTAGAGCAGATGACCAACAGCAAGGTTACATAATGTAGATTTTAAAGAAACTCTCAAAAGGAGGAAAGGTAAGTCAAGGGATTTAAGGTTGGATTCCAGGGCTTAGGGTCGAAACAGCTGAAGACCAATGGCTGAGCAACTAAAATCAAAGGTGTTCAGATGCCATAACTAGAAAGGCACAGATATCTCAGACAGTGTAGAGCTGTGGGAGGATGTACAGTTAGAAAGCGGCCAGTAATAGTGGGATTTTGAATCAAGGATGAGAATTTTAAAATTGAGCCCTGTTTAACAGGAAGGCCGTGTGTGTCAAAGAGTACATGAGTCATGAATGAGCAATTACAACTCCAAGGTAGGACACAAGCAGAGTTCTGGATAACCTCAAGTTTACAGAAGGTAAGATATGGTGAAAGTCAGCCAGTAGGGCATTGAAGTCATCAGAGATGGAAGTACCAAGGGCACAAGGAGATTGAAATTAGCAGCCTTTGTGACTGCATGATTTTGTGTTGAAATCTCATTGCAGAGTCAATCATGGAACTGAGCTGCAGCAGGTCAGCCTAAGACATTTGTGAGGAAGAGGAAATGGAGCTTGTTATAACGAGTGAAGACAATATATTTGATCTTTCCAATACTTAATTGGAAGAAATTTCTGCTCCAAGTACCGATACTGGAAATGTAGTCTGCCAATTTAAAGATAAAGAAGGAGTAAGAGAGGTGTCAGGGAAGTCGATCTTAAAAGTCATGCAGTATAGAAACAGGCCCTTCGGCCCACCATGTCAATGCTGACCAACTAACACCAAACTACACTAATCCCATTTACATGCACTTGGCCCACAACCTATGTCCTGACATTTTAAGTACTCATCCAGATATTTCTGTGTCACAATATTTTAGAACAGAACTCCCAAGAAGCCTTTGAGACACAACAATTAGGACAGAAAGTTTTCAACTCATAAGAAAAAAGGGTTTTCAGAAATTAGCTGCAGTTTTGTTAAGTGTATAGGCGACCTGAAAGTGTTGTAGCTATACAACTAGTGAGGAAAAAGGAACCTATTGAGTGTACCCAAACAAGCAACCTCCAAATATGCCATCACAGCTGCTGAATTCAAACTTCACATTTAGAAAGGCAATCTACAAGTAACATGCTTGCAATGATGATAGACTGGTCTAACTTTCAACTTTTTGTGTATCGGCTATCCAAATCTAATTTTTATTTGTGTGTATTTTAACAAATGTGATAGTTATTATGTAAATATTAACCTTCAGCAATAGTTGGATAATAAGCTAACCTTTGATCTTGTTTAAAACTAAAATTTTGCTACGTTTAAATTGAACTAAAATAACTAAAAATTCAGGCCAAGTAAACAAGATATATTCACAGCTCACTGGAGTACACTCTGAACTTGCCTGGTGTGGTCATTGCAATGCAATAAACAGAACAGTGGATATTCATGCTTCTACATCTGAAGCAGTTTTAATCTGAATAGCCAAATTAATCAAAGACTCAAAAGTGTATATGAACACATTAACAGATGCAGTGCACTCACTTATGTTGAGATCATATTTGGCTCAAGTTATAAGACACTGAAAAATTCTGCTTCAAGGAATCCTTGAACTCTACATGTAACTAACCATATGAACAAACTAAATGAATAGCATTGCTAAATTTGGTTCTTTTAGGCAATAAGACAGAACTCTCACATCCCCATTAATCAATCTGGATTAGAATGTTATAATTATAATATTTATTAATTTAGCATATGCATAGCCACAGAACAAAGCGATCATCTTGTCAAAGGCTAGATGGTGTTCTTTAAGCTTAACCTAAAGTTTAGACAGTGGATACTCTGACAGTGAGTTATTGTTTGGATTGTACCACGACTGCAGCCTGGGTTGTCTTGGGTGGCTGCACAGAAGCCTTGGCCAGTATTAAAACACATTTTAAAAAGGGTATCATGATGAGAAATTGATTGTGGGCCAATGTTTTCTCCAGCCAATCAGGTCCTGAGCTGGAACTTCTTGGCAGGTTTAAACATATGCAGTTGTTAGCGGGTGGAGAGGATTACTGAATGGGGTTGGAGAAGACCTTAGGTAGTAGCTTCCCTGTTGGAAATGTTGCTTAGAACTGGGAGTCAGAGAGGGGGGTTGAGTTGGTCTCAGGGTACCTGTGTTGATGCACACTGAGTTCAGTTGTATATCAATATGTTTGGCATGGGTAGACTGGGGCACAGAATGCCTTTGTTAGGCAAGTAATGGAAAGAGCAGAGGTCCTCTGGGTCTTGGGCTCTGATTCCCATGCAGTACTGATTACTTAGGAGCTGTATTAAGTTTTTTTCCCCTGCAGCCTCAATGAATTGCTGTCTATACACAAATATTCTGATAAAGGTCATGTATATATATAGATAAACAAGGTGGGGATATTTTCTTCAGTATCTGGCCGTCCAGCAAATATTCAACTGAGAAAGTGAAATGTATTAGAGGCAGTTTTACCGGTGCTTGCTTTTAGGCACAGTGCCCTGATCAGATTTGCAACATTGATGTTTAGTGCACTGTCCAGCTCGGGGAAAGTGCGTGCCTGTACACTGTATCAAATGTTGTTGACATAGATAAACTTTAGAGATGGAGTTGGGGTAGGTCAGGATATTAACCAGGTTATGGGAGACCAATGGCATTAGACATGCCATATAATTTTGGCATTTCTCCCTCACGTGACGGTTGGAAAGAATTGGGATGTGGTCCCTTGAGCCAAGCTGTTTTAGGAACTTGGAGGATATTGTGATAACATTGCCCAGTTTGGTGGCTGTAATTATCAAACTCCAGGCTGGTAAAAGTTTCAGGACACAATCCATAGCTTTGTTACCTATGGAAGGATCTCTACTTGCTCCACTCAAATCTGTCTGCACAGCTTATAATTACAAACTTGAAGTAACATATCAAGAAAATTTATATAATTTGAACTCTTTATAATTAGGAAAAAACTATCAGCACTGTGTCAACTCAACGCACTAAGAATAACCCCATCTAAGTAAAAAAAAATGTATAGTTGTAGCTCTAGTAGGTTGATTCTGAAGGCATATTGGTGAGTTATGCCACTATCAGATACGGGTCATAATGCTACAAATTTGTTTCCTACTCCAGACTGACTTGTGATTACTTCCAGGACAACTGCTCAACAACTGTGAGCGAATGGAGGGGAAAGTGGATGAAGCCCATTCTTTTGGTTGATTCCTAGAAGTCTACTGTAAATATATATTTCGGTGTCAAGTTAATGCATGATTAGGTATGGATTTAGTAACTCTCATTACAAAATAAGACTGAAGCATTCACTGTATTGGTTCATCTATAAAAATACCACTTGGATAAGATACCAGTGTGGGTTGTTAGCTTAGACAGATCATAGAACAACAAGAGTCACTGTCAACAGGTATGGACACATTTGGAAGGAAGAAAAACCTCACTAATGTTAACTGGCCAAAAACTTTAAATGAAGTAAGATTAAAATAATTTCAAATTTGAACTGTGGACAGAGAATTGCGCATTAGTTCTACATTAGAGTATTAGAGAACTATTTACAACAACATAATCTGGCTGAAGACATGAATCGGGTGATAAACCCATTTGAAGGAATGTAATGTAATGGAAGGGATCTCATGATTTGCAAAACAAGATCCAAAAGGTTTCAAAGATAGAATGCTATTGCTCTGAAAACATGGGCACCGGGTCAAGATGGAATAATAAAACTGCCAATACATCTAATGGAGGCACACTGACTTTGTAATAATTTGCATGATTGCTGCCTGCAACTCGTACTTAATGTTCTGGTAAGCAGCTGCACACAGAAGCAGAGGTTCCAAGTTGTGTGATGTTAGCATCACTTTCATTTAGCCTGCACTTCCTAAAAAGGGATGGAGAGTGGGCGGTTATATTATGGTTGGAGTAGGTGCTGGAAATATTTATGGAAAGGAACAGAAACAAGAATGAGTGCGCATTATGGAACATCACCACCTTGGCATAGGTGGGGGCAATGTCCTGCCACTGAAGATATATTCAACTATGTGTAATCAGGAGTAAGAACACTGAGCTCCAAAATGGCATCACTGCCCTTAAATCAGCACTATACGACCTACTCTGTCTTTTTTTCCCCTTTATTTATTCATGAGATGATTTACTGTCCAGGGGCAGCTAAGTGTCAATCACATCGCTATGGGTTTGGAGTCACATGCAGGCCTGATCAGGTGAAGATGGAAGATTTCCTTCCCAGAGGGTATTGAAGAACTGCACGGGCTCTCACCTTAGGTTGCCTTTACATCTGGAATTTTATTTAACTTAAATTTCAATACCTACCGTGGTGGGATTTGAACCCACATCTCGACAACACTGGTCTGGCATTTTCGATTACTAGTACTACTGCACCACAACCTACCCAGTGGCTGTTCCTGGTACATGTTAACATCCTTGACATATCCTTGGCTGTACAGCCTGCTACAGAGGTATGTTTGCACTTGTAGCACCAAACACATCTGAACATGGGAAGAAGAATTTTCCAGTCCTTGCCTCAGCCTATAGCAGGAGGATTTATTTTTCAGTTATGACCATGTGCTTCTGACTCCAAAATGTGAGTTCGCCGATTAGCTTGTGAAATATAGCACGGGGTTATAATTTTTCACCACCTGGAGCCAGATGTTTTAGTATTTACTAGTTTCATAGTCATAGATCCCCCATGTTTTACAGAATTAGGCCATCAATGTGGCTGAAATCTAGTGTCCACACACAGCGTGCATCTTTTTCAGACACTATTCAACGATAAAAGGGGATCATCAGGTAGGTATTAGCATCTAGGATCTGAAAGGACGATGATCAATGTTTAAACTTTACGTTAATTTATTTCCTCTCAGGAGAGGAAAAGCATCAGCGATCCACGCTTCTGTGCTGGAAGTGTTACTAGATTAACACCTAATTTTATGGTCAGTTGCACAATAGAGCATGTGTAATAATCATTGGCACAGTACAGGTGTAAAACAATTGCAGCAGTCTGCTTCATGAATTAAGGAAATTAACAACTCAGGAATAAGTGGAAACATTGTGGGTGGCTAAAATAATTTTCATAAATCGAAATAGTTTCCAAGCACTAATTCTCCTAATTGCCTTTAAATTCAGAACACATGGAATCTTATGCCATCTAAGCGGGTAGCAGTTCCAAGCTTGATTTAATGTCCATTCTGAAGAAGTGGAAGCTTCAGCACTAAAACTAGGATGTTCCTGCTTTCAAATACAATCAACACACTATTTAAGTAGTCTGTTAATGTCGATGTTCAAACTGAGTGAATGGCAATGAACAAATTCCACTTGACAGAATTATATTTTGTTTACAGTGAGACTGACCAGTATAAATCAAGGCGGAGAATACAGATTCATGATACTGAACTGAATTGAATTTACATAGGTGTAAATCAATTGTTCTGACAAAAGATTTTGATTTCTCTTCCACTTTCCACTGTGCCACTAAATGCAGTTTACTGCATTCACAATAACACAAGTCCAATTTAGACCAACAATGATTATCCCTCTAACTGTCATGGAAAAAGGTCATCTTATCCTGATAAATGATAGAAAACACAATAGTGGACTGGTTCCACACCACAACAATTTGGCTTTGAACTGATGTATTTCTCAGAGAGAGCACTACAATACCTCAGTCAAAGAATAAAAATGCAAAAATCTATGAGGTGTTGAACAATCAATGATACTTAAACTTATCTCTAGCTGTGCTGCCCCTAACTTGGTTAGATGCTAAATGTCATCTCAGAATATTAAATTTAACTTGCACATTACAAAATAGAATCAGATAACCAGGTTGTAAGCATTAATCAATTTGAATAGAATATTCAACTGTTAAGTTTTACAGGGTTTAAGGGTCCTACTATAATAAAAAGGGGAAGTGAACATTTATTTACATTTGTCTCTGCCATTTCTTTTCTCGCATGTTTTCCTGAATAGACTATGCATTTTTCAATTGACAGTTATAACATTAGTTTACTGTTATCAGTGCTAATCTGATGGTTCCTCTACTTGGCTGTTTTAACTAGACTCTTTGGTATCCCACAGTGAGTATCTAATCTGAACTCAACACTTGATATGAGAACTGAGAACTAAAATAAGCTATATTGTCAATAGGAAAAACCTAATCTCTGACCTTCTAGTTACAAATATTCTCCCATTTCACACTTCAATGATGACATTTAGAGAAAAACCAACAACTGTGTGTTAAAAACACTGTTGGCATTTCAATATTGGTGACTGGTTTAATCAGATTTAACATAGCTATCTAATTATAGATATTGTGATGAAAATCTACAGTTTAATCACTGTGAAAGCCCTGAAGGGCAAAAGAATGAAAACAACAACTAAGTAGGCTTGTTAGCATTAGCTTTTTATGATTTTCTTTCAGATTTCATTAATTGCTATTCAGTGAGTTACTCATACTTGGACTCCCAACAAGGAACACCACCTGAAAAGAAGTTTAAGCTAAAAAACTGATGTTACTAATGCACTATAACTCCCTAAATGGGAATATAAAAATCAGTGACTTCACCATTACATGCAAATGCCTGGGCAAGCTATAATTAAAAGTGTGGCCAACTGAGGTGTAACATTGTATTGAAACTCATGCAAATTATGATGGCTTAGATGGTTAAAAATGTTCCTCCAGTCATCAATTCATTATTACATGATGTATAGATTGTATAAAGAGAAGCAACACTGCTTGGTGAATCACAAGACAGTAATTCAATTAAAGCACAAACAATTAGATTATAAACTATGAAATGAAGAAAGATGGTTATATTATCTATAGCCGCTTTCTTCTGCATATAGTAAATAAAGGAAGCCAATTAGTCTGTTCTGCCACATTTACCTTTATAATGCATTTGCCAATCAATCAATCATTCTGTGAACTGACTGTGCTCTGGGCTCGCACGATTGTCTTGGATTTGATGAAAACTCATTACGCAGTTGTGACGCTTTTCCAATCGGCAAACATACATAGCACACGTGCTCAATGACGGACTAACATTTCATCACCACCGAAACTCCTCATTTACTGCTACCAAGTAGACAGTCAATAATCCAGAGAATCCATTTAAAAAAATCTCTCAACTCCAATTGCAAAAAAAATCTGACTGTTTATTTCAGTGTGCTCTCTACTATACAAAATCTGTGTTACAGGAACTGGGAACTAAAGATTAAACCAGTAAACTAAAGACCATTGTTTGCCAAATTAAAATTAATAGAAGCCCCACATTCTTAGACCACAACAATATTATTGATACGTTCAGACTAAGATGATGCAAGATTATACTTCTATGTTGACCTACCCAAATTCAAAGACAAGCTTATTGATTTAAATTCATGTTATGGCTATTGATCGATCTCTCGCCTAACAAAATAAAGACTGGCTACTTGGAAAACCTACTGGAGGCATGGGAGGGCTGGCAACAATATTTTATCCAAGTAGTATTTAGATTTGTATCAGTAAGGTTACCAACGTTACTCTAGACATCAATACACATTTGTTCAGTGAATTCTGTGATTCTACTGTCTCTTGCCAACACCTGGTTTATTGCGTCAACTGTGTTTATTTCTTTGAATACATTTAGAAATAGGATTTCTTCCCAACACTCACATTTACTCACTTTCTCATTATTCTTTCCACAATTCATCATCTCATGATTCACTATATTACATTTCATCTGAAATCTATCAGTATATTCACTTGAAGTCACTAACAACCTAATTCACAGGTCACTGCAGAATAGAAGGATTCCTACTTTATTTTGCCTGTTGTTGGAAGGGCTAACAGGGAATCTATCAGTTTCCTTCATAACCTTCATCAAGATTAAGGTGAAAGCTACTGATAGCTACAATCCTGTGTTGCGTGTAGGTTCCTTCAAGCTTGCTGTAATCCAGTAGGGGGGGCGATTTCCACCCTTCTGGTCTAACTAGAAAAGTCTTTGAGTCATGAATTTTATTGCATGAATGCAGTTATTTACAGATTACATGAATATGACCTGCATTACTAGGGAAAATACCTAGAGGTTAACTAGCCTCAAGTCTGACTCCTACAAGCTCTTTCTTTACTCTGATCAAGTCCCAGTAACATCACAGTGGCTGGACACTTTCAGGCCTGTAATCAATGTAATTCCCAAGCATCCTGTTTTGAACCAATCTGGCTCCAAAGTTTCTCATAGGCATTGTGGGGATTCCACACTAGCTCTGATGGGTGAGGAGGTATGATGGCAGCAGAAGCCCCAGAAAATGGAGGGGATCAAGCAGTGTCTGCTAATTCTGGGATCTTCTTCACTAAGGGCTATCTATCACTTTACTTGGACACGTGCAAAGATGCACGGCCAAAGTCAGCATGCAAACTAACAGACTGTTACGTTAAATGAACAGTCCTCAGATGAATGTCAAGACACATCCAAGCACTCAGTGGCAGGGCCAACTTGTATATTTTAGGAAATTGTATTTCATAGAAATAGACACAGTTTTGGTGAATATTCATCACACATGAAGAATTTCCTCAGAAATGTTCACTTTTAAAACTTCTAGAAACAAATTCAGTCAGAATGCTTGAGATAACTAACCTCATTCACCCAAATTTCATTGTGGCATATAACATGCCAGTATAAAATGTACTTGTACACAGTCTGAGTTCTATGCTTATTCACGTTACTGAACGTCTCTCTCTCAAACATGTGTGCGCACACACACACATCCAGCGGTCATAAAAAGGTACAGGCCAGTTGGTCTCTAATTCATGAGAGCCCTATTTGAGAAGGACCCTCAGGTTAAATTCACCACCAGCAATCTCCTTGTATTGAGGGGGACAGAAAATGCTCCCTTGGGCCCATGTAGACTTTCACTTTAGTCCATGTCATGTTAACAAAGCTTCCACATCAGGCAATTCACCAAACGCTCCATAATAGATACAGTATGTTGTGAAATTGTAAGTGCTAATTGCATACAACACAATTTGAGCTCATACCATCTTTTGTGCTAGTTTTAAAAACACTGTGCTGGAATCAAAGCCTTTCTCACAAAGCTGTTCTCAAACTCAGACATGAATTAATTATCACTGCTGTTTTAACCAAATGAAAATCTGGCCACAACCATTCATGCCAATTTTTTTTTAAAAGAAAGGGAATCAACATTTTAATATATTTCCAGTTTGTATGTGATCAATTTTAATTTTGTCACTACAGAATGAGTGGCAACTTCAGGGAGAAAAGTACTTTTCAAAATGGGTCTAAAATTAGAATCACTACCATTATGCTTCAGCATCCACTACATGATTAAAAAGAATAGGCTCACAGCAGGGGTAGTGGAGAGAAGAGAAAGAGAGAAACAAAACAAATTTTGCATTTCACAACAAAGAGAAAGCAGACCATAGTCAACTTCTGGTATTAGATAAAGCATGGTCAACATTGCTATTGGCAACTTGTGTGTATGGACAATGGTGCATTGTACTTCATTCACGGAATTAAAAAATGTTATTTATTTCTCCTGAGTACACAGATGTAATACTTTGAATCAGATCACAAAGTGTAATACAGCAATAAAAAAAAATTCTTCCGTGTGAGCTTTTGATAAACAGAGAATGAATCCCTGTAATTATAATAAGGTACACCTATTATATGTGTACCTGTTTTTTATTGACTGTCGCAGTAAATTAAGGGTATTAATAAACCAATTAAATGCCCTCTTGCTGTAATAAACTAAGAATGCACATTGTGCATTGTATGGTTTCATAACTTATTAAAAAAACCTTAGAAAAGTGCAATATTCTTCTCTCAGCTGAACACTTAATTAGCAGAATGGTCAAGAAAGAATGCTGTGCTACCAGGGCTGGATTTCGTTCCAATATTTTAGGTCCCCCTAAGTGTTTATCAGGCACTAGCTAGCATGGGGCTTCCTGCATAATTAAGGTGGAGAAGGCCAGGAAGCAGCCTCAGAGAGCATCCAGCCAAACAAAGGCTGGCAGCTGTCTACTGCTGACAGCATCACCTACAGCACTAGCTGCTGTTGCTGACGCTTGAAGGCATAACTTAGGATAGATACTGGATTCCAGGAGAAAGGAGAAAGGGACTGGGGTGGGGCCATGGATGGTGGACGGGTCTTTGATGGATTCGAACTGACCCATCCGTTCCCAATGCGAACCATTTGTTTGCACACTAAAAGTGTTTGTCTACAAGCAACCCACCACCCCTTATGAGGAAACAAGCAAGCTGATTGGTTTCTGGGTAACAAAATAATTCTCTATAATGTTCTGGGTTTATTGGGTGGAGTGCTCTGGTAATCAGAAAGCCTCACTACTCCATCAGCTGTACCAAAGCTAGCACCGAAGTGAATATTATTGCATCACCAAAATGGTTATTTTTTTTTTCTTTGATATCTATCCAGATGCGTGTCTGGAAATTAAATTCTAAACAATAAATATCACAAAAGTAGTTGGAATCTCTATTGTGTGAAGAGAGGATGATTTCTGCTGAAATAATTGAAAGCTACATTTATTACATGCCCCAAGTCCAGTTTATGCACTATCATCTGAATACACACTGCAGTTAGTAACTTCCACAAGAGACTGGAAATTACATGAGCACCAAGCCCAGGAGAAGTATCCAGACACTTCTTTAAAATAGAGTTGGAACTTTTCACATGGGGAAGAAAGATTTTGAAACATTGTTATGATCGTATGGAGGTAAGGAGAATGAAATAACATTGAGAGCCTGAAGGACAAAGAATCAACTTGCAGACATGGGAATAGTGTTACTGACAGCGGCTTTACTTGCAGAGCACCCAAAAATTGGCCAAAGCCACGCAGAAGACTGAAGAATTAGTAACAAAGGTTAGGTGCTACACAAATTGATTAAAGATGATTGCGCTGGAAACTGACCCACCCACAAACCTGACAGGTTTCCAGATTAAATTAATGAACATGGAGTGTCAAATAGGCACCTTTCAATAGGATCTTTAGATTAGTTTTAAGGTTTAAATTTAAAACGTAATTTAAAAATTAAATTTAATATTTAAAAATGATACTGTAAAGTTTTCAGTTATTTGAAATCATGTTTAGTCTTAGAAAATTATGCATATTAAAGCATTATAAACAGTCACGTGGTTACCTATTGATAGCACATCCTTCACTAAGCATGCATTCCTTTAACACCAATTATTCTGAATCAACCACAAGGTGGCGGACACTTCAAGGGAACAGGTCCAAGCTGAAGAAAAATTCAAAGATCTTGGATCCCCTTGGAGGAGACTACTCTGGACATTGTAGCAAGTTATGCAGGCTGGAGACAACATGGCGAGTGAATATGAAGTTTGACATGGAGTAAAAATGACTATGTAGCACAGAGACAGAAAGGGGAAAAGGTAAATGGAAACCTTGATGAAAAATTTAGGGTGGGGCTTGGGACAACAGAAACAATGCAAGCATCATCCAAAAGATGACAGGAGAGTTCTAGCTCAAGATATTACACTCTAAGCAGAAAAACAAAGTAGCAAAAACAGAAACGAGGAGGAAGAAATGGTAATAATACATTAAGCAGGTGTTTCATTGTATTCATCTTTGAACTGGCAACTCAATTTTTTAAAAAAAATTATTTGGGGATGTGGCCGTCACTGGCTGCGCAAACATTAATTTCCCATTCTTAGTTGCCTTTGAGAAAAGCGATTGTGAGCTGTCTTCTTGAACTTCTCTAGTCCATTTGGTGTAGGTTGACCCACAATGCCATTACAGAGGAAGTTCCAAGACCTTGACCCATGACAGTGAAAGAACGGTGACATATTTCCAAGTCAGGATGGTCAAGAGAGGAACATACAGCTGGTAGTGTTCCCATGTATCTGCTGCCCCCTGTCCTTCTAGATGATAGTTGTCATGGGGTTGAAAGATGCTGCTGAATGAACGTTGAAGAATTTTTGTGGTGCATCTTGTAGATTGTACACACTGCTGCGACTCTGCATCAGTCAATGTGAATATGGTGCCCATCACGACAGTTGTTTCAAGCTTCAAGTGTTGTTGGAGCTGCACTCATGCAGGCAAGTGAAGAATACTTCATCACATTCCTGACTTGTACAGTGGGGGTGGTGGACAGGTTTTGGGGAGTCAGGAAGAGAGTTTCCCACTTTAGCCTCTGATCTGCTCTTGTAGCTACAGCACTTAATTCAGTTTCATATACAGAGCTCATAATAGAAGAGAAATGACTGAAAGATGAGTTTTCATTGTTGGAGAGGTATGGTTTGCAACATATTCCCTTGAAAATAAGAGCTTATAAATAATGGCAGGTTAATGGTTCTCTGAGGTTTAACAGGAAAAACTAAGCTGTGAGTTGGTGATAAGGCCCACATTTTCACAGTGGTAGACAGAATATGGCATATAATTCGAGGGAAAAGCTTTGCTCAAAAAGTGGGAAGATGTTACAGTGCAAGAACTAAAGATTCAGTCAAAGCCATCCACAATAAAAGGATATACAGGACAAAGTACTAGACTGTGCATAATCATTTATTCTAAATGAAACTGAAGAGCTAAGCAGTGATTGTTGGTCTGTTGGTAAAGTTCAAATTGAGGTCAATACACTTCTACACAAGACAGAGATCAACGGTAATGGGAATTGTGCAAGAAAAAGCCATGGAGGTAAATGACCAGCCATGACCTAGAATGGGAGAGTATGCACAAGGGCTGAGTGGCCTATCTCTGTTTCCATGTTCAAGGCAACAATGGTGAGTGATGAGAGTAGGATAAGAAGCAGGCTGACAAAGTTATTGACAAGACTTCACATCGTGGTCCAAATGTCAGTGAGAGAGAAAAGGAGGCCACTTTTTGGGTTAACAAGCATGGGGCTGGATGAACACAGCAGGTCAAGCAGCATCATAGGAGCAGGAAAACTTGACGTTTCGGGCCTA
>JAHRHZ010000271.1:23077392-23114690 GCA_024137785.1 Ginglymostoma cirratum | reverse complement strand
TTTTTTTCACAATGGAAGGATAAAATGAGTAGGAAGATTAAAAATTTGCCATGGTCTGGGGATAGGGATACAGGTCAAGATTTCCAGAGGCAAAATAAAAAGGTGATTCATTTGGATGACGGGAAAGCAAGCAAGGGCTGAAAAGAGGAAAAAGAACATTAAGAAGGATAGAAGTAATCAACATGTTCCAGAATGGTGTTTAAATGCGTATGCAAATAGACACAACTCTGACCGCAAGATATTCAGAGTGTATACTGAACAATTATACCTGAAAGAATTTCTAAACTGCCCACTTTAGATGTCCTTTTCCTCTTTTGCTTTCCAACGGCAGATTGATTCACAATTTACCATACAATGAGCTTTCAGTTCCCTTTGTGACAAGAACAATAGCAGTCATTGAGAGGCTGGATGGTCCTACACAGGAGTCAAATGAGATACTTCTCTGCAATGAGATGTGTTACAATACAAAGCACCTTATTAACACTTCGATTGCCCAGTGTATTTTGATATTATAAAAATGCAAGGCTTCTGATACGTTTGTGTTACAAATACATGAGCAACAGATAAAGGTCACAGCCAAGGCATGCTCGTGTCGTCTATAAACATTTTGTCAACATGATTATGCTGAAAGTTATCTGAACAATAATGTTCTACATTACAGGTCTAAAATCTGTAGTTTTTTTAGTAATCTTTTAATGAAGTAAATTTACAATTAATACGAACAAATTAGCAGGTGTAAAATAATTTTTATAAAGATCTCAGCAGATTGTGGTGGCACCCTGGCTCAGTGGTTAGCGCCAGGGACACAGGCTTGATTCCACCCTCAGATGACCAACTGTGTTAAGTTTGCACATTCTCCCTACGTTTGTATGGGTTTCCTCTGAGTACTCCGGTTTCATCCCACAGTCCAAACATGTGCAGGTTAGGCGAATGGGCCATGGGAAATGCAGGATTACAGGGTGGGTCTGGGTAGGATGCTCTTCAGAAGGTCAGTGTGGACTCGATGGGCCAAATGGCCTGCTTCCACACTGTAGGGATTCCATGATTTTGGCAATACCCCTTCGGAACGACTGCTTTAAAACAATAAAGCAACTTCAACAGATGAAGCCAGATTAACCTGGGAGGGGCGGTAGTAATTGCACACAATCATGAAGATATGCTTTATGCCAAACAATGACTTCTAATCCACCAGATGGAAACATGAAACTGAAATTTTAAAAACAGACATTTTAAAAAAAGACCAAAATTGACTTCATCTCACAGTCAAGATGGCCACCTAACTTGCATTGCTATACCACCTAAATTCCAATCCCCTTGGAATGAAGACAGTAAACCTGCAAATCCACCAAAGGCAGTGACATGCTGAAGACTGTGAAAGACCCTAAATTTCCAGTCCCCTTAAGAATGCACCTGTGGAAATCTGAGATGTTCAGTTACTGGAGAATAATTACTCAGACAACAGGACTCTGGTTGAAGATTGTTCATGTCTCAAAAACTAATCAAGTTACAATTGGAATATCTGATCGTGTTTGAAATACTGGCAGTCGAAATGATCACATGACAAGCCGACACTTAATGTGTTAAAAACAGGCTGTCTGTGGTACAAGAAAAGCAACTGAGAATCTAATCGAGTCTCTGTTGCCCCTCTCTTTTTCCACTCAACTCAAATTCAGACCCTGCCTGCTATTGTTAATACCATCTCTCCCCATCTGCAAACAACACATTTAAAATAAATCTCAACTCCACAGCTTTGTCTCCAGACAAACAATCAACTCAGTTGTCTACAATGTTAAGTCAGAAACATTGAGATCATTGAATTTAACCTGATGCTGAATCACCAAACTACAAACCATGTACACTTTCACAGATTCCAATTTAGCCGATGTGTAGGGGCAAGTGCATGCATGAGAAAAAAGTCGGAGAATATTTTATTATTTTATCTAGTTTTATTATGCTTATACCAAACAAAACCTGTTCTTTTGATTCATTTGTGATCACAGTGCATAAACAGTTAAGTACTCTATGAATTGGCAACAATCCCATTCAAACAAAACATCTTTTGTTGTTAAACAGAGGGAGGCAAAATGAAGGCATTCAATCCCTCACCTGGTCACAGCAATATTAATAAAGTTTGATAATTTATGATTATTCATTCTTACGCGCAATGTGATGACAGTCTACAAAGTATCTGTTGTACCGTAACTAAATTCACAATGATTCTATACTTTATCTGTTTTTTTTTGATGATATTACAAATTACAATCAGGTCAGGTCACCTCAGCAATATTATATGAAGTGGTGTTGTTCCAAGTGAGGTTTGTTTTACTGCCATTGAAATGGCTCATGATGAAAACAATGCCTTCAATCAAGTGTCATAAAATCCTACACAAATCTTCTAACTGCTCAAAAAACAGTGTGTGGCATGAGTCTAAGTCTGTGAATAAACCTTGTTATAAACATACATCATTTTAACGCTACGAGTGTCCTGAACTTCTAGGCATTTGCAACCTTTCCATTGTTTAATGTGGATTCCAAATGTGCACAATTTTTAACTGCTTCACTAGAAAGTTTAAATAAATTTGTTAATCCCAAAACCATGTGGGAGCTTTAACAAACTACTGGTATTACCTCCAACTGTGCAAGTGGCTTCTAATGATCTTGTTATATAGACTGCCTGTTCTGAATGCAGACCACCAGTGCCTCATTTATGCTACACTGTGAATTCCAAAATAGAATGGAACAATAGGTATCAAACATACACATGAACTAGCAAAGCTGTTCACAAGCTGCTATTCACAACTGTGTTTCCTCGTCACAGAACCTTTACCAACAAGTAGGGAAGATTTCCCAAAACCAATGCATTAAAAACTACATGACTCCTCAGTTAATAAAGTAGTCTACGTTCAAATGCAACAAAATCTGGGCAATACCCAGGCTTGAGCTGACAAATGGCAAATAACATTTGCGCCACACAAATGCCAGGCAAGACCATCACCAATCAGAGACAATCTAACCACCACCCCTTGACAGTCAATATTGTTACCATCACTGAATCCCCCACTATCAACATCCTGGGGGTTATCATTGACCAGAAACTCAACTGGACACACCACAAAAACACACTGGCAACAACAGCAGGTCAGAGGCTAGAAATACTGCGGTGAGTAAGTGACCTTCTGACTCCCCAAAGCCCATCCACCACCTACAAGGCACAAGTCAGGAGTGTGATGGAATACTCTCCACTTGCCTGGATTGGTGCGGCTCCAACAACACTCAAGAAGCTTGAGACCATCCAGGACAAAGCAACCTGCTTGATTGGCACTATATACTCAAGCATCCACTCCCTCCAGCAGTGTGCACCATCTACAAGATGCACCGCAGAAATTCACCAAAGATCCTCAGATAGCATCTTCCAAATCCACAACCAGTGCAGCAGATACACAGAAACACCACCAACTGCAAGTTCCCCTCCAAGCCACTCATCATCCTAACTTGGAAATATACTGCCATTCCTTCACTGTTGCTGGGTCAAAATCCTGGAATTCCTTCCCAAAGGGCATTGTGGGCCAACCCACAGCAGATGGACTGCATCGGTTCAAGAAGAGAACTCAACATCACCTTATCAAAGTGAATTAGGCATGGGCAATAAATGCTGGCCCAGCCAGCAACAGCCACATCCCACAAAAGAATAAGAGAAACTCGTGCAATCTGCTGTTCCTGCAGGAAGGAAGGCAGGAGAAGTGAAGGGCTTTTAATTCGGCAATGTGAAATCGTACCCGAACCACACCATCTTTCCACCTCCACCAGCATCGAGTTCTATGTAGTAAGATCAATGGCTGCCCTTCCCACCCTTCCCCATCATTAACTGGACAATTGAGTACACCTTGAGCCTCACTCTGTCACCAAATGGACACACTGGAGACAAAGAGATTGCGCCCACCAAGCCATGAATGGGGTGACAATCTCCAACAATGCCATAGTACCTCAGCGATGGCATAGGCATTAGTCTTGGGGACCGGCCACACTCTTTTCCTGGCTTCTGAACCCCGAGATCCCTCTCCCCAACTATTGGCAACTTTATTCTCTCAAATTACTTAACTTTGTGCTTGATTCATTGACTCGACTTGTTCTCTCATCAGCAGCTACAGCCTTCTACATCATGTGACACAATGCTCTGATTAGCTGGTCACAAGAGGCTTCCACCTACAGTACAGTGACCTAATTCCAGATGCAGGTGGCTTTGAAACTATAGCAGCAGATTGAGTGAAGCTTAGAAGATGCAGCTGGTGTTTCTGGCTGGTTTTGCAGCTGACAGGAAATTTTTAAGAGAAAATTCAGCCCAACAATTTGGAAGAGAGTTGAGCAGAGAGTTTGATTTACCCACAGTAATTGAATGATGCACTCAAAGAATGAAAAATTGCATATTTTAAACTCAATTTTCCCATAAGCTGCTGTAAAAGTGGTTCTGAATTTCAAATGATAATTTAATGGTTCTCAAAAGTGCTTACAATTAGGCACCAAAAATTCTCTGATAACCAGGAAAGCTCAGTGGAATTCAATACATGTCCCTGGGGTAAATGAGGTGGTGGATGGGAAAGTAACAGGTCAAGACTCTGCTACATTTTACCAATTTAGCCTATGACAGGAAGGCCTTTGGTAACACTTGAAAAACTGACTCAGAGTAAAAGGAGCCTAAAGCTTGCATTTCCTTTCCTCTGTTAGGCTGAGAAAGGTTTTCTATTAAATGGATTAATACAGCATTGCTGTTTTCCTAGGCAAGTATGTTTTTAACACTTCTGGTTAAACTAAATAAGAAGAATTCACGGAGTTCTTTTCCAAGGAAGAGGCATTGACAACTACACTCAATCACTGATGACAGTCTCTTGCTCCTTTTGCTCTGAATATCTGAAGGATATTGAGTAGTTTCTCTACTCACTTGCAAAAAAACATTTGTGGAGAATAATGTTTCCTCAGTTATCACCAGTACAGTCAATAAATTAGCCAGCTTCAGTTTTCTGCTTTATTTGCTTAGTCTCTGCATTTATGAATTCAAATGTGAATGATATATTTATAAACAGTCACAGTCCGAAAGCTAGCCTTGTACTTACAAACACACATTCTCTGTATTACCAAATGCTTCCCAGTTTTGCATTCTAGAGGACTGTTCTGTATAAAAGCAGATTTATTAGCAATTAAACAGTACTCTTCAACTGCCTCAGGCTGGTGCATGTGCATGAGCTACATAATTAAATCTCATGAAAAACAGGAAGATCAAAATAAATAACTAAACCCAAGGTTAAAAGTACCCTTAATAATCTTAATTATACAATTTTAAACTGCAGCTTCAGGAATAGTATGTCCCCTTATTGAGCATATAGTTTACTACTAAAATTCCAACTGCAACCTCTAACCACTCATTTCTGTTTTTCTACACTTTCTAATGAAGCAAAAAAAAAAACTGATCAAAGTTGCATCATTAACGTTTATAACTGTGGCTGATTTTTCTTGCGAGTTGTTCTTGGACCCTCAGCATCATTAGACCCGAGGAGCAATGGTGTGTTACAGTTCATTTGGAATGTGCATTACTATGACAACGTGTGCTTTTATACATGTTACAGTGCGAACTTACCAGATAGTGACGTTGAAGAGGCTACAATTTTCTTTCCTTCACAGGCACACAGATCTCTCGCACTCTTACTATCTGCCAAGGGTGTGTGTTGGAAGGAGTTGCAGGTTGGTGGTCAACATATCAAACTGACTTAGTCAAGTCATGGGGTGGGAATGAAACCCAGAGCTTCTGGCTCAGAGTCAGAGAAGCCACACAACGGTACAAGAGCTCTCCCAGTAGACCCTGTAGGCACTCAATTTTCCTCTATTAGATCAGCTACAGAATTAAGGCAGAACTTATCTGAATTAACTTCGAGTCAAGGGTCCCATTCCACTGCCGCTGGTATTCTACCAGCGAAAGAGGGGCATAATACCACTTGTTGAGGCTGGCCAGTAAGAACTGCCAGTTCTTCTTTAGTTTTTTTTTCATTCACAGGATGAGGGCATCATTGTTAGTTCAGCATTTATTGCCCACCCCCAACTACCTACAGGGCAGTAAAGAGTCATAAACATTGCTGTGTGTCACATGTAGGCCATGTTCCTTCCCTAATGAATATTAGTGATTCAGGTTTTTTTTTCCTGACAATTGGCAATGGATTCATCGTCAGCATTAGCGTCTTAATTGTAGATTTTTTATTTACAAACATTGAATTAAAATTCTGCCATTCACCGTGGTGGGATTTGAACCAGGCTTCTTAAAACATTATCTGGGTCTCTTGATTAACTATTCAGCAATCATACCATAACGCCATCGCCACCCCTGCATGTTCAAGGAGGAATGGGGGACCATTCTGATCTGGCACGCCCTCCAACGTCAGCTCAAAGATGATATTTACCCACACAGCCATCAACACATATTATAACTCCAACATGCATAACTTGGTCCTACCTGAATAGCTCAAGTAGGCTCCACCAAGACTTTGCATTCTTGGGCCATCACCATCGCTGTTTCAAGAGTTGGCTGCAGTCGTAGCAAAAGGAGCTCTTGCCAGGACAACCTGCAAACTCAGAGATAGAATCTCTGAAAGAAGGCAGTTGGCCATTGACTTTATTGAGCCCCTGCCCAGTGGAGGCACAATGGGCTGAATAGCCTCTTTCTGCATTGTAATACTTTGGTGATTCTGTCAAAGCCAGCTCTGGCCAGGGGAGATTGCTCATGGCTCTCCAATGGTGAGTAGGGAAATTCCTAGAACCGATTAGATTTAGCTCCTGGTTTCCACCTTTCTGCATTCTCATGGCTCCACTCCAACCAGTCTTGCTTCAAACTGGAAGCACTTCTGTAAATTGACTCTTCTCCCATATGTCACCTTTAGTTCATCCCATAATATTCACAGCTAGGATAAACTTTGTGATGAATCACGGCTTAGTTCTTGTGCTGTGGCACAAAATTCACTGAACTTAACATTTTCTGGTCTCAAAAACCCAGGTGCCATGTGTGAATAACAACTCTGGTCAGCGAAAAAATAGTTGAAACTACTAAGTGGGTAATGTCTAGATTGTCAGACTGCAGTATCTAGCTAGGGTTGTCGATTGCCCACCTGTTGATGGATGCAGGCAATATCATGAGTGGATCGTACCAGTTAAAACTAGTCTGCGCTATCTAAAGTTAGCATGCACTTTTTAGAGAGGAGACACACTGTGGTTGGAGGTGGCGCTGGGAGCAATTGAAGCTGACATGACATCATCTCTTTTTTTGTAATTATCCTTATTGTCAAACTGGTAGTTTTGTTTCTTTCCCGCAAAGTTTCCCCAACAGTCTTGAAGAACCAGTGAGATTATAATCAGCACTTGATCACAACAGTGCCAAGCATTCTCCCTTAGACAGACCAATGTCCAGCTGTTCAATTAATGGCTCTGTAATCAAAATTTATATTTCTTACAAAACTCCCTTGGAGCACAGAGCAAATTCAATAATAAATGGTGCTCCTAAGGTTTACACGTCAGGAATAGGACAATCACAGTGATAAAAGAAAATGGGAAATAGAAAGGAAAATGCAGTACGCTGAAATTTCCAGAAGCAAGTGTTAAAATATATTGAGAACAATCAGGAAGAAATCACAACAGGAAACTTCAATGGAATATTTTGATGCTACTAATTTCTGGAAAACTATCCATTGGATTGAAGTGACATTTTAGGGTTTGGTTTTAGCTTTCTTTTTAAACAGTTTCACTTCTACTTCTGCTATTGAGATAGTTAATAATTCGGGCAGCTAAGGCAGCTTTTAAGTAACCTAATTGTTGAAAATCAATTCAATATTTGACCAAGTATTACATCAAACAGAGAAGTTTGCAGTTGTTTGAGACCAATCATCTCAGCCTTATAAATTTGCAGTAGGGCTTCCTCAGAGGTTCAACCATTTTCAGTATTTAAATTAGGGATGTTCGCTTATGATTTGGGATTGAGAATTGTTTGCAACTCTTAAATATTAAAGCAATTTTAGCCATCCAATCAAGACATGGGCAATATGCAGGATTGGAATGATAAGTGAGAATTAAAATTTGTTTCACACAAGCTCCAGGCAATGGTTATTAGCCACAAATGGTAAAGCAGAGTCAGTTGCGTGCGATCAGGATGAGAGTTTATCCTATAGAATCTGCCCAGAGACCCACCATGTGACCTGGTTGCCATGGGAACAGGGTCCCACATTAAAACTTACTGAAAGTGGCCAGCTTTAACACCAATAGAGAAAAAGCAAGCAGCAACTGAGGCTAGTAATTCAACTTTTGATTCCCCTAAATCTTTTTTTCTACCTATTAGGAACACATCCCATGCCTGGATAAGTGCTGCACCAACAATGCTCACAAGGATGCCACCAACTTGATTAGCATTCCATTCACCACCATCAGCATTCATTTCCTTCATCACTGACATATTAGAGACTACCGTGTACACTATTAACAAAATGCACTGCAACAACTTATCAAGGCTTCTTCAACAGCATCTTCCAAACCCATAACCTCTACCACCTAGGAGATTAACGGCTGCAGATATTTAGGAACACCACCACTTGCAATATCCTCTCCAATCTACACATCATCCTGACTTGGAAATATTTCTGTTCCTTTAACATCATTGAGTCAAAATCCTGGAACTCCTATCTTACAGCATGGTGGGTATATCTACATTATCTTGATTGCAATACAGAAGGTGACAGCCCACCACCATTTTGTCAAGGGTTGTTGGGGATTGACAACAAATACTGGCCTTTCCAGCAACACTCACATCTGATGAGCAAACAGAAGAAACTGATGAAGTCTTTCACATCAATCTCAATAGTTAAATTGGGACTTAGTTTAACATTTCTGTCATCTCAAATAAGATAGCATCACCAATGGAACACTCGCTCATCAGTATTTCCGTCAAGGTTATGCTTAGACCACACTTTTCAGACTGAATGATGAGAGTACCATATCTGTGTCTAGCTGTAACATCAAGATAAATGGACTATTCCTTAACCAAGGTGGGATATTCAGGAAATAAGGGGGTGGGGAGTTGATAACCATACTGTCACGCTACGCTTCTTTGCATATGCTTCAACTGTTCTCTATTAGGTCTGAACGCAACTACTGCTAAGGTGTGGTGATATGGGTTTGGGTTTGTGCTGTACTTCGAAAATTTTGCATTTGTTCATTCACAAGGATGTCAATACTATTGTACATTGCCCAAGAAATTCATAAATTTGAAATGTTTTTGAATCAAAAGATTAAGTGACAATCAACAGAAGGTTTCAGAAAGAATGATGGTCTAATAATGTGCAAAGTATAGAGTTGTGATTCAGCAAGTGATATTTCAGACTTTACATTAAAGTATATAATTATCCATGCCTTGTAAAGTACATTGTAAGGTTAAGAGATGGAAGAAAAGACTAATGAAGCAAACAAGACACATATAGTTACACCTACCTGACGATGAATGACGATTACAGCAACCTAACCCCAATGCGACTTCAAATGAGAAACACCTTATTTTAAAAAGCAGATCTGGCATTAAGGTGCATATCTACTGGATTGTCATCAAATTGTTTGGAGTTATTAATGCAAACATTTAAACATGTTCTTATCCAGATGTTCAAAATATTTTGCTAAAATTTTCAGCAATGCAAATCTATTTTTTTTTTTGAAAACCATTCTTGGCACTTACCAGCAACTTTCAGAGATCCTGCTCCTGAACTGGTTATTGGAGAAGTTACTCCAACTGGCGCTGCACCCCTTTTCAGTGAACTGGTTTGTCCCGTAGATTGCTGTTTCTTCAGTTCTCCTTTTGTTGTTTCTTCTGCTGACTCAGTGCGGATACGTCTCCACTTTGTGTTTTGATCCATCTTAAGATTGCTGGCATCATAGCCACCCTCAGACTTCTTCTGACCTTTACTTTCGGAGCCGCTGTACCAGGTCAGACCACTCTCAACCATGGAACGCTTTTCTGCATCAGTTCGGAGCTGCAAAGCAATTTATACTGAACAGTGAACCAAGTGTTCGGCGCAAAAGTGAAAATCCAAACATTCAAAGCTATAAAGTCAAGATTCTAATAAGTAGTATAGCTAAATTTTGTCAACAATTGTATGTACCAACTATTAACAAATTGAGGTGTATGTCTTGTCTCAGAGGGCAATGAACCTGTGGAATTCTTTGCTGCAAAGGGCTGTTGAGGCTGCGTCGTTAAATATATTGAAACGGAGGTAGACAGATTTTTAATCAGTGAGGGACGGGTTATCAGGAAGGGTAAAGGCAGGAAAGAGGACTTGAGGATTATCAGGTCAGCCATGATCTCATCGAATGGCAGAGCAAACTTGATGGGCTGAATGGCATGCATGCGCTCCCACATCTTATGGTCTTAAACACAACATCCGATTTATACATGATACAATCCAGACATCTGGTTCAGGATTTATGAAACTCTCATGTGGTATAGAGTCAGGCGAAAGGTTATGAAAATAGACATAACTATCTGGTAAAACTGACTTATTGTCCTTTCTTCAGCTGCAACAGCTAAGTGCCTTTATACCCCTGATCAGTTTGTTGAGAGTCCAATTTCCAAAGTAAGTCTTAGAACATTTACAACATATTTGGAAGCTTTTGGTCCATCATATCTGTGCTGATTCTCTAGGAGAGTCCCACTGTCCCACAGCCTGACAATAATTGGCAGAAAAGATTTGCAAGGACCATGCTTTTTCGAAAAAAAAACCTGTGGCCAGAAATGAAAAAGAGGTGTTTTAAACCAGTCTTTGAAAGCATGGCTGATTGTTTTGAAAGCAAGTAATCAGACTTTCATGGCAAGCATTTTCTAAGCAACTGTTTGAACAGGCAGTCACTGAAGTTTGAGTTCCAGACAATTTGGATTGAGGGGATGTATGGATGGAGCTTTGGCTGGTAAAAAGAAGTTCATTGGTCTGTGAACTAGTGACTAGTTATCAATGACAAGGTTACAGAGAAACACAGGCAGAGACAGAGAGACACACGTGGTCAGTTTTCCCGAGTTTCGGAGTGGCCTGTGTTCTCTGCAGTCCAAAAACCCACTGTAAACCTGAAGAAAACTAGTTTATGTTGTTTCCTGCAACTCTGTTATAAGCTATGGCTTTTAACTGATAAGTCAGAGACTTCATTAAAAAAAAAGTGAACCAGCCACCTTGTGTCATTTGTTAACCGGCAGACGCATTTGGGGAAAGATGACTGAAGCAAAGTGCTGGCTAGCTGAAGGAACACAAGGCTCATCCCAACAACAGACTCTGGGAAAAGACTGATGAAGTCCTTTCCAGTTTTCCCATATGATCAACCATTTATTTCCCTTGTTTGATGGAGAGGAAGACAAGAAGAGACAGAGACAGAGACAGAAAGAGGAGAGAAGGGGATGAGAGGTTTATCATGTAGTGTTATATGTTGATGGTTTACCTGTAGCTAATTACTAATATATAGTAATTCTTGTTCAGTGTATAAACATGGTTCATGCTTTCTATTAACCTGGGTCTGAAAGTCAGGAAACTTTGCTAACTTGATAAAATGTTTAGCTTTTGTGATGATTCTGGGAATAGTAGAGTTCGACTTCAAGCTGGCTCCTCCATTTACCCTTTGAAAGCCATGGCTCAGTGTTTCTCCACAGCATTCGCAGCACTCCAGATCTGCACCATTAATTGATTAAAAAGAATTCTGTCCACCTCGATTCTTTAGCCATTCATACAAACAAGGAACAACAGTAGGCCACTCAGCCCTTTGAGTCTGCTCCGTCATTCAATAAGATCATGACTGGTCTAATTTTAAGTTCAAAGCTACAGTCCTGAATATCTCTGATAGTCTTTCATCCCCTTGGTAATTAAGAATCTATCTACCTCTCTCTTAAGAATGTTTAAAATTTCAGTATCCAGTATGTTTTGAGGAAGAGAATTCTAAAGACTCCCAAACCTTAGGAAAAAAAAATTATCATCTGTGTCTCAAATATTCATCTTAAAATGAATGTATTGGGATTATTATCCCTGAGGGCAATGGGAATGGATTTTCCAATGTACTGTGATAATACTGGAGACTGGATAGCATTGTCAATATCTTCCGACAAACAGACCACAGCCCAAACACCCTGATCAAATTCCTCTCAATCTTCTTATTCCTAAGGAGGAGAACAACCATAGCTTCTTAGAGAAAGGTTATCAATATAACATTGTTTCTCTTGCCATAGCTGCCGCTTCTCTTGCTGAGTATTTCCAGCTCTGTCTGTTTCTACTACAGATTTCCAGAGCATGCACTATTTTGCATTTGCAATGAAGAACATTTAAATTTGTTCAATCAGCAGGCAAACCCATTTGTAACTGATTAGAGACTATTTAATGTTTTTAAAGCTCCACAGGATACACTTGCATCACTACAGCCTGACTTAGGTTTGAATTAGGTCCCAGAAGATGGATGGACAACCCACAAGTCTATTTTGTTACTATGCTTTAGATCTTTCATACACCATCAAGCTATCATTGTTACTAAAACCAAATACATTTGATTGTAATAGTTAGCATGCAAACAAAAGAACTATATAACATTAACAGCTGACCTCCTGTCATTTCATGCCTTGACATCTTTACCTTCTCCTTACAATTGGGAGAAAGAAAATAATGTTAGCTTAACATTCAGTGTATAGTATTAAAAAGGCCACACCTGGATATCTTGGCCAATAGGGAAAAGGATAAAAGTAGACTACGATCACAAAAGTCACATTCTCTTTTTTGTTGCTGAGACTAACCACTTTCAAAGAAAGATGGGACGAGGCCGACTTGCCTGTTTATGTTTCCAAGGGAAAAGAATTGACTAAAATGTATAATGCATTGAGTCAGCTCCTGTTATATATTCCACAATTATGATCGATCCTTGTATAATTAATGATGTTACACTTGAAATATTTTACTGGTAAACATGAAGGTTTGACGTGTACAAAAAGCAAAACTAACAAGTTTCCAAAATTTACAAATATGGTTAACTTTATTCTGCCTCATTAAATTCAGATTAAACTTTACTAAAGACTCAGAAATGTGCTTGATGACATTTCAAGTCTTTATTGCCAAATATAAACTTTGCAAATGAATTTTGTGGGAAGTTTGAGAATGTAAATTTCAAAATCAAACAGATTAACTCAACTTTTATAGAGATAACAAGGTGTGGAGCTGGATGAACACAGCAGGCCAAGCAGCATCAGAGGAGCAGGAAAGCTGACATTTCGGGTCTAGACCCTTCTTCAGAAATGGGGGAGGGGATGTGGATTCCGAAATAAATAGGGAGAGAGGGGGAGGCAGATAGAAGCGGGGTAAAGGAGAAGATAGGTGGACAGGAGACAGACAGGTCAAGGAGGTGGGGTTGCAGCCAGTAAAGGTGAGTGTAGGTGGGAAGTTAGCGAGGGGGTAGGTTGGTAGAGGGAGGATGGATAGGTCAAGGGGGCATGATGAGGTCAGTAGGTAGGAGATGGGGGTGGGGCTTGACGTGGGAGGAGGGGATAGGTGGGAGGTAGGACAAGTTAGGGAGGTGGGGACGAGCTGGACTGGTTTTGGAATGCGGTAGGGGGAGGGGAGATCTTGAAGCTTGCGAAGTCCACATTGATACCATTGGGCTGCAGGGTTCACAAGCAGAATATGAGTTGCTGTTCCTGTGACTGTTGGGTGGCATCGTTGTGGCACTGCAGGAGGCCCAGGATGGACATGTCATCTGAGAAATGGGAGGGGGAGTTGAAATGGTTTGTGACTGGGAGGTGCAGTTGTTTAGTGCGAACCAAGCGTAGGTGTTCTGCAAAGTGGTCCCCAAGCCTCCGCTTGGTTTCCCCGACGTAGAGGAGGCCACAACGGGAACAGCAGATGCAGTATACCACATTAGCAGATGTGTAGGTGAACATCTGCTTGATGTGGAAAGTCTTCTTGGGGCCTGGGACAGGGGTGAGGGGGGAGGTGTAGGGGCAGGTGTAGCACTTCCTGTGGTTGCAGAGAAAAGTGCCGGGTGAGGTGGGGCTGGCAGGGAGTGTGGAGCGGACAAGGGAGTCACAGAGAGAGTGGTCCCTCCGGAAAGCAGATAAGGGTGGGGAGGGAAAAACGTCTTTGGTGGTGAGGTTGGATTGCAGATGGCGGAAGTGTTGGAGGATGATGCATTGGATCCGGAGGTTGATGGGGTGGTACGTGAGGACGAGGGGGTTCTGTTTTGGTTGTTATTGAGGGTAGGGGGTGTGAGGAATGAGTTGCAGGAAATGCGGGAGACATGGTCCAGGGTGTTCTCGACCACTGAGGGGGGGAAGTTGCGGTCCTTGAAAAACGACATCTGAGATGTATGGGAGTGGAATGCCTCATCCTGGGAGTAGATGCATGAAAGCGAAGGAATTGGGAATAGGGGATGGCATTTTTGCAGGAAGGTGGGTGGGAGGAGGTGTATTCTAGTTGGAAAATTGGAAACATTCTTGGTCCAACTTTCACATTGATGTGGAATGTTCTCCTTGACTACAAACGGTTAAGAGGGGTCAAGGAGGTTCAAGCAATTGGAGCATGCTGGAATGGTCAAAGAGAGCAGCAACAGCACTCAATGGAAAAAAAAAACGGGCTGGCAAGTGAAGGTATTTTTTCATCTCTCCCATAATTACCTCACTGGAAGAACACTTTGTAAAAAAGGTTTCATATGTCTGCTCATTTTTTGTGTGGTTTCGAGGATGATGAGGTGCAATGATATTCCTTCATGGTGTTTCAAGACATGACGCATTGAAACTATGCATTACATGTTGAAATAGAAAAATTAAATCATTTCATAAGTATTTAACATAACCATAAAAGACAAAACACACCAGTGAGAATAAAAATGTTTTTCAATTTACTGGATCAATATTATACAAGTGCCCTTTCAAAGTTTGTAAGTTCTGAAGTGCAGGCAGTACAAGGCAATCCTCATTATGTATAAAAATGTACATCTTCTACAAACGATAAATACAAATCTGTGGTCAGCACTATGAACTTTGTCAGCTAGAAGATAGCTTTACACAAATTGCCTCTTGTATACAAGAAATTAAGCGTTGTGAAGTTTCCAAGAAGCAATATCTGTCTGGAATCTTCAGTTTTCCAAACTTTAATATTCCGAAATAAAATATTCTGGAATTAACAAAACCTCACCAAAGCAGGTTAAAACAATAGTGAATGTCAGGAAGAGGCAGCGAAAAACAAGTCCGTCTTTTTGATTCTCTTCAACTAAGGCAATCTTATCCAGTTGAAAAATGTTCCCTGGGCAGGAGTGGCTTTGGAAGGACAATGAATTGTAAAACTCATTTACTCACTACTATTTCTTCTAATGGAAAAGATTTTGCCCTTAAAGATGTAGTGACAAGTTTTCATAAGCTAACCCATTAAGGATTATGACCACCATGTGGCTTATAATTTAAAGTTACGCTTTTTGGAAAAAAGCTGGCAGATGCTACTGCCATTCCATCAGCAGTGAATGTAACTTAACAAAAAGGGGGTTGTGGCTACTTACTTTGAATTGCAGTATCTAATTACTACATCGCTCTCCCAAGAGTTAGAGTGCCAAACTTCACTGTCATCAACTGTTGAATGCTTCGACCAAAGATTTTAAAAGGAGAACAAATGGACTCGAATTAATCTACAGTGAACACAGTTGTCATGGATGCCATTTATATTGTCCATCATCATACTGTCCATTTCACCAAGAGTATCAAATGTGAATTCAATTGTCTTAAATATTATCCCATCAGCAGATAAGGATATGCTTAGCTTACAGTGGCACAACCACCAATTGGAAACTCTCTATCATATTTTAAATAGACAGTCTTGCTGTCCAAAAGAATCTTCAAAATAATTAAGCAGTATAATTTAAGTTTGTATTGTGTCATACATCTGAAGATCAAATTACATTAAAACTATATCAGGGTACATCTTACAGATTTTTACAGCCAGCTCAATGAGGCAAAAGATGATGAAGAATGTGCAAACACAATTCTCTACCCCTTTAGGTATGACGGCACTGTGAGGGACAAACACAGAAATCTAGGGAGTGTGCAACACAGGTATGGCCATGAAGGCAGATGGGCCTCAAAGACTGCCCAAAGAATTGCTCCCCCTATCCGCTACTAGGAAGTTGGTGTCACTGGCTAATCCAGCACTTATTGCCCAACCCTAATTGCCCAGAATGCAGTTAAAATTCATGCATATGGCTGAGAGTCTGGAGTGACACATAAGCCAGACCAAGGAAGGACAGGTGATTTCCTTCCCTAAAGTACATTAGTGAACCAGGGTTTTTACACTAGTGGTTATATGGGTACCATTTGAAATATAGAAAATGGGGTCAGGCTAATGCCATTCTGCCCTCCCACCCCACTCTTAAGCTAGCTTTTTTTTTTCATTCCAGACATTTTTTTGGATTCAAACCCATGTTCCCAGAACATTAGCTGGGGACTCTAGATTAATGTCCAGTGTCGTTACCACAACACCATTATTGCAAAGTGATTACCACGAGTACCGTGCCTCAGCTGGTGAAACATTACTCCATGTTTAACGCCACCCGGAGAAAGCACTGGGAACGCCAAGGGCACAGAATGCATTCTAGTTGGGGAAATTCAATGTTCATCACCAAGAGTGGCTCAGCAGCATCACTGCTGACTGAGTTGGCTGAGTCTGAAGGGACTTGCCTGTTCTATTAGGTCTGCCACAGCTGTTGAGGGAGCTAACAGGTGGGGTAAAGCATAGTTGACATCATCTTCAATCTGCCTGCTAAAGACACATTTGTCCACGACTGAATCACTAGGAGTAAACATTGCACAGTTCTTGTGGAGACAAAGTTCTGTCTAATCATGAAGGATACTCTCCCATGTGTTGTGTGGCACTCTACTGGGCTAAATGGTAAAGACTTTGAACAGATCTAGCAACTCAAGACTGGACATGCATGAGAAACTATGGGCAAATCAACAGCTGAATTGTCTCAAGCACAATCTACAATCTCATGGTTAGCATATCCCCCACTCTACTATTACCATCATGCCAGGAGATCAACCCTGGTTCAAAGAAAAGTGCAAGAGGGCATACCAGGAGCACTGTGAGGGATTAACCTCATGCAATTACAACATGGTTTTATGAAGCGTAAGTCGATTCCCCCTCTGATAACTAAAACCTGAACAACCAGAGAGTGTGGCCTCGTCTCATATTCTGCTTAAAAAGTGTGAAAAATGGTATAACCTGCCTCTCAGTTATAAAGGAGGGGTTAAATAAAATGAAATCCTTTTATTTATTCTTAATCAACAAGTAACCATTTATTTATCTAACTCTAACAGTGAACAAATTAACAGAACTACTAACAAACCAAACAATTTCTCCTTAACTACTAATTGATCCTAAATAAAACAAAATTCCATTGGTATTTTGTTCCAATAAATAGAAGTCCCACTTACATAAACCAACTAATAATAAAAAAAAACACAATCTCTTGAAAGTACAGCTAGGATACATCTTCCGGAATGCTCCATGCCCTCTCGACTGATGCTCAGTCGAGAACGCATTTCTCTGTCGAATTTGTGAGTCAGGAGCACCTCTCTTTGTTGAGTTCTCATGTTAGGAATGCCTCTCTCCATTGAATTCTTGACTCAAGAATATTAGCTAAGAGTGCCGCTATACGTTAGTTAGATGATGGGTGTCTGAGAGCTTAGATAATTCTATGAGAGCCAGTGATTTTTATCTTTAGGGCGCATGGTTTGTTAACTCTATCAGATGGCTGTTGCTGTCACACCGATTTTCAAATGCCATCGTTTATACTCCTGATGACTTATTAATTTCTTACAATAGGATTGGTCCTAGGTTGTCAAAACCATCAGACTTCAATTAAATTGGTCTTTAGTTTTGAAGCGCCTAGTTTAAATTAATTGGCTGATTTTCAAACTGGTTGCCTTAATAACAGAACAACCCACTGCCTGGATTACTAACCACACTGCCTTTTGATACAATGTTTCAATTTCAGGAACTTTCCGTGCACCTGCACATTTTTTTAAAATCTCCAAGCCTAGAAAAAACATCATCTTTTAAAAGAACCACACATTCTTCCCCTCTATCATTTTACAGATATCAAATTCCAATGCCCTGCCTTCCAATCCACAAGTATTCTAGCCAACTTTGCAACAATGGGACTGACTGACACGAAACATGCCAAGTAACATGAGCAGCAGATAACAGAAATGAGCCATTTCACAACCAATAGATCAGATCTAAGCTTTGCAGTCATACCATATCCAATCATGAATGCTGTGAAACAATTATATAACTCACTGGAGGAAGAAACTCCACAAATATCCCTAGCCTCAATGACTGGGACCCCAACACATCGGTGCAAAAGAGAAGGCCGAAATATTTGCAACAATCTTTAGCCAGAAGTTCTGAGTGGATGATCCATTTTGACCTCCTCCGGAGGTCCCAAGCATCACAGATGTCAGTCTTCAGCCAATGCAATTCACTCAAAGATGAAGGCACTGGATACTATAAAGGCTATGGCTTTGATGACATTCCAACAACAATACTGAAGACATGTAGTCCTGAACTTGCCATGTCCTAGCCAAGCTGTTGCGGTACAGCTACAATACAACACTGAATTTAACTGGCCATGTGGAAAATTTCTCAGCTATCTCCTGTGTACGAAAAGCAGGACAAATCAAACCCAGCCAATTACCACCTCATCAAACCTACTCTTGATCAGAAAGGGATGGAAAGTGGTATCAATAATGCTATCAAACGGCACTTCCAATGCAATAATCTGCTCACTGACACCCAGCTTGAATTCTGCCAGGGCCACTCAATTCCTGACCTCTTGGTAGTCTTGGTTCAAACATGCACAAAAAAGCTGAATTCTAGAGGTGAGGTGAGAGCGATGGTCCTTGACATCAAAACCACATTAGACCATGTGTGGCATCAAAGATCACAAGCAAATCTGGAGTCAACGTGAATCAAGAGAAAGTGTTTTTTTACCGGTTGAAATCATACCAGGCACAACGGAACATCAGAGGAGCAAGAAGGCTGACGTTTCGGGCCTGGACCCTTCTTCAGAAGGGTCCAGGCCCGAAACATCAGCCTTCCTGCTCCTGATGTTGCTTGGCCTGCTGTGTTCATCCAGGTCTACACCTTGTTATCTCAGATTCTCCAGCATCTGCAGTTCCTACTATCTCAGGCACAAAGGAAGATGGTTTTTGTTGTTGGAGGTCAGTCATCTCAGCTCTGCAGACGTTCCTCAGCACATTATCCTAACCAATCTATTCTGAATGTTATGACATGCTCCAGAGAAGCTGAGACTTGAATCCGGGCCTCCTGGCTCAGGAGTAGGGACACCTCAACAAGAGCCCTTAGTGTTTCAGGATAATGTCCCAGGCCCAAATCATCTTCAGCTGCTTCAACAATAAGCATCCCTCCATCATAATATCAGAAATGGGGATGTTTCATGATTTTTACAGTGTTCAATACTAATTGCAACTCTGCAGATAACTGAAGTAGACTATGTTCAAATGCAGCAAGACCTGGACAGTATCCAGGTTTGGGCTGATATGTACCACAAATATTACTTGGTACCTAAGCATTAAGCAAAGACCTTCCTTGACAAGAGAACCCAACCACTGCCACTTGATATTCAATGTCATTACCATCGCTGAATCCTGCCCCCCAAAAGAATTAACATCCTGGGAGATTACCATTGGCCAGAAACTGATCTAGCCATGTAAATGCAGCAGCCACCAGAGAAGATCAGAACATAAGAACCTTGTAGCAAGCAATTCACTTCTCAACTCCTCAAAGCCTTTCCACCAACAATAAGTTACAAGACAGGAATGTGATGGAATACTCCCCACCTGCCTTAATGAGTACAGCTCCAACAACACTCAAGCAGCTGATACCACCCAGAAGAAAGCAGCCCATAAACAAACATCCATAAACTAACATTCACTACGTCCACCATCGACACTCAGGAGCAGTGTGTACCATCTACAAGATGCATTGCAGAAATTCACCAAGGCACCTTATACAGCATCTTCCAAACCCACTACTACTAGCCCCTATCCTTTCAGATGGTAAAGACACATGTAAACACTGTCACCTCCAGACCACCCACCATCCTGACATGGAAATGTACTGCCAATAGTTCAATGTTGTTGGATCAAAATTATGGAAGTCTGTAACTAACTGCATTGTGGGTCTATCTATACCAGCAGCTCATCACCACCAGCATCTCAAGGACAATTAAGGATTGGCAATAAATGCCAGTCCAGCATTAAAATCCCATGAATTAATTATAAAAATGACATTCAAAAGTAGCATCCTCAGATAACTCCCTTTACCACGTCTTGAACTCTCTGGGACATTCTCTTTTCTCAGCACTGCAATTAATTATCTAGACTTTGGTGCACTGGGGATATTTTCAAAGTTTGCACTCAATATAAAACCTGGAAACCTGTGAGGAAGATTGTGTAAAACTTTAATGCATAATGACAAGTTGGTGGAATGGACAGGTAGATGAGAGATGAAGCTCAAAGTGAAAAGTATGAAGTGATACATTATTACAGAAAGAACACAGATACATTATAAAGAGTTATACTCTAAAAATGGGTGTGCAGTAGGAAATATTTGGATGCGTGTGCGCATGAGGCATTAGAATCATCAGCAAATTTTGAACGAGCAGTTATTAATGCATTTGGTACCCTCAGCTTTATGAATGGGGGAACAAGGAAGTTATACTCAACTTCTGTATGACTCTAGTCAGTCCTCAGCTAGAGTATTGTCTACAGTTCTGGACATCACAAGTAAGGAAGGATATGAATGGATTGGAAAGAGCACATTAGATGTTTATCAATGTGAAGTTTTCTTTTTAAATCCCCGGGAAAAGTTAGAGGATATATCAGAGGAGGTAGGATGTTTTCCTTGAAGAAGAAAAGGAGATGATGATACTGGATACAAGTTTTCAAAATCATGATTATTCTGGACAGAGACAGGAAGAAACTGTTCCCGCTCATTAACAGACCAAAAATGAGAAGGCACAGTTATGATTCATTTGCACAAGAAGCCAATGCAATGTGAAATAAAATGTTTTTACACAGTGAGTAAATATGGTTTGGAAAGCACAGCCTGGATGTGTGGTGGAGGTCAAGTTTAACTGGGTGATTCAAGTGTCTGTTAGTTGGATTATTTGAATAGCAGTGTGTGGTGTTACTGGGAAATAGCAATGGTATGGTACTTAGTCATAATGCTTATTTGCCACGTAAGTGAAGAGAGAATGGGCTGAGTGGGCCATTGAATGCAACAGTCAGGAGATTTGGTCCTTTGAGCCTGTTCTGCCAAGCAATAAGATCAAGGTTGATCTGGCATTTCAAATCCACTTCTGTATATGTTTTCCACAAATCTTGATTCCACTTCTTCAAAAAATCCAATTCTGTTTTGAATAAATTCAATGACCCAGTTTCCAAAGCTTTCTGCCCAACAGAATTCCACACAACAATGACTGGAGAAGAAAATTCTCTATTTCCATTTGTCTAGCCTCCCCTACAAGATCTCCCCAGTATCTGTTGTGTAAAGATATAAGCATCTAAAAGAATTAACACTGAGATGTGCTTTAAGCACCACCCACTAGGATCAAGGGAGTACAATCTACCACTTGGCTCTCAGCCTTAGATTCTGTAATGGTCTCTATGATAAAGATGTGACTTGTACATAGCTGCTTTCCTGCCCAGTGAATCAAATTTTGTTTAGACAAGAATCTCTTGTTGAACTATCGAGAGGTTTCCTTCCATTACCAAACATGCCTTGTAGATTCCTATCAGAGAAAGGATGTGGCAGTAAATTGAATAGATAGCTCATACAACATGATTAGCAGTGGCAAGGATTCAACTACAATGGAATCCACCTTTCATATTTGCTCATTCTTGCATTTCAGAAAAAAATCACCTTCATTCTTTTAAACACCATTGGATATTGGCCCTATCTGCTCATCCTTTCTCCATAAGAAAAGTACTTCATTTTATATTAGTCAAGTGAACTTTCTCTGAACTTCTAACAAAACTATTACCTTTTTCAGAAAAAGGAAAACAACAAAAAAAAACTGTACATGATATTCCATATACGGTGTCACTAAGGCCCCATAAAACAGCAATAAAATTCCAACTTATTTTTCATTTCTCTTGCAATAAATTTCAATATTCCATTTATCTTCCCAATTGCTTTCTATACCGAGACTAACATTGAGAGATTGACCAGGCCACTCAGCCTCCCTCTGTGCCAATATGTTCTGTAATCGCTTTCCATTACGGTGGTACTGTGGATCAGTGGTTAGCACTGCCACCTGATAGTACAGGGATCTGGGTTCAATTCCACAGCATGAACATTATTCTGCCTATGATAAAAGAACCCTTGTTTATGTGATGTTTTCCCATCTCCTCTGGATTAGCCAAGGGAAATGCAGGGCTACAGGGATAGGGTAGGGGAGTGGATCTGAGTAGGATGCTCTTCGGACGGTTGGTGTAGAATCAATGGACTGAATGGCCTGCTCCTACACTGTCAGGATTCTATGACTTAAACAGAGGACTAACTGCTGTATCATTAGGATCAAGCTGGTGAAGTCAATGGATAAAGTGTACTTATTGTGACCTATGAGTTTGTTCATAAGAACATAAGAACTAGGAGCAGGAGTAGGCCATCTGGCCCCTCAAGCCTGCCCTGCCATTTAATAAGATCATGGCTGATCTTTTTGAGACTCAGCTCCACTTACCCACCCACTCACCATAACCCTTGATTCCTTTACTGTTCAAAAATTTATCTAGCCTTGCCTTAAAAACATTCAGCGAGGTAGCTTCAATTGCTTCACTGGGCAGGGAATTCCACAGATTCACAACCCTTTGGATGAAGAAGTTCCTCCTGACCTCGGTCCTACATCTGCTTCCCTTTATTTTGAGGCGATGCCCTCTAGTCCTAGTTTCACCTGCTAGTTTCACCTCCTTGCCTCCACCTCATCTATTCCCTTCATAATCTTATATGTTTCTATAAGATCTCCGCTCATTCTTCTGAACTCCAATGAGTATAATTCCAGTTCATAAGCCTGCAAAACCTTCTGTTACTGAAGTTGCATATTTATAATATCTTTCATTACAACCAGACAGCTTAAAGCACTTCGCAGACATTGAAGTACTCCTGTCACTATGTCAGAAATGCGGCAACCATATTTCATACAGCACACTTCCACAAACAGCATTGTGATATTGACTAAACAAAACGGTTTCTGAAGTTGATGGAGACACAATACTGTCCAGGACATTAGATACAAGTCTCTTACTCTCCGAGTATGGAATTTTTACATCTACCCAACAGAACAGATGGGGCATCTGTTTAATGTCTCATCTGAAAGATGGCACCTCTGACAGTGCAGAATTTCTCCAGTACTGACTGCAGTGTCAGCTTTGTTACCAATCATACCATTCTCCAACAGAAGGGATGGAGACCAAGCCTGGGCACAGATACATGTTCAATATTGTTCGAAAGAAGATGGAAAATCTGTTTCCTTTCTTTCTCTCTCCTTCATGGAGGAGTTAGTGAAACACCTCGACACATGGTGGTGTATGATAATGGCAGACTTGTGACTCATCTGTTGTCAGCTGTGGCTAAAGTCCAGTGCCAAGCTACTTAATTAAATAACCAATGCAGCACTACTTTAGAACAAGTTGTGTTAGCAGCATCTATTAGTGCTGCATGCCTGCACACATTCAGTCTCCTTGACTTTCTTTGCTACAATTTATACAAATAACCTCATTCAAGGCACTTCGAATCAAGGTTTGAATCAAAGCACTTTATTGTGGTCTGCCCAATAGTCAAAAATGAACAGCTGACTATCCACAAAGGCAGTGAAAATCTTTAACCCAATGACTGCTCCAACTGATCCAGAATTAAATAATTTTGTAACGTACATAAATCCTACACTTTTGTTTTCAATTATCTGCAAATAGTTAAATTGCTTATAAAATAGCATGCATCTGATCTATTCTACATTAGCACAAGCACTTGCACAGTTAGTTGGAGCACGACATTTCAAACCTTAATAAAAGTAAACTGCAAGCTCTTATTTATAAACACACCATATTTAGAATCAAGATTTCATTTCAGTTAATTAAACATTTTAAAACACAGTTCTACACTGACATATGACAATTAGGAGTTCCCATTTTGTTTCAAGTTACTTGGATGCATCCTACAAATGATTTAAATGTTTCATAAATTAGAATCCGGTATTATAAACAGACCACAACAGATGTTAAACTTGTGGTGCACTTTATCATAACTTTCAGGCATCTGTTCTTTACAATGCATTCTCTAGCTAACTCATGCCCTTAAACTCGTTATTGCAAGAACATTACTGAATGCAATTTAGTTATTTGATACTTTATTGAATTAAAACCTGAAAAGCTTGAAATTTACCTTGTACAACTGACAGATACACTCGCTCTCAAAAATTTCTCTACCTGTGCAGTGTCTTACAACAATAAAGTCACTACACATTTCAGCAACCTCATTACTGCTTTCACTTTAGTTATATCTTTTGTCTTATCATATAAACATTATACTGAAACTATGCAACTTCCCAACTCTTATACGAGTATACTACTGTTTATCTCACAGTTACTGTCCATGGCTCCCTGCAGTTTATCACTTAAAAAAACAAAAAGGAAAATAAAAGTGTAGTTTGTCTCAGTGTTTGGTTAAAAATATTCTTCAGTGGCATTGTACACAACCAGAAAAAATAGCAACCGAACATTAGCAGAAATTTTGCTTCAAGATTAATGTCCAAAGTCACCATTGAAAAACTAGCAACAGAGAACCAGCTTCTTTTTAACAGACTTACTTCTTCTAATGGGATTTAGTAAATTCCTGATTACAGATGAGCAGTTACAAGCAAATAGAATCATTGCTATATATGTCTTTCAAAAGTTAACATTAACACAGCTGCACTACTGTACAAATCTCTCTGCTTTCTGTTATAATACACCAGATTATACATGTTTACTTGGCTGTTTTCCACATTACACATTATGAAGTGCCTGTGCAAAAACTATATAGCTTCAGCCCCTTTACTTCCCATTTGCATGCAACATCAATCATGCCCCTTTGCCCCTGTCCTGTTGTGTGCCAAAAACAAAGTGTTATAACACACTCCTTGGCTTGCACCCAAATAGTATGTTCGAACAAAAGAGGATTGTGTAAAACAACACAGTCATATAATACTTGGCAAAAATCCTCAAATATAAAAAGGGGAGGGGGCTTGGTAAAAAGCTTGAGAAATGCACAGTTCTTTCTTTCTTTCATGATTGATACAGAGAACGATGTCACAGCCAAAAAACATGAGATGAAAGAAAAGGGAGATAGAAAAACATTGCATAAATAAGTGTTCTTTTTACATAGGCAGAACTATGTTCATATTACTGTAGTTAATGCACGCTGTTGGACAATTCAGTCAAAAATAAGCAGCATTTGACTCTGTGAAAAAGGTAAGGACAAGAACAGCTGCAACAGTTACATCCTTGGACATAATAATTCTCCAATAACAGAAATAATTATAGCCTGGGGCAACAATCTAGATTAAACTAGATTGTCCAGAGATGGATGCTTTTGAAGAAAGTCTTGAATAGGTTATTAAAATATTCTGCTTACCGCTATCCCAGAATTTCTTCTGGAAGCAACTGGTGTAGTTGGATAAGAGTTGAGGGATGAGCTTGCATTTAAATCTTCAGAACTAAGGTTGTCAGAGGTGTCGCTGAGGCCACTGCTTACGGAACTACTTTCATCCCAACTGCAATAAACAATAAGAATAAAGTTTTAAAAAAAAAAGAAAAACTCATTACACTGATCAGCAATAACACTAGCCTGTAAAATGAATAGTAAAGCCTTTGCTGTTAGGTTTCTACAAAATATTTGATCATGTGATTAAACTGTCAACATTTTATATGCATTGCCGCAAAGATGATAAAAATAAGCACAGGTGGAACACCCTTTTTGGTCCATCCAGCTCACCTTTCCACAGAAAATTCCAATCCTTCCAGTTGGACTGGATAATTCACACTCAACCTGACCCAGTTACAGTAACTGATCAATGGAGTTCAACATCTTCAGTAAACTAATTCAAGTAAATAATCACTGTAAAATCAATGCTCTCATTCACTACTTAAATATCTTATTCAATGCCATGTCCACTAATTCTGAAGAAAATATAACAATTCACTACCTTTATTTACACAACTTAATCTGTGCGGCAAATTAGGAGTTAGATACAAATGAAAAAGACAAATCATAAGACTTAAACTCTATGTTTAAAGAAACTGATCAATATTGTTTGAGGTCCAACTTTGGACTCAATTTCCCCTTCCTGATTTTATTTCTGGTTTTTGATATTACATTTATGTAAAATTATTTCTCACATTAAATTTACTGAGTTCAAACTTGACATTTGACTTTTCCATTTATTTTTGCATAAATACTGAAGAAAACCACAGCATGTTCCTCTATCCACTATTTTAATGAAGGACAAAATAAATGGGAACCAAAAGAACTGTGGATGCTGTAAATCAGAAACAAAAGCAGAAAATGCTGGAAAAGCTTGGCATGTCTGGCTGCACCTGTGGAGAGAAAATCAGTTAACATTTTGGGTTGAATGACTCTTCCTCAGAACTCAAACCAATGCTCCCATTCACGATCTAACTTTCTTATCCATTGCTACGTCTATTAGTTCTGAAGAAAATACAACAATTCACTACCTTTCTCTCCACAGACGCTGCTCAGCTTTTCCAGCAATTTCTGCTTTTGCTTCCGATAAAGTAAATGGATTGAGTACAAAACAAACTTCTGTCATCTACTGAGGTCAGTACAAACCTGTTCTATGACCAAAACCACCTTTTCACCCAATTCAACAAGCTTGGAAATAAGAGATGTCGACGAAGCTGCTGAGTTTACCAAGTTTTTTTTTCTTTATTTTAGATTTCATTAAAGATTTAGCAGAATTTTTCACACAGATGTTTTCAGTAAAATAGCAGGGAGGAGACCTTGATACCAGCACATTACATGCTCACCCGATAACATTACCTACAATAGCTTCTACAATTAGACTGATGAATCGGAACATTATAGGGTGATAATGTTATTTTGCTGCACTGCAAACAAAATATAAAAGAGATAACCACCTGAAGACCCACAGACTGACAGACAACCAGGTCTATACTGTATGATCTGCATTATTTCAACATACACAGTTTAAAATAAAATGACACCTCTGGAATTATTGGGCTTAAATACCGAAGTAAGCCTTCCAACAGAGGATTATTTGAAGCATCATCAGCCAAGTTGATATAGCATGTTGACAGCTTTTCACTGTAGTGCAACTTGGTGCATTTATGGCTTGGGTAAGATTGTCAGTCAAGAAAGGGAGGTCATTCATTCGAAGATAACTGAATTGTATATTTGCAAATCTTCTCAGACATAGCTGAGGAGGATCATAGGTGAATAGGCGAAGCATAGCTGCCAATTAAGCTTGTTCGTACCTGCCAGAGTTGGGAGGGATGAGGAATTAAAATAATATTTCCAAATAGAAAGCGGATAACTGATAACTCTGAAAAGTGCTGCCTGGAAATGAGAATGTGATCATGGTCCAGAAGCAGATAGCACTAGCAACAGGGAAGAATGGTTTCAAAAGCAATAACATTTTCTCCTGAGAAAAATAAATAAAGCTGAAGCATGTGTGAAACCACAAAGCATAAACAGAAATCAAACACAGTCAGGTAGTGCTAAAAGTGCATGAGTTAACTCCTTTCAAGACGGGTTAGTTTCTGGTTTTGGCCATGACAGGAACAATCTATATCTATTCATGCTAAAGCTAAACTATGCTTACATTTATATGCATACTGTGAAAAAAAATTGTAGAAGGAGGACAGTAGATAATAAATTTAACAACTGAACTGAACTCAGCATTAGAGCTTAAAATATTACAGAATTTAATGGCAATATACAGGATAAAATAAGAATACTGAAGCAATCTTTTCTGCCTGTAATTCCAATATGTTGTAGGCAAAGAATGCCCTACAAGAATAAAGCATCAATTTTAAGTTCTTCATAACCCTTAATAATTCAAGCATTGGAATTACATGTTTACTAATATCTTGAATTACTTTTCAAATGAAATCATAGATTGTGCTACTTTGTGTTTGTCGCTTGCAGTTGGAAACCATTAGATTTCATGTCAATTGATGTCTTACCTCCAGGCAAACTTACAAGATGAACTTATATGTAGGACGGAAGTATTTTATAATCAAAAGTAGTCTATGTCAATCATTCCTTTTTTGGGGTAAATCTTCTACATTTTGATTTGAACTTATCGTTCAACGTGCATGAAAACGTACATGTCTAAATGGGACATATTTACATATGCCAAATATGCCCACCATATTTGCCAACTGAACTTAAAAAGTTATGGTTTGTTTTTGTTGCTTTTCTTTCATGTTGAATTGAAAGGGATAGTTTTTTTGACTGCATTTCTGGTGATTAATCTCACCTACTGAAAGTGCATTTTAGGAGCAGGTGTACGTTAGTTTCAAAATTTGTAACGTAACTACAGGAGAAGAATTCCATTACATATTGAATGTGAACAGCGAGTTAAAATTTCCAAAAAATATTCAATTTTCTAGGCCTCTAGTCAACCAACAAGATAATGGAATCTCACTCAAAATAAGTTTCGCTTATTTTGTGCTTATTTCATTCCAATGTTTGTTAATAGAATTCATTATGCTTTACCACTTCTATTGAAATAAAAGTAATTGAGAATGCTTTTGTGATTTACGAAATCAGTGAAGTATCGGTTGACTTTTAAAAAGCTTCCATACAGACATGCAAGAAACAAACATTTATAACAATGCCAATTACCTCTCTCACACAGCATACTATAATAGATTTTCAGATATACAACAAAAGAAAAGAGATTCTATTGATAGTTTTATGAATACTTTAAATAAGATAGAATGAAGTTGTAAAATAAATGGCTAGTCACTGGAGGCTACATAACAATATCCCAGATTCTGCTGGTAAAGGGAGTTTACTAGCTTTCAATATTAATAATAAATTGATCATCAACTTCTGGGGAAGATATGAATTGCAAATTATTATTTATCAATATTATAAATTTATCAATTCTTAAATCTTATTGAATCAGGACTTCCACTGTTCCTCCAGCAGTTCACCACAATCCCTACTGGGGCAAAATTTTATCAAACTGGAAAAGGAACAGAAAGGGGAACACTGCAAGATGTCTTGCTCTACAAAAATTTGATGGTTTACTCTAGAAGAGGCCAATTGCCTCATTGATAGAATGTTATTACAGTAAGGGGCTATTTGAATTGTGTGCTGTTAAATGTTCAATTAAGTGAATAAAGCCCATTATGGCATCACTTTACATTAGGAATAACATGTTATTCTTATTGTACACTGGTTTAGGAAGTGTTTAGTTCCGAATTGAAAACAGTTTCCTGTCATTAATTTTGAGAATTTGTGGCAAGATTCTAAATTAGAACCATATATTGGAAGTTCCTTTAGATCTCAATTCAAAAACAAATCATTACATACAAAAGAAAAAAAAAATCATGAAAATAGTTTGAGCATAATTTTACTGGAAAACTTAATCATTTAAAAATATTTTATTTGGGTAGTAAGTGGCACACCATGCTGTTTACTGCCACACCCTGTGAGGTGGAAACAAACAGAATACAGGCAATTAAGGGAAGCAGACAAGTCCAAATGTTAAAACGAATAGATGGTGATAGAGTCACAGAATCATAGAGATGTACAGCATGGAAACAGACCCTATGGTCCAACTTGTCCATGCCGACCAGATATCCTAGATAAACCTAATCCCATTTTCCAGCATTTGGCCCGTATCCCTCTAAACCCTTCCTATTCATATGCCCATCCAGATGCCTTTTAAATGTTGTAATTGTACCAGCCTCTACCACTTTCTCTGGCAGCTCATTCCATACACACAGCACCCTTTGTATGAAAAAGTTTCCCCTTAGGTCCCTTTTAAATCTTGTCCCTCTCACCTTAAATCTATGTCCTCTAGTTTTGGACTCCCCCACCACAGGGAAAAGACCTTGTCTACTTACCCTATCCATGCCCCTCATGATTTTATGAACTTCTATAAAGGTCACCCCTCAGTCTCCGATGCTCCAGGTAAAATAGCCCCAGCCTGTTCGACCTCTCCCAGTAGCTCAAACTCTCCAACCCTGGCAACAGCTTTGTAAATCTCTTCTGAACCCTTTCAAATTTCACGACACCCTTCCTATAGCAGGGAGACCAGAATTGCACATAATACTCCAAAAGTGGTCTAACCAATATCCTTTACAGCCACAACATGACCTCCCAACTTCTACACTCAAGGCAAGCACACCAAAGGTCTTCTTCACTATCTTACCCACCTGCGACTCCATTTTCAAGGAACTATGAACCTGCAATCCAAGGTCTCTTTGTTCAGCAACACTCCCCAGGACCTTACCAATAAGTGTATAAGTCCTGCCCTGATTTGCCTTTCCAAAATGCAGCACTTCACATTTATCTAAATTAAATTCCATCTGCCACTCCTTGCCCCATCTGATCACGATCCCGTTGTACTCTGAGGTAACCTTCTTCGCTGTCCACTATGCCTCCAATTTTTGTGTCATCTGCAAACTTATTAACCGTACATCCTATGGTCACGTCTACATCATTTACATAAATGACAAGAAGATGAGAAATTTGGATGGGGAATTGTGGGAAAATGATTGAATGGATTGTATTCAAAGACATGGACTGACTGAGCCAGATTTCCTATGTAATTCTACGTATGCATTCCTATGGCACGATTGAATTTATCACCGTCCTGTTCATCCTATTACTACAGCGTGTTGTTAATTGAACAATTTGACATTTGTGGAAAATAATGTTTGATACACACTGACGTGAAAGCATGGGCCTACGTTTTCTTACCAAGGAACTTTGTCGGAGTCAAGAACTTTTGCAAACTTGCATTTTGTTTTATAGGGGTTACCAATAGACCAAACTTTTCCATTGGGAAAGAGAGGATGGTATTGAGAGTCCCACTTACCCAGGAATTAGATGCTAGGAGGCCACAGGTGGACGATTGGATGGCCTGCCTTGTTTATCAGTTTCATCGAGCCAGTCGCCTTAGAAGATACAAGAACTTCCAACCCTCACTCCTCACACCGTCCCTGTGACACCTCCATGTCAAGTCATGCACTATACCCAGCTCTCACTCTCACCAGCCCCTCATTCCCCCATTCCACTACCTTACCAACTCCGGCCTCCTATATAAGCTATTCCCTGTAAAACCACCAATTCAACCCCTACAGCAACTCTAACTGTATCCAATAAAAACCAAAAGAACTGCGGATGCTGTAAATCAGGAACAAAAACAAAGTTGCTGGAAAAGCTCAGCAGGTCTGGCAGCATCTGTGGAGGAGAAAACAGAGTTAACGTTTCGGGTCTGGTGACCCTTCCTCAGGAAGGTTCTGCGGAGGGTCACCGGACCCGAAATGTTAACTCTGTTTTCTCCTCCACAGATGCTGCCAGACCTGCTGAGCTTTTCCAGCAACTTTGTTTTTGTTTCTAACTGTATCCAATGCGGGGACTCTTCATGAGCTGTATGGAGATAAAAATAAAATGGAATACAATGTCTACTTCTACATAGATTGTGTAAAGAATTTTCATGAAACTCATTACAAGCTTTTAAATCTCCCCCAACTAATTAATCCCCCATAGAAACAAACACCCACATCAAAAACATCTAATGCTTTAATAGCTTCTTCAAACTGTCAATAGAACTGGTAACTCAGAAACCCCTTCTGAAATAAGTGCAGCTTTTGGAACTGACTGAGCACTCTATTACCTAACAAATATTACGTAGCAAATAGACCTTGGTCAAGGACTAGTATTGAAAAGACAAACAGATAATTTCTTTCCTAACAAATACCATACAGCCTGACTTTGTTTTAAAACTCTCACTGACAGTTTTAGCCTCTTGCATTTCATATTTAAAGAGTGGAATAAAGAGTTAATAAACACTTCAGTCAAGACACTTAAATAGAACTTATTCACCATTCAAGTGGCTATCATCTACTACATATATATGTGACTCCCACCATGTGGGTAATGGCCCTTAAATTGCCACAACAAAATGCATAGCACCAAGTTCAAATGGACCTGAATGAGGTTTCCCCCACAAGAGTCATGTCCCAACCACATCCCACAACAGCAAAAAATTGGACTATCAGGAAATGGGGGCATGACTTCCATATTGGAGTCTTGGCTTTCCATTTTAAAAAATCTGAGGAATCATCCGGTCTGCAAAAATTTTGCCCCCAGGTATCAGAGTCAAATCAACTGTTGTAGGAGAAGAAATCTGAAACAATCTGTATTGGGTAGTATTTTACAGTAGGATATCTGCACTCGAAAGAATGCAAGTCTAGTCTGTTTTGAAGCATCATTTTAGAATTACTCGGACAGTGCTTTGCAATGCCTAGGCATTTTTTTTCAGAAACCTACCTGCCCCAGTTTTCAATGTTAGAGAAACAATTATGCTCCAAACTGTTCTCTTATAACATAACTTAATTGCTTTGACCTATCATGCCATAGTCAGCAGTACAAATCAAAAACTTTACCACTCTACAGATACTGGTGACTTGTAACTACAATACATCATATTTAGCCAACTAGCCTAACCCAGCCCAGCTTTGCACTTTTTAGGATATCCGTAATTCACAATCTGATCCCAAAACTCTGTAAATGTTGCTCTGCAGCCAGTTGTTTGAAGATATTTGTTTGTAGGCAGAGTCCATCTGTTTGATGTATCTATAATAAAAAAGCTGAGGAATCTGAAATACCACCATGACATATTGCACTGGAGCATCTAACAATGCTGTGTCACCATTTTATTCACTAATGACTTCTATTTGGTCAAGTTAATATAACCTGATTTTTATACAGGTAGGTTAGCACATTTTGCTGTTCTCTGAAAAGAGAAAACATGCTAATATTTCTATAGGCAGGCAACACCAATGTTTTAAAATGTTTAAATGATAGAACCCATTTGCCCTTTCGTGACAGCACTATTATTTTAATTAAACTGGAGAATTGCTACTCAGCAAGACAGAACTTGAAGACTGTAAATTCAGATTTTTGATAACAGAATTACTGATTCAATGTTGAAGTGCTACCTCAGCACTGTGAAATTTTGCTGGAGTGTTAGTCAGCCTGTTAGGAACATGAGGCTGGGTTTCAGAAGACCCCCGATCCCACCAGGCCGGTTAACCCTGTCTCACATCCCAGGAAGACAAGTAATAAGGGCAAAGGTGCATTGACTTCTCGTAGTGGCCATTAAATTGCCACTTTAGGACTTACAATGCTGGCAGGTTGATTAGATCATAGAACCATAGAATTCTAATAGTGCATAAGCAGGCTATTCAGCCCACCAAGTCCGTACCAACCCTCCGAAGAGTATCCCAGCCAAACCCACCTCCTCTTACCCAGTCCCCAGGCTAATCCACCTAATCTACACATCTTTGGACTGTGGGAGGAAACCACAGCACCCAGAGGAAACTCACGCAGACGCAGGGAAAATGTGCAAACTCCACACAGTCACCCAAGGCTTGAAAGAAACCCCGGGTTCCTGGTGCTGTGATGTAGCAGTGCTAACCACTTAGCCACTCTGCCACCCATTCTGGTGATTAAGTCACAGTGCATGCAGTCTGTCCCAGCACTTAATTGGTGTCATGGTGAAAAATCTCTGCCCAGCAATAACTCATCCAATTATTTCCTCTCCTGACCACTTCCCTCACCAACTCAAGGGACGGCAAAATTCCACTTGCTTGTTTTCAAGGCTTTGGCTTAATGAAGCTTCGGTAGTGAGAATTGTAACCTAGCAAGATGGAGTAGAAGATCATTGAAAAATGAGACACCTCATCCTTAATCAGCCTCTAGCACAAATAATGTTGATTTTAATTCAGCAGGATTTGATGGTGAGGGGGAATTCACCAACTCTCTAGAAACAGTCCACCAAATGCTATGGGCAGTTCTTTAGAGGCTTTAGTCTGTGGCCTCAGGAAACCTGTCAGCAATGCAACAAATGAGGGTTCATTCAGCATTATATGTGGTCCAGAGGAATTCATCTGCTTCTGTTTTATATCACTAATCCTACCCTTCAAGTTGACCCTTTTCTGTCCTTACAATTCAACTCCTGTTGATCCGACCATGGCCTCTATTTTCTGTCTTCACCATGCAAGCCTGCATCTATCCATAACTCCCCCTAATCTCTCCATGGTCCTTCCTCACTGCACTGAGTTATCCACCTATACCCCCAATCAAACCACATCAGCTTCCAACTACCACCACCCCTTCCCCATTTTTGCAATATCACGCCGCAGCTGTGATCTGGTGCTAAAGGCCTAGCCACCTTACAGGCTGAAAAACAGAGTCAAAACGTTTAAGTCAGTTCTGGCCCTAATATTCAGCCAGATCTCAAGGCAGTTCTCATTGCCTGGTTCCCTGCACACTACAAGTACCTGTCACCTCCCTAAAACATAGCGTTCAATTAATCATTAAATCGGTTGCAATAACATTTATTGTGATAATGTCCAATGTGAAGTTACACTGTTCATTTTCCCACATGATTTAAAGTTCCTACCTGCAAAGTGAATGATTATCAAATGACTGAAGTGAATAAAAAGTAACTTAACTAATGTCTAAACGCTGTTCTTCATTCTACCACTCTGTCTGAAATTATTCTCAAGTACTGATTTGCAGCAGCTAATTACCTTAATGACAGATTCACCTCTTGAAAAAAGAACGTAATATAGGGCCTGTAGCATTTACATGATAGCTGTACAATGAAAAAGGTACCTAAACTTGTACAGGATATTGGATAATGATGCCCGGTTTTAATTTGTCTTTCAGTTGAGAAAATCTGTCAAAATCCTTTCCCGTTCAATATCACAGTAGGTCAGACATCCCCAGAGGAAAATAGCTTTCAACAATTCTTTTAAATGAGTACTTAATTGCACTTGAATGAATTTCATTAAATTTGCTAGCATGTATTCCTAAATTTCTTGCAAGTGTCTCACTTTTGGTGGTGAACTGAAATAAATTGTTGTTAGTTTGTTAAAATCAGGTTGACCTTCTGCTAGTGTATTAAGTTAATTATATGGCTAATATATAGAATGATATCAAAGAAGCTTGGTCCAAGTTTGTGACATGGAATAGTCATCCTTTGGGATAAAACGCTTTGTTTGGTACAGCAGATGTTAGATGTGGGCTGTGTGTTTAATATTGTGTGTTATTATCAATAATGCCGTCACTACTTGTGATGACATTTGCTCAAGTTGAAACGAAAATTTGACACAATAGAAAATAGAGGGACAAATGAATAGTATAGCAAACATTCTACAAAAACGGCAAGATATCCAGATTTTTAAAAATGTTCATATGCCACAAACATCCCCTTTGGGCGCTGAATGGATGATATTTTATAAGTACATGAATGATGTTTCAGTGCTGGAGCAAACCTGATGATAAAAGGTATGAGGTGAAGAAAAGTACTACGCAATTCTAGAAAGAGAAACAATTTTCGGAAAACAAAGGGAGTTCATAATACATTGCAATTTGTGTGTAAAATCCACCATTAAGTTCAGAAATAAAAACAAAAAATCTCAGTTCTGACAGGACTTGGCTCTAGATCACATTGCAACCTTGGTCCAACCAAACATGAACAAAACAGTGGGATTCAAGGTGAAATCGAGAGGACTGCCCTGACGTCAATGTAAGATTTAACCAAAAGCGCATCAAGGAGCCAGAGTGTAACAGAAGGCAGGAATGTGATGGAATACCCACCACGTTCCAGGAAGCTTCAGCAACACGCAAAAAGCTCGACACCGTCTAGGACAAAGCAGCACATTTCATTGGCACCACATCCACAAACATTCACTCTCTCTACCCCCGACATTTAATAGCAGTAGTGTGCAGATGCACTGCAGAAGTCCATGCAGACTTATTAGACAGCACCTAAGCTTTTGACTAGGACAATCTAAAAAGACAAGGGCAGCAGATACATGGGAACACAAACACACACACAAGTCACAATAAAGTATACTGCTGGGGTCAAGATCTTGCAACACCCTCCTTAACAACATCAAATAAACTGTCACAATTCAAAAGGGCAGCTCATCACCATGTTCTCAAGAGCAATTAGGAATGAGCAATAATAGCTGGTCCAGCCAGTGACATTAAATCACATAAATGAAAAAAAAAAAATCACTGGAAAACCTCTGCACTGGCCGGAGACTCAAGTAGCACAAATGAAATTAGTTGTGATAGCTGGAAACCAATCGCCTTGGCCCCACACAACGGATTACACAGGATGTACAGCTCACAAGGAAACCATCTGGCCCAACCAGCCCATGTTCCACTTAAGCATCTTCTCAACTTTCCTGACTTAACAGTCTTATATTCCCTTCTCTTGTGTAGGCTTATTTAGACATTGAATGTCAAATCAAAGTCGTTAATAATTTGGGCGGCACGGTGGCTCAGCAGTTAGCACTGCTGCCTCACAGCACTAGGGACCTGGGTTCAATTCCACCCTCAGGTGACTGTCTGTGTGGAGTTTGCAAATTCTCCCTGTGCCTGTGTGGGTTTCGTCTGGGTGCTCCGGTTTCCTCCCACAGTCCAAAGATGGGCAGGGTAGGTGGATTGGCCATGCTAAATTGCCCATAGTGTTCAAGGATATGTAGCTTAGTTGGGTTATAGGGGAATAGGTCTGGGTGGGATGCTCCGAGGATCAGTGTGGACTTGTTGGGCCGAAGGGCCTGTTTCCACACTGTAGGGATTCTATGAAATGTGATGCGTTCTGCTCAGTCAGGGGAGATGGTGACACAGTGGTAACATCATCACTCATTGAGCAATTTAGAGACTGAAGCACTGTTTCAGATCCCACCAGGACAACTGGTGGAACTTAAAATATAGTTAATAATTCTGTGGGAATAAGAAGTAATTTTCAGTAATTAAGACCATGAGACTACCAATTGTAGTAAGCCAAATGGAATTTTTATGAAGGATAAAAAGGTACTGCAGATGCTGGAGAATCCGAGATAACAAGCATGGGGCTGGATG
>JAHRHZ010000271.1:23056559-23076992 GCA_024137785.1 Ginglymostoma cirratum | reverse complement strand
CATCAGAAATCATTTCTGATGAAGGGTTTAGGCCCGAAACGTCAAGTTTTCCTGCTCCTATGATGCTGCTTGACCTGCTGTGTTCATCCAGCCCCATGCTTGTTATCTGGAATTTTTATGAAAGTCCTTTAGGGAATGAAACATATCCTCATCTGGTCTGGCCTTCCTACATGTGACTCTGGACCCACAATGTGTTTGATCCTGAGATAATGAGGTGTATAGCTGGATGAACACAACAGGCCAAGCAGCATCAGAGGAGCAAGAAAACTGACGTTCTGGGTCTGAACCCTTCTTCAGAAATGGGAGAGGGGAGGAGAGGGGAAGGGGGCTCTGAAATAAATAGAGCAGAGGAGGCAATGATAGAAGGTGGATAGAGGAGCAGATAGGTGGAGAGAAGACGGACAGGTCAAGGAGGCGGAGATGAAGCCAGTACAGGTGAGTGCAGGTAAGGAGTTGGGTTGGGGGTTGGTCAGTGAGGAGGGAGGAGCTGGTAGGTGGGAGGGAAAACGGACAAGTCAAGGAGCGGGGACGAGATGAGCTGGTCTTGGGATGAGGTCGGGGGTGGGGAGATTTTGAAGCTTGTAAAGCTTCCTTGACCTGACCATCTCGTCCCTGCTCCTTGACTTGTCTCATCTTCCCTCCCACCTACCCGCTCCTCCCTTCTCACTGACCGACCCCCGTCCCAACTCCCTACCTACACTCACCTTTACTGGCTTCATCTCCGCCTCCTTGACCTGTCCGTCTTCTCTCCATCTATCTGCTCCTCTATCCACCTTCTATCATCACCTCCCCCTCTCTCTATTTATTTCAGAGCCCTCTTCCCCTCCCCCATTTCTGAAGAAGGGTCCAGACCCAAAACGTCAGCTTTCCTGCAACTCTGATGCTGCGTGGCCTGCTGTGTTCATCCAGCTCTTCACCTTGTTATCTCAGACTCCAGCATTGGCAGTTCCTACTATCTCTGTTTGATCCTGAAATGCTTTGGTAAATCACTTAGTTCAAGGGCAAGTGGAAATGGACAACTACTGCAAGGACCCATATTCCATGAAAGAATGAATTCAAAGAAAGCTACTTCTTGTGATAGTGTGTCCCATATGTTACCATTCCCCTGGCTATCTTACATTGATACCCTGCAGTTTTACTCACTGCCACATGTGGAAACACTGTCCACTCTTGTGAAGTGGAGGTGCCAGTGCTGGACTGGGGTGGACAAGGTTAAAAATCACACAACACCAGTTTAAGGTACGACAGGTTTATTTGAAAACACAGGCTTTTGGAGCCTGGCTCTTTCTTCTTGTTAATGAGAGAGGGGCATCAGACACCGAATTTATAAGTAAAAGATTAAAGAGTCTTGGAACTGATGCGAATGTATTGAACAAATCTAAGATGGCTGTTAAATCTTTAATCAGTTAGAAAGCAGATGCAGGATTTGATTGATTAATGTGCAAATGCCAGAATTTCTTTCAAGTGAAAGTTTTTCATAATTCACCTTGTTACCTTTCGTCTTCAAGAGAAAAGAGACTCAACATGTTTATTCACTCCTGATAAACATTGCCACACATCTCTGGATTTGTCCAGTTTGCCATTTGCCAATGTTTCCGCCCTTATTCAATGCTCCAAATCATTTTCTAATAATGACAACTGGAGATGTATTCAGTACTCCAGGTGTGATCAAATTCACAATTCCTAGAAAACTCAAGCTGTCCATGCTCATGTGGAACAAAATGGTAGGTGCCAAACGATATTCACATCACACACGTGTTAGGCAAAGTATTAACTACTTCTATTTGACATTCAATGTCATTACAAGCATGAAATCCCCATCATCCTAGGGTCTCCATTGTACACAAACTTAATTAGTCCAGCCAGATAACTACTGTAACTATTACAGACAGTCAGAGGATGAACATTCCATGGTGATGGATTTACCTTCTGGAAGAACTTTCACTACCTATAAAATAAGTGACAAATCAGGTGTACAATGATTACTTTCTATTTGCCTGCATGAGTGTGGCTTCAACATCAATAAACTGGACATAATTTAATATTTTATCCAAAACAGTCAACTTGATCAGTCCACTTCCACCACCTTAAAAATTTTTAGGTCCTTCACCATCAATGCACTGTGACTTCAGTACATTATATCTACAAGACACTCTGCTGCAACTTGCCAGCACTTCAACGATACTTCACAAACCTGCAACCTCTGCAATCCAGATGGACAAGGGCATCAAACTCAGAGGAATACCATGCCATCCAATGTTAGTGTTCTACCTTTCACTGTCGCTCAAAATGCTGGAATTTCTCACATATAAGTATTGTGCATTCACTGGCATCAATGACTGCTGTAGTTCAAGATAAAAGCTCACCACCACCAAATCCTTTAAACAATGAATACTGGTCTTGCAAATCACTGTAACACAGAGATCAGTCTGCACCGCTATGTCAATCACTTTGTGCAACTGGCAGCTCCCTCGTAACTTCCACATTATTTTTAAGAATTGCTGAATTTGCACATTTGTCTTTTAAACACACCATGGAAAGATAAGCTTCACACTCAACACCATAAGTGACATCAAAAATTGCAAATACAAAACAAAAATCACTCTCTCTGGCCCAGAAAGAGCATATAGTTAACTGCTTCTCGGTCAGTGTGTGCCTCTTGTAGCCATGACTTGTAAACAGGTAAACATTCACTGAAAAAGCAAGCAAACAAAAAAAGAGCCAAGAAAACCGTTGTGGCGAAAAGAGATGCAGTCAGATAAAGAAGCCACTTAACCCTCCCCACCTCGTCATATCAGCAAAAAATAATGTTTTCTCAGCTTCTTCCCAATCCTTAACTGATGGTCACATCTTTGACAAAGATATCAGATATCCCATTGATCTCTCTACAGATTGTCAATTACACTACCATTAAGTTCTGGTGCAAATGACATACACAAAATGGGTTGTTTCACTGAGTTGGCCAAGTAACATTTAACTACGAACAATTCTGTCCACAGGACACATACACTTCTAACATTGCAGCAAATATTGGAGAAACCGGTCTATATCCAATTCGGTCATCATGGGGTAATTATAGTAAATTAAACATACACAGTGTAGAGTTATGAACTGAAAAATAATGCTTCTGCATTAAATAATATTGCCATGTATTAAAATGTCTTATTTTAACGTGAATACAGGCTGGCTGCTATATAATTAGCCTTGTAATTGCTTGGTAGCATAAAAATTAAAGAGTGCTAAATCTTTAGCAGTATTAATCTTGCATGAGTAACTGTAACAATTCAATATTGCACTTTTAAGCCTTTTCTCAATATGGAACACCAATGACTTGCTTACTGATGTATTACATTCTACATTCACATTCAACCATGGAAATAGGTCAGTTGTAAGTGATTGGGAAATGGTTCAAATCCCAAGTACAGGCTCAGAAAGGCATGATGATGGATGAACAATATTACATGCGTGCCAAACCTAAAGGGAATGGGAACAGTTCAAGCTAAGTAAGCAAAAATTCAGATGTTTGAATATCTACATAGTGCTTGATCAATGAAAGTCACTTTTGACAAATTGAACACAGAATTAAAAACCAGTATGCAAAGCAGGAAAAAAGGTCACGGGAATAAGCAAAATAACAAAATATTTTAGCACACGGCCCTTTATAGGATGCTGCTAAAATGGATTGATACAACCTTGGCTGCAAGAAACATTTTCTTGGGGCACTCCACAGTCCCTTTCATGGGGGTCAGTGCTGCATATGTCCACAAGGATCTACAGCCAAGTTTTAGGCTAAACTGACCATAACCATTGCTCGATGGGATGGACTTATGCTACATGGCAGCCATTCTGATGGCAGATGGCACAATTCTGCACCTGCCTCTCTGCTGACCCTTACCGAGACAAGACCGGTTCCCACGCTCTTTGCCAGGTACATGAGCCAGGACCTACAGTCAGCAGAGGCACAACTCAACACAGCCTTTTGACAAGCATGGGGCTGGATGAACACAGCAGGTCAAGCAGCATCATAGGAGCAGGAATGCTGCTTGACCTGCTGTGTTCATCCAGCCCCATGCTTGTTATCTCGGATTCTCCAGCATCTGCAGTACCTTTTATCTCTGATACAGCCTTTTGACAGTCTTCGAATGTGCCTTCTTTTGTGGAGTCACACAAAGTGTAATGTACAGTGCTGATTATGACTGATCCTCTATCTCAATGCCATATTCTTCCTGCAGCCTAATGTTACAGAGACACCAATGATGCCCGACTGGTGCAGGTTGCTTTGGTATAAGGAGGCTTGACCAATACAACAATTCCTAAAGTGAGATAATTTCAATGCTGTCTGCAAAAGGACAGAAATGCCAGTGGATGGTATTACAGTATTTCTTGGACAGATTTATCTACAGTATTCCTCATTTTCTGAAGGCTTCAACTTGAGGAAATTCTCACTGACAAAACCATTTTGAAACAGCCGTTATGCTGGAGCCAAAAAAAAATACAGGCAGAACAAAACCGAGCACAGATTTTCTGCCCATTTATCCTGCTTGTAAATAAACTAAAAAACTGAATTGAATAGGTTTTAAGAAAGAACACCTGCCTTTGACATATACCCTTTCAAAAGTCTCATTTGGAAGTTCTGTCTCTAGCAATTGTGGAAGCTGAATTTTAACATAACCCTGACCTGCACAGTCAACTGAATAGAGACAAAACAGGTGAAAAACTTGGAACTGCCTACTTCAGCACTTCAATGTGACTAACTTTCCAGACATATGATTCCAGTCGGCTTCAGATGTTGTGTAAAAATAGCCTTGAATTCAATTTTTTAAATAAAAAAAATGCTAGGTTTGTCAAATGTTGATACATGGATGGGCAAAAGATCATGCAGAATGCCCACAACTTCCAAATGTCATTCATTACTACCATGTTTTGAATAGATTACTTGAAGAATATTTTTAAAAACTTATGGATCTAATGTAGAAAGTAGGATTAGTTTGAAGAGAGACAAAAATGAGGAAATAAATGAGTGGGCTTATATTTGCAAGACAAGGGTCAAATGATGTTCTGTACAAAATATGTCAATGGTTTCAATCTTAACACTCAGACAGGAGCACAGCGAAGTGAGTGGGTGGCCTGTCTAAGAACTGTTGCTGGAGCTTTGCTACACTTTAACAGCTGCTTTTCATTAACATCCTGCTTGCTGACTTCATGAACAAGAAGGGAGTGGGAATCAGCTGCCTGCTGGTCACAAACGGATGATAAAAGGCTGTCCCAAGAGACTAAACCATGAATAAGACAAAGTGATTCAGGAGTGGAACTGCAGTCAGGGAAGGCCAAGACAGAAACGAGAGGAATACAAAATGTTTCACGTAATTTCTGACCTCAGCTTTTGGGGCTTTTTGCCTCTTTATCAACTAGGGTAAGCCTGGTGGGAAGGTATCATTGCTACCTTCCCCAAGTCTCACATTAAAATGCTAGATTGAGCCCTGAGACATCAGAGTTTGATCTGCACATTGAGAAAGTCCCACACACTCAGGGCAGGTGCACAAGTGTCAGCACAGCGTACTTGGTAGCACTGAATCCTTTAAGTCTGAAGGTTCTCGGTTCAAGGCCTGCTCCAAGACTTGAAGGCAAAAAACAAGTTTGGTGTTAGTGCATTGAGGTGGGTCAGTTTGAGGTCCCAGGACACTATATCAAAGAAGAGTACAAGTTGTCCCTAGTAGATCTGACAATATTTGCCTACCAAATCAGCATCACAACAAACAGACTGGTGTGTAAAAACCAGCTGCAATGTTTCCAATACTACAACAGGGTTCAGACTTCAAAAGTACTTTGTTGGCTGTAAAATATTTTGAGACATCCTGTGGTCATAAAAAGGAGCGACATAAATGCAAATCTTCAGTTATCTGCTGGCATAATTCCATTTGGCCAAGTCAAGCGGGTCAGCTGATTCACATTAGCTCCCCTATCACAGAATTGTTACAGCGCAGAAAGAAGCCATTCAACTCAACTCGCCTACATTAGTTCAGGTGAGGCTGGGGATTTTCGGAAAACAAAAGCAAATCTTAATTTCACATCCCTTTCTGGAAACGATCTGCGCATGGACAGCTCTAGAAGCAAAGTGAACTAAAACCAGTATCATACCCCCTTTACTGCATACTCCATTCAAGTAATCACATTTGCGTACCACGATATTATTTACAATGCGTAATGATAACTTTTTAAAAGATATTTTAATGTATATCCAATCACTTCCCATTATCACTAATTTCAGAAGAATTATATTCTCTTCATTGCAGCCTGAAAAAGACAGTTAGTGTAAATTGATATTTGCTGCATAATGATTTAAGCAATCCTTAACCTAATTTGGGTGCTGACAGATGTACACATTGGAACATGTTTTCTAAAAAAAAGCTTTAAATATTAACAAAGTTAATCTGATAGGAGTTAAAATTGGGGAGACAATGGCCTAGTGGTATTGTTGCTGGACTGTTAATCCAGTGACCCAGATAACATCATGGGGACCTGGGTTCGAATCCTACCATGGTAGTTGTGGAATTTGAATTCAATAAAATATCTGGAATTAAGAATCTAATTATGACCATGAATCCATTGTTGATTGTTGGGAAAAACGCATCTGGTTCACCTTTAGGGAAGCAAACTGCCATCCTCATCTGGTCTAGCCTGCATGTGACTCCAGATCCACAGAAATGTGGTTGATTCTTAACTGCCCTCTGGGCAATTAGGGATGGCCAATAAAGGCTGCCTAACCCGCGATGCCCTCAGCCCATGAATGAATTGTAAAAAAAAAGCAGCATTTAAATAAAATAGGGTGTAATTTTCTTAAATTTAAAGCAAACTCAATGTGCAAAGTGGAAATGCACCTGCTGGAGATGCAGAACCTGTAGGTTTTCAACAAGAGAAACTGTACTTCACGAGCTTTCCCGTATGGAATTTGCTATATCTGAAATCAGTGCCTTTAATACACGTTACAAACATCTGTTGCACTCAGATAAATTTAATGATAAGCAGTAATTACTTCCACACTCAATGGCTTCATGAGCACTAGCACTGTACTGGTATTTATTGTTACCATGCAATAAACCTCTTTATCCAAGAACAGTGTCTCTGTAGATATTTGTGGTGTAACTTCTAACAGTAATCATTGAATAATCCCAAAGCAAAACAAAGATTAAAGGAGGAATGGTGTCAGCAAATTCCCTGAAACAACATTTACTCCATTACGACAAGTTGGTAGGGATAGCAAATTCCACAAAGTATTAACAGTAACCCTTTGGGGAAATGCAAGTAACAGCATCCCTTATGGAGGTGTTGGGAATCTCCTGATAGCAATTTCTGGATTTTTACATTTAACTGTATGTTTGTTTTTTGTACAACAGACATTGCTGTCAGCTTTTCTTCATTATGATGATGAATGCTGCTGACTTCACCATTATTCTAGTGAGAAAACCTAACCCACTGCTGCATAGCTTTGGGATAAGCAACATGTTATATGGCTTTGCAATAAAGAAGTATGATTCTGAATTGATGAGGCTATGAAGATGGCATTCTGTTGCTCCCTTTAGATTGATACATGGCAGAAAAAATGCACTTTTAGGTACTTAAAGCTGCAGTAGGATTCAGAAATCTCAGTTGAGCCATCATGTCAAAGGAAATCAGATTGATTTGTATTCAAATACTTCTTATGAACAGCTTACTAAGAGAAAAATGAGAACAGAGAGATGGAAAAAAACTTGCGAACCAAAAATAAGGTTTAACGTTGCCTAGAGATTGTTCACTATTATCTGTGACTGTCAGATCTAAATAGTCATTATACAATAAAGTACATCTTGTTTTAGGCAAGGGCCTTTGAAGACTCATTATTTTTGTTTCGACTATTACTGTGTGAGTTGAGGAGGTCCTTAGACCCAGTAAAGAGGATGGTGGCAGCAAGATACCCTAATGGAACGCTGGTAATGGTTGGGTATTGCAACACAAACATCAATAGTGACCTGTGTTGAGGGCTGGAATCTATTGAGCTACACCATGACAACAGTAAACAGCATTGTTACCTTTCTGGTACTAGGCTAGGGGGAGAATCCGCAGGGACCCAGGCGCAGAGCTGAACGCTTACAAATTTAAAGTCTTCACAATTCTTAAAAGCGAGTTGGCAGATGCAGCAGTCTACAGACAAGTTTGTGCAAAGATCAACAATGGAGAAAGAACAGTTGATAGCAAGGCCTTTTCCTTCGGACTAGGTAAGAGAAACACTGAAGCAAGTGTAAGCTAGACGTTAGTCACACTTGGCTGTTACAGATTCGGTTCCTGAGAGAACTCATAAGAACATTTCCTGCTAAAAGTTCAATGAGAAAGAAGTGAACAGGCATTGGAAATCCATGCATAAAGATAAAAATGCCTGGTCAAAAAAAACCAAAAATTTTTAAAAGTGTACTCACAGTTCACAGTAAGCATTAATAGCACAGCCACAAAACATAAGGAGGCACAGAGTCACTGTGGGGAAATCAAAAGCAATAGAATCATTTTAAACTGAGATTTTTTTTTAAATTCATGGGATGAGGGTGTCATGGCCAGGCAGCATTTATTGCCCATCCCTAATTGCCCAGAGGGCAGTTGAGAGTCAGCCACATTGCTGTGGGCCTGGAGTTACATGTCGGTCAGACCAGGTAAGGATGGCAGTTTCCTTCCCTAAGGACATTAGCGAACCACACAGGTTTTTACAACAGTCAACAGTGGATTCACAGTCATTGTTAGATGATCAATTCCAGACATTTATTCAATTCAAATTCCACAATCTGCCATGGCAGGATTCAAACCCAGGTCCCCAGAACATTATTTCAGAGATTGCAGGAACCTCAGATGCTGGAGAATCTGAGACTCATTATTTTTGGATGAACACAGCAGGCCAAGCAGCATCAGAGGAGCAGGAAGGCTGACGTTTCGGGCCTAGACCCTTCTGCAGAAATGGGGGAGGGGAACGGGATTCTGAAATAAATAGAGAGAGAGGGGGAGGCGGATAGAAGATGGATAGAGGAGAAGATAGGTGGAGAGGAGACAGACCGGTCAAAGAGGCGGGAATGGAGCCAGTAAAGGTGAGTGCAGTTGGGGAGGTAGGGAGGAGATAGGTCAGTCCAGGGAGGATGGACAGGTCAAGGGGACGGGATGAGGTTAGTAGGTCGGAGATGGGGGTGGGGCTGGAGGGGAGTGTGCAGCGGACAAGAGAGTCCCGGAGAGAGTGGTCCCTCCGGAAAGCAGGTAAGGGCGCGGAGGGAAAAACGTCTTTGGTGGTGGGGTTGGATTGCAGATGGCGCAAGTGTCGGAGGATGATGCGTTGGATCCGGAAATTGGTGGGGTGGTATGTGAGGATGAGGGGGATTCTATTTTGGTTGTTATTGCAGGTAGGGGGTGTGAGGGGTGAGTTGTGGGAAATGTGGGAGACACAGTCGAGGGTGTTCTCGACCACTGACCGGGGAGTGGGGGGGGGGTGGGGGGGGGGGGGGCGGGTTGCTGCTAGTTGCGGTCCTTGAAAAATGAGGAGACATCAGAGATGTACGGGAGTGGAATGCCTCATCCTGGGAGCAGATGCGGCAGAGGCAAAGGAATTGGGAATAGGGGATGGCATTTTTGCAGGAAGGTGGGTGGGAGGAGGTGTATTCCAGATAGCTGTGGGAGTCGGTGGGCTTGAAATGGATATTGGTTTCTAGGTGGTTGCCAGAGATGGAGACACAGAGGTCCAGGGAGGTGAGAGAGGTATTAGAGATGGTTCAGGTGAGCTTAAGGTTGGGGTGGAAGGTGTTGGTGAAGTGGATGAACTGTTCGAGCTCCTGGTGGGAGCAGGTGGCAGCACCGATACAGTCAGTCATCAAAGTAACGGAGGAACAGTTGGGGTTTAGGGCCAGTGTAGGTACGGAAGAGGGATTGTTCCACGTAACCTACAAAGAGGCAGGCATAGCTTGGGCCCATGTGGGTACCCAATGGCCACCCCCTTTGTCTGTAGGAAGTGGGAGGAATTGAAAAGAGAAGTTGTTGAGGGTGAGGACCAATTCGGCTAAGCTGATGAGGGTGTCAGTGGAGGGGGACTGCACCTACACTCGGTTCGTACTAAACAACTACACCTCGGAGTCGCGAACCATTTCAACTCCCCCTCCCATTCCACAGACGACATGTCCATCCTGGGCCTCCTCCAGTGCCACAACCATGATACCCGAAGGTTGCTGGAACAGCAACTCATATTCTGCTTGGGAACCCTGCAGCCCAATGGTATCAATGTGGACTTCGCAAGCTTCAAAATCTCCCCTCCCCCTACCGCATCCCAAAACCAGCCCAGCTCGTCCCCGCCTCTCTAACCTGTCCTTCCTCCCACCTATCCCCTCCTCCCACCTCAAGCCCCTACCCCATCTCCTGCCTACTAACCTCATCCCGCCCCCTTGACCTGTCCGTCCTCCCTGGACTGACCTATCTCCTCCCTACCTCCCCACCTACACTCACCTCTACTGGCTCCATTCCCGCCTCTTTGACCGGTCTGTCTCCTCTCCACCTATCCTCTCCTCTATCCATCTTCTATCCTCCTCCCCCTCTCTCCCTATTTATTTCAGAATCCCGTTCCCCTCCCCCATTTCTGAAGAAGGGTCTAGGCCCGAAACATCAGCCTTCCTGCTCCTCTGATGCTGCTTGGCCTGCTGTGTTCATCCAGCTCTACACCTTGTTATCCCCAGAATATTATCTGGTTCTCTGGATTAACAGTCCAGTGATAACACCACTAGGCCATAACCTCCCCTGTTGCAAAACTAGAATTAAAAGGGCGACAAAGAAGGAATAAACCTCAGTAAACAGTAGTGAGATAAAACATTGCTACTGAAGTAAGAAGTTTAGAGAAAATTTGACATTGAAAAAACAAATCAGATTCTGCTTTTAGCAGGAAGAATTACAATCTGAAAAGGAGTCAATCCTGTTATAGAACAGCAATTAGAATGAATTCAACTTACAACATTTAAAACCTTAAAGACATACTTGACAACGTAACACAGTAAATCAGACACCAGATAGAGAGTCAGGGTCAGAGCCATGTTGCAGGGAAGCTTCCCAAGCAAAGCCTATAAAATGCAAAGCATTCAAAGTAGCTTTTCAAGACCACAACAGCAACAAAGTCTTATGATCTTCAAAAGATAGCTATCCATATTTCTTTGACCTCATGGAATTTCCCAGCTTGAGATTTTGTAACTAGTTGTATTTCTTCAATTTCCACAATGGAGGACGTGGTTTATTATAGTATTGTTTCTTATAAAGAGGAACCTTGTAATATGTTTCTTTACCATTCATTACACCATAAATAGTCTTCCCCTTCTTTATCACATTAATCTGTGAAAATTGCAGTTCATGATTAATGACAGATAAAACAATTTAATCTGAATAAAGATATGAAAGGTGGCATGGTGGCTCAGTGGTTAGCACTGCTGCCCCACAGCACACCCTTGGCTGACTGTCTGTGCGGAACTTGTACATTCTTCCTGTGTCCACGTGGGTTTCCTGCAGGTGTTCCCGTTTCCTCCCACAATCCAAAGATGTGCACGTTAGGTGGATTGGTCATGCTAAATTACTCCGTCGTGTCCAAGATTGTGCAGGCTAGATGGATTAGCCATGGGAGATGCAGAGTTACTGGGCTAGGGTAGGGGCATAGGTCTGGGTGGGATGCTCTTTGGAGCATCAGTGTAGACTCAATGGGCCGAACAGCCTGCTTCCATATTGTAGGGATTCGATGATTTTATGAGTGCTAATGGAGTAAAAAATGAGGTCCACAAAACTATGGCTTATGTTGTACAAAGCTATCAGAAGGATAGCTGACGAATTTCCAGTAAATGAAGTCAGGTCATATGACATAGACTTTACTCCATGATAGCCACAAGTGAATTAAAACAAATGACCCACAGGAATCAGCTCCACATCCATGTCTAAGCTTATATGCACATAGTCTCACCTCAGTACATTTTCCAACCTTATGTATATGGATGATATTACATCATAAACTTACTCTGAACAAAGTAGATAAAAGATAAAAGTGGCTGAATACAGTGCAGCCTATTGCAGAATATAACTGCCTACTTAGCACAAGAAATGGCAATTTTAGTAAAAATCCTGTAAACCAATTCTAGCCGACTGCTGCAATGTTTAGTAGATTTTTAATTGCATGGTTAGTTGCAAAATCTCAAAATAGGTCCAACTGTTTCAGCTTTGGAATATTTCAACATTGGAATATGCAAAGCCAAAAGATGAGATGCATTATTTGTAAACACTCAAGGGGACAAATCCAATCCTGCGTTTTCCTGGAGTTGTGCAATTTTCTCATGCAATAATGGAAAACAAAAACACAATCCATGATTATTCCACAATCCTGAAAGTCAACCAATAAAAAAAAAAAAAAGAGGCAGGTGTAATGGGTTTTATGATATAACGTCACAGAAAAGACCACAGGAACACTTACCAAAGCACTGATTTCGTATTTATGTCACAACTTTGAGCAAAAAGTAACCTTGTTGATCTGGCAGTGGACTTTCAATCTACTGAAAATAGGTATTTTTTTTCATTCCAAGAAAGTGGAGGAAGACAGTTTTTTTTTCACAATGTTTCCATACCATTTTTGACTTCTAGCAGGTAGCCCTTTTGTAAAGAAAATACTTTTTTCTATCACACATGGCAACTCAAATGCTATCTAAAGCTAGGAACAGTTGGTGGGATATCAGTTTCTTCAACAAATTATGGCACTCCTTGGTCATGTACCAGAGCTAAGTGACATTTCAGCTACAAATCATCCTTCAATACCATCTCCGTGCCCTGAAATTATTAGGCAAAAATGTGAACCTCCATTGCTCCATCACATGGTCCTAAAATTTTGTAAATCTTCAGCAGTCATTGTGCACAATATATATCCTTCTTTATCTGCTGCTCAGTTTCACAACGAGGACATTCCTCATTAAATGAAAAACACTTGGGAATATTCAAACACTCATGTGAAGTAGACTTAATTGGAGATAAAGCTAGAATTCTCCCATAGTTGCCTCTTAAATTAATCTTGAACTGTGAATTTATCTGCCACTTTCATTGTTCTTTAAAATATTACTTCCTGAGCAACCAAAGCAAAAAAATTAAAACAACGTCACATTTGATTACGTAAGTGCTTGAAACTCAAGACATTTCAAATCTAAAATGTCTAATTTGTATGGTGCTAGTTAAAATTGGTTTCCTGTACTTCTGTCTGGCTTGCTATTTAGGCACACATTGTTAATCATTAATGGAAAGGTACTTAGTTGAAACAAAACCAAAACAAGCCAAAATGATGATTTTCTAGTAAAAATCCAATGCACGACTGGCACCCAAATTCATCCAATTGGTGCTTTCTTGAATAAATCCTACCAGGTCCATTTTGAAACGTTGACTTTGGAGCTAGTTTTCTTTTAGCCGCTTCAGTTTTGTTCAAAGTTAAGTTTTGTTCTTGTTGACATCACAGTTTGCTCAACTGGGGCTTTAATATTGTGTGCAGTTCCTCCTACCTACACAGTTAACATATTGACAATTTGGGGCCCTTGTAGTGGTAGTATCGCTGCCTCTAAGCAAGTGGCCTAGGATCAAGTCCCAACAGTTCCAGGAGGTGTCATAACACATCTGAACAGGTTAACTAAAACATCTCCGATCAGCAGGAAGGGTAAGGAGTAAGGGAAAATATCTGGGGCAAGGGGAATGAACCTTGAGCAAGGATACAATGGCATTTCAGAAACTTGTTTGGTACCAGATGGGCAAAGGCTGTGAAATTATTTTGAATTTGCAATATTCACTGGTTTCCACCAAATACTGCATAATGTAGTAGAATTTTATGGTCTATTAATAGCAAATAGGAAGACAAAATGCTAGTAGTAGCACTAATGTTATTAATGAGTATAATATTTCAAATGCTAGATAAGGTATCATTCATTAGTCTGGTACATTCATTCAATGCAGTCAACGATGGAGCTATTAATTAGGGAGATAAAGATAAATTAAATGAGATTCTGTAAATGCTTGTGATGCCAAAACCTCATTTTGGTCTTCCACACAGCAGCAAGCAATACTGTACTGTTAAAAAGATTTAGCATTTTCGGATGCAATCCCATTCTGGTTATCCTTTGATGTATGAGATGTGGCATGGTTTACACTCTTACTGAATTTTGAAGTCATTTACTGTCATACAAGTTTGAGTGTTTGTTATGAAAAAAGATATCTTTCATCAACTCTATCATTCATGAAATGATAACAGATAAATCTCATAAACCAAGGAGGATATTTGTTTTCCATTATCTTAATACTCCAAAAAGCTATCAGATAAAAATCCGCTGCAGTTAATTCAGTGTGTTTTCTGAAAGAAATTATTTTAGTTCCAACTGTTTATAATTCGCCATGACTTAAAATAACATTAATGAGCATGAATCCTCATGTGAAGCACAACTTAAAAAGTAAAGCAAATTGTAAATTAATTTTATGCCCATATTTGATTTCTTCCAGTGTTCAAGGTCAATACAAACAGCTGGGATGTAACAGAATATAATTTACGGCTAAAATATGAATGTGCACTATTGAAGCATATTATTTTCAAAATAGCATTTCTTTGAGTATTGGTCATTCTTGTGATACAAGACCAGAGTCTGTAAAATCTTGAAGTATTGCTGAAAAAACAATAACTGTTGTGTAAGAAGATCCGGTGTCAGACCATTCACTTTTTCCCTACATTTGAAAGAATTTTATGCCAATGCAACAGCATCCCACATACTTCAGGAAATTGGAGCACTATTACTTAGGAAGTAGCCAATGGAGCTGGAAGATAGATGGGAACCTATGTAATTACAGGAGCTTGCACAACTATGAAGCGTAAATTCACCAAGTTAACACTCATTGTATTGAGACCCACACAGACAGACACAGAGTTGAGCTCGATCCTCGTCCCAGTTGGTACCAGCCTACTCTGACACAAATCATTCATGTTGGTTTTACTGTTCCAATACCAGATCTTAAAATTGAAGCAAGCTGCAGGTGGAATTAGGACCTAGTTTCTCTTTTCGTTTCCTATCCGTAAGGTGAAAATTCCACCCCAATGCTGGTACATTATTATTAAATCCAAAGCAGAAGGAGAATTTCAGACTTCCTGCTTTATTTTCTAAGTGATCACTTTCAAAATGACAATATTCAGAATTCATCAACTCATGTTTGTTCAGTTTTTAAATGGGATATCAGTAGCTTGTCAATTAGTTGAAATAGTGTCTGATAAAGAGTATATCATACAAAAAAAAAACACTCCAATTGTTAAAAGTTGGATTCTCATATGGATAACAAGATGGGAACAGAATCTTTCTAATGATTAGATGCAAGGTTTTATTCTGCCACTCAGCATCTCAAACTTCAGAACCTATACTAAAATAAAATTGAAACTTTCCTTGTCGATGGTCATGGCCCTTTGATATACACAGTTGCGATGGGCTGTGACAAATATTACAAATGCTACATGCTACAGTTGAATTTGCTCTCTACCAAAATAAACTGAAAAGGAAAGGTGACTTTTTTGATAGGAAACCCATTTAAAATTTGATATATCTTGAACACAAGAATGGTTCTAGCCAGGAAATACTACAATAAAAAGGCCATTCATAAAATTGCATTGGGGTCATTTGCATATTCATGAAACCTATCACCAACTCCCCATGAATTTGTAGCGGAAATCAGCATGGTGACTGGGTGCAGGCTGTCCCACTGCTAAATAGGTAAGCTTTGTTCTTTTACCACCACCTCCCCGACGCAACCACCAGCACCACCACATCCCTCTGTAAAATCGACACTATGCATACCAACTTCTACCCGTGAGTTTACTGGGAATTCTCATAAAAAAGATACTATAAAGCAGAAATTAATACCAGTTGCGTAGAATAAAATAATGGCTATCCATAAAGAAGAATGAATTACATGACATATCGTGTAAATCAAACTATGCCTGTGCACAGAGGTGTATTGTGTGTTACAAAAGCTCTTACTTGGATGGCTTGGCGTTAAGACTTATTTGGAAAAAAGCCAGGCATCCACTGAATGGTGTTATACATCAAGTCCTGCTCAATTTATTCAAGTGCTCTCATGCACTTTATCAAGGCTTGTTCACTGACCTTGGTTGTAATCTAACACATAGGATGTTTGAATATCACATAATTGTCTTTTAGAGACATCCAAAAAGGACAAGATAGCGATCTACTTTATCTGTTTTACTCCATGATGCTATTAAAAACCAATCAGAATGACTAGTTAGCTTTACAGATATTCTAACAGTCAAATAAATTGTCATGAATTTTTTGCTGTCTTGGACAAGTCATCATCCAGCCAGACATAATTGATTAACATAGGTTATTATGTCATGTAGATGCCAATGCAAGTTTTCATCAAGCATGCCTTTGTATTCTAACATAGACTGTGGAATAATGATCAATTCAAGAATCAAGATGTAATCGAAAGACAGTTTTCTCACATGAGTAAAGGTTTCCATTTGTTAGCTTGGCATTTATTCAGCCCAAGGGCTTTCTTTGTTGCCTTTAGCTATCAAATACAGTCAGTTCTCAGCCAAATAAATGCATAGGGGTGTGTGTGTGTGTGTGTGTGTGTGTGTGTGTGTGTGTGTGTGTGAGTGAACGAGAGAGCAAAAGAGAGAGGACTGTGTGTATGTGTGTGCACTTGAGAGACAGTGTGCGTATGAGAGGGCATCTGTGTGAGAGTGTGTATGTGTACGTGAGTGTGCTTGTGTGAGTGTGTTTGAGAGGGGGAGTGTGAGTGAGTGAGGAGGAGTAAGCAAGAGTGTATAGTGTGGCGGGGTAACCTGTACTGCGACATGAACCCAAGATCCCGGTTAAGGCCGTCCTCATGGGTACCAAACTCTGCAACATGACTCTGCGCTGTTGTATATCCCAAAGTTCGCCTTGGAGGATGTTTACCCAAAGAACAGAGGCCAAATGTCCTTGACCGCTGAAGTGTTTTCTCGTTGGGAGGGAACATCCCTGTCTGGTGATTGTTGCACGGTGTCCATTCATCCTTTGTTGTAGCGTCTGCATGGTCTCACCAATATACCATGCCTCGGGGCATCTGTGCCTGTAGTGTAGGAGATAGACAAAGTTGGCCAAGTCACGTGAGTATCTGCCGTGCCCGTGGTAGATGGTGTTCCATGTATGATGGTACTATCCATGTCGAAGATCTGACATGTCTTGCAGAGGTTGCCATGACAAGGCTATATAATGTTGTGGTCAAAGTTGTCCTGAAGGCTGGGTAGTTTGCTGCGAACAATGGTCTGTTTAAGGTTGAGCGGTTGTTTGAAGGCGAGAAGCAGAGGCATAGGGAAGATCTTGGCGAGGTGCACATGGTCATTGCTAATGTGTTGAAGGCTACAAAGAACATGGCATAGTTTCTCCGTTCCTGGGAAGTACTGGACGAAGGGTACCCTATCAGAAGTGTCCAGTGTCTGTCTTCCGAGGAAGTCATTACGGTTTTTCGCTGTGTCATGTCGGAACTGGCGATCGATGAGCTGAGCATTGTATCCTGCTCCTGTCAGGGCATCCTTCAACACCTTCAGGTGTCCGTCTCGTTCCTCCTCATCCGAACAAGTCCTGTGTACACGTTGGGTATTTATGTGGGTAAATGCATGAAGAATCTGATGGAATGTATAAGGAGGGCAGCTAATCCTGACCAGCTGCCAAGAACTGATCATGGTTCTTGAATGCATTATAATTTAATATGGAAACTATCTCAGGAAAAAAAAAAACTAAATTTCCTCTTCAATTTTATTTTGAGTTATATCTCAGCCAAGATGTACTTGTGAAGACTACAATTATCCTCAGAGCGATGGAATTGTGGGGATAAAATTAGTTCAGCCAGTGATTACTCGGTAATCTATTTAATGTGCAAAGTAGCAAGAACAAAGGTGATAAAGTACAACTTCCTTTTCTTTGTAAGAGTACCGTGTTCCATCCATTCACACAAATATGTTAAAAATAACAAAACATGAAATAATAAGATGCCAGAAATAACCCTGACTGTGGTAAGAATTCAAGGTGAAGGTCATCAGCCGGGTTTGCAGTGTGATGCATTTGCACGTGCTGGAACCTACGTACATAAATACTTATACCGTTATGGGCCAGGCCAGACCCCCTCAAAATATTTTAAGATGGTAGCCTAGACCCTAACTTTTTCTGATTTTAAAGGCAGGTGTGAAGTGTGTCCCAGGTGTGAAGCAGCTGGTCAAATCACTTGGCTTTAAGCAAAACACAATTTATTTAAATCACTACAGTTAAAACACAAAACAAAAGAAAGCAGAATTTAACGTAACATAACTATTGGAAAATGCAACTAAATACTTGATACAGTAACTTAACTAATTAATGGTTCCAATATAATAACATTCAGTAAACACACCCTGTCGCAAAAAAGTAAATTCAAATACAGATTCTTACAGGCAGGAGGGAACAACATCCAGAGAGATTTCAGGGAGAGTCAGTAAGGAATCATTCACTGAACCTTGTAACCCTTGTGACTGCTACAGCTACAAAAAAACTAGAAAAAACCTGAACTAGAAGAACTGACCATTCCTCTTCCATTGTTAAACTGTAACTCTCTACACTCTTCGGTATCTCTGCCTTTAAGCCTCTCTTCCAAAAAAAAAACACCAAGGACAAAATACCCTTTTTAAAGTGACAGCATCATCACACTATGGAGGCAAGAAGAAATTTGTACATAGACCGCACCTTGTTCAAAGGGGTCACGGAGACAGCAAAACTCTATTGCGTCCACATGGCAATGCCATATCCGATCAGAATCCACCTGTCTGGTCTAAGAATTAAGATTGGCTGTTAATGATTCTTGCTCCAGTTCAATACCACAGTGCTCTAACAACCTGCATAAAAATGGTGCCTCTTTTACTCCTACCAGTCAAGTCTGTTTAATTTTGCTGAGTGCAAGATGAAAAGCTTCAACTTTTGGTTTCTTTTTAGCAATAACAAATTCCATACTACAAAGCATGTATTTATACAACTCAAGCTTTGTTGCACTTTTGCCTCACTTACATGTCACCCCTTGGCAATATTGTTCAAAGTCATGCAATCTATTTCCACGCCTCACGGTCCATCCCAATGTAAAGCTCTTTCTCCAGTTCTGGTGCCAATGCTCCATGAATTGGAATCCATTCTCTCCCAACAACCACTGAACCATGCATTTAGCGCTCTAATCTTACTTACCCTATGTCAATTTGCATGTGGCTAAGGTGGTAATCCTAAGATTACCACGTTAGCCGTTCTGCTTTTTTAAAATAAATCAGCCCTGAGCTGCTTGCAATTCCTCAGCAGAAATGTCTTTCTTCGTATTATCCATGTCATTGGTACCATAGCAACTGCTCTTTCCCTTCCAACCCCACTCTAAAGTCCTCCCTAATCTAGGCAACACTGCCTTCGGAATTCTTTGGTCTTTGCAGAGAACAATATCTATTCTCCTAATGATGCTATCTCCATAATGTTTCGCAGTGTCCATAGCTCAGATTTCAGCTCATCAACTCGGAATTGACTTTCCTTCAGCTTGCTGTAGATGTAGTCACCATGGATCACACTAGCATCCATTAGCTCCCAAATATTACAGTTGCAACTCATCACACATACAGCCATTCCCTATTCAATTTAATTAATTTGTATGCTGCAAATTTTAATAATATCCTAACTGCACTCTTCAGCTGCAATGTCAATTCCTGATTTAAACTGCTTAGACAATCAAAATGGACATGGAACAAATGCCCACCAATTTTCTGTTGCCTTATTAAATCACACTTCAACTGTGACACATAGAAATAGATTGAAGTGGTTCTCTCACAGGTCCACCTTTCTCTTTATTAAGCCGATGTCCATATCTCTTGTGCTGATTCAGAACCACAGGGTCTTCTTAAGTGACTGTATGAGTCCTCCCCTCTTCCACTCCGAACATTTTGACATAATCAGGCATACTAATTTGAACCTATAATTTATTACTGCACCTTTGCTTTTATTTTTCGTTAACATATGAAATGGACTACTTTTGCTTTTGCGATTATCCTAGAACATAAGCAAGGTTCTTGCTCCCAATGTGGGCAAGGGTACAGACTGCAGGGCTGATGGGCAAACTGATTAAATATTTCAGAGCTATAATCTTGACAAGATCCAAAAATAATAAGTTTTAACAAAATACAAACAGGAAAATCTGCCAGCTGGCATATAAATATCCCATAGAACATTGATGGATCGCTCCCATTACAGTTATAAAGGGGGATAATGAGAGCGAGAGCGAGCGGGAGACAGAGAGGGAGAGCGACAGGGAGAGAGAGAGAGAGAGAGAGAGAGAGAGAGAGAGAGAGAGAGA
>JAHRHZ010000271.1:23017496-23056459 GCA_024137785.1 Ginglymostoma cirratum | reverse complement strand
GGTGCCACATATGCTCAAGCTGTGTGCCATTATATGTTAACCACAGTGAAAGGCATTCTGTAAATGATCTATTTGGACACCATTTGTCTAATTGGAACTCTGTCTACAATGCTTTAATCCTGATCACTCCCCTTCAATTCACTGAATTTTTGCAGTGGAATTATGAAGAGTTTCTTAACAGACATACTAACATTTCAGAGTTCATGTCCTAAAAAAAAAAGGAGTCAAGATTTTGCTTTTACCTCCTTTCTTTAATTTATTCATAAGGATATAGGCATCACTAGCTAGGCCAACCTTATTGCTCATCTTCTGCTATCCTCAAGATGTTGTTGGTGAGCTGCTACCTCGAATCACTGCCGTGAATTTGGTGTAGGTATATCCACAGAGCTGTTAGGGAAGGAGCTGCAGGATTTTGATCATTGTTCCTTCAGGACCACTAGATATGTTTCTAAGTTCAGGATGGACAGTGGCTTAGAGGGGAACTTGCAGGTGGTGATGTTTCCTTGTATCTGCTGTCTTTGTCCTTCTGGATAGTGGCAGTCATAGATTTGAAAGGTACTGTCCAAACACCTTGGATTGCTCCAAGGCATCTTGTAGATGGTGCACATTGCTGCTACTGTGCAGCAGTAGTCGAGGGAGTGACTATTTGAGCGTTGTTGGAGCTGTGGTCACCAAGGCAAGCGTGGAACATTTCATCACATTCATAACTTGTGCCTTATGGTGGACATGCTTTGGTGAATCAGTTGGCAAGTTATTTACTGCAGGATCTCTGGCTTCTCACTTGGTCTTGCAGCCACTGTATTTATATGGCTGGTCCAGTACAGTTTCTGGTCAATGGTAACTTCCAGAATCTTGATAGTGGGGTATACAGTGATGGTAATGCCATCGAACATCAATGGGCAATGGTTCTTCCTGGTATGAGATTGGAATTACCTCATTCTTGTATGGGGTGAATGTTATTTTCCACTTGTTAGACTAAACCTGGATATTGTCCAGAGGTCTTGCTGCATTTGGATGTGGACTTGTTCAATACCTGAGTCACTGTGAATAGTTCTGAACATTGTGCAAATCACCAGTGAACATTTCCACCTTTCTTTCCTTGGAGTGTCCAGGATCTGATGGCATAACCTCAGAGTAAACAGTAGCCCAGTTAAAACAGACTGAGGTAGAATTTCTTCTGTGTGTGGGGAGTCTGTACAATTCTTTACAGCCACTAGGCCGCAGTGGCTAGATCATTAAAAGGGTGTTCAAGTAGAGATAGGCAGATTATTAATCAAAAGGGAATCAAGAGTTGAGAAAAAGCAGGTCCGTGGAGTTGAGGATCATGCACAATTATCTTCCTTTCTAAATCTCAATTAGTTCTGAATGCTGATTTTGTTTTCTTTCTGTTAATTGTTTTATCAATTCTGACCACTGAAAATAAACACACAAAATTCAAGGAGAATTGTTAAGTGGATAATTAATGTTCAAATAAAAGGGCCTCATGCTGGAATGGGTAGGCGGCGATTCACCATGCCTGAAGTCTTTGGAAAACCAAAGCCCATCATAGTTTTTTGCAGATCAGGGCAGGAAGGGTCCCTCATTCAAAGTCACTTGTGCAATACTGAAACTGGCCATTGCTTCCCTAGAGCTGGCAAGCAACGAAGTGATACCAGCTTCTGAATGGTTGGCATCACCCAGGATTCCTAGACCATGGGGAAAGTCAAATGCTGTCCCATTACGTGCATGAGTGGCCTCCCGAAAAGATGCGAGAGGGTGCTGCCTGTATCCTGTCTCTGCACGAAGGCGACAATATTTAAATTCAACTATTTTTATATACTTGCAAAAGTTAAATACAAGTTGGTATTATATTCCAGCCTAGTTTCTTTTATGTTTTCCTTTTTTGATAAAACCTGTCACCCTATTTGGTCTCTATAACATTCCTACTCTTTAAGAGATGTGTGATGTGTATAATAGTTAGCCTACTTTCAAAATTGCTAGATGTTGTTTTATTTATTTCATGCGGCTATTATCAAAATTTTAAAAATGGAATGCATTCACGTAATTAAGAAATAATAACAGATTCAAAAAAAGCTTGTCCCATTTCAAGCACACATTGCCCTCAAATTTCTCCTTGTCAGTTACTCACATGTTAAATGAAAGAAAACTTCAGACAGAAATCAAGGTATTTTACGACCAACTTCAGAGCAGCAACCACATTTTGACCTTTAAGCTTCTCACACAATCCATTCTGGAGCGAGACTATCAGTTCAAATGTTAACTTCACTCACTAAAAATGTCCATCGGGATAGTCCACAGAAAACAGCCCGATCTGATCATCATAAAATGCATTCAAATCTAAGGATGCCGGAGTATAAAGGACAGGTTATTACCTACACTATTTTTTGATTTTTAACTGGGCAGTTCAGGTGGTGTTAAATGCCAGTGACAAAGTTCCTGCAATAAACACCTCATATGGGTGTGCAAAAGCAAGGTGTCTCAAGATTCAAAAACCATGTGATTTGACACAGCTGAAAAGTATAGCATGAAAAATCAAATGAATACGGTTATTTCTAGCATTGTCAGTAAAAAGTGAAAACAGCAATTGTTCTGAATGTCTATTTAAAAAAAAACAATGAGCATCCTAAAGCAAACAGTTGATTTTGTTTCCTTACCAACACATCTAACCATTCCAAATTGTGAAAAAAAGTCTGACCTAGGTTTCTTCTCTGTATGCAAAGTCCTAGTGGAGCTAGAACAGAGATCTCTGACAGTGGGTGAAATTACTCATGGTAGAAAACAGCTGAATAAATAAGTAGCTTCTTTGAGACTTAGAAACTTTAAGTGAGATCCCATTAAAAATCTTGCTTCTGTCTGAATATTGAAATTCTTTATTTTAAATGTTGACTTCAGTTTAGCAAGATTTCAATATTAACAAAGTGATAACCTTTACAACTTATTGCTACCATTGACAAAAAGCCAAACTGATTTGTCCATTTATTCTAAAACTGTGAAGCACATACTACGATGCACGGATACAAGGTGTCCAGTGAATTTAGTGTCCAATGATTTATCGTAGCATTTGTATTTCGTCAACTTTGCCATATGGTCGTTACCACAATGTATGCTTTAAACCTCTGTCCCCATCAGTTCTGGTAGCTATTAGTAACAGTAGGAGGGAGAATTCTTTAAAAAAATCATTTCTGATGTAAACGATACTTCTTCTGACAAAAAAACCCTAACTTGCTCTCAGTTATAATAGGTTGCTCCTGTAAACAACAGAAGTGTGCTTTGCTTTACCAAGAGTTTTACTTGACACGGGATGGAGGGGAATGTGTCACAGCAATTATACAAAGAGTTGTTTTCTATTATTGTTTCCATTTTACCAAAGAGGTATATAAATCACACAGGAATTCCCACTGCATTGTAATAAAGTGAATCTACAAACTCTTTGGACACTATCCAGGCATTGTTTTCATTATTCATTCATTCAAATCAGAGACCTTCCTTGCTAATTGCAGAACCTCTTACTATAAAGGCAAGTCTAGGCCCGAAACGTCAAGCTTTCCTGCTCCTATGATGCTGCTTGGCCTGCTGTGTTCATCCAGCCCCACACCTTGTTATCAAGGATTGCTACTAAATGTTTTCCTTATTTCAGCGCTGTATGCAAGTGATAAATATCAATTCAAAAACTGCACTTGGAAATAGATGAGAGTTACATGAAATTAACATCTTCAACTCGACCAATCATTCCACATTAGCAATGATCTTCTATGAAAGCAAATATGGATTATGGTCACACGATTTCAAAAAGGTTTTGTATTCACAATTTTAAGCTGAAGGCCCCAATATTAGTTTGTATTTGGAGATCTATTTTGTGAAGAGGGGTAGAAATTGGGAAAAGCAGCCAGGGAGCACAGAGGAGGCAGGGATTTGAAAGAACAGGGAAAAAGCATCCCAAAACCAGCCCAGCTCATCTCCACCTCCCTAACCTGTTTTTCCTCTCACCTCAAGCCACACCCCCAGCTCCTAACATCATCCCGCCCCCTTGACCTGTCCGTCCTCCCTGGACTGACCTATCTCCTCCCTACCCCCCTACCTACACTCACCTTTACTGGCTCCATCCCCTATCCGCCTCCCCCTCTCTCCCTATTTATTTCAGAACCCTCTTCCCCTCCCCCATTTCTGATGAAGGGTTTAGGCCCGAAACATCAAGTTTTCCTGCTCCTATGATGCTGCTTGACCTGCTGTGTTCATCCAGCCCCATGCTTGTTATCTAAGAATATGGAAAATTTGATTTGATTGAAATTGAGTTGATTTATTATTATCACATGCACCTAAGTACAGTGATAAGTTTTGTTTTGTGTGCAGTACAGGCAGATCATACCATACAATGTATATTAGGGTAATAGAACAGAGCGAAGAATACGGTGTTAATGCTGCAGAGAGGCCGCACAAGGAGCAAGATCAACATCAAATTAAAAATGCGAGAGGTCCATTCAGAAGTCTAATGAAACCATGGTAGAAGCTGTTCTTGAATCCGTCAATACGTGTGTTTAAGCTTTTGTATGTTCAGTCCAATAGAAGAGGTTGGAAGATTAGGTGAGATGTCCTATCCCTAGCTGTGCAGGACTAGTGAAATAGTTGTTCTGGATCTCACTACGAAGAGAAGAGAAAATAACTTACCGACTGGAACCAGCATTTCCACCTCCCTTTAGCTGCTGGTTTTCCCCAATACTGGATGGCCAAGATTAAATTTCAAATAAAGACTAGATATTTAGCATAAAGTCTCATAACAATATTTAAGTGACCAGACAATCTCCTACGAGTCGATCCCCTAACCCTATCCATGCATGCCTTAAAAGTGAAGTAGATACTTTGGGGCAAGTGTATTCAGGTTTAATTCTTTTTAAGAACACATTTCTGTATCTCACTTATCCCAGACCCAGTGGTTTTAGAGGATTACAATTTTTCTCACAGAGCTTAATTTTACCAAAAACCATCCAAGGGTCAATTTCAGGGAGATTCAGAGGATTTCTCTTCATGAGCTCTAGTGACTTCTCATATCACACATTATGTACACATTAGACCCCTACTGCAAAACATGCGTTATTGCGCATCCACCAGTGCCAGATGCACTCCCCACTGCCAGCACCTTACAGGACTCATGCCAATGGCACCAAAATGAGATAATAATGCATGCAAATAGGCTTCTCTGTATTTACTAGTCAGATTCTCTTCTCACCAATAAGATATTCAGTGGAAAATCAGATTACTTTGTTAATATCTGGGGACAATCACATTTTTTTGATCTCACTATATTTTACCAACTGATTCATTGATGGCTCGTGTCATTCAGGGGCTGTGAAGATTCTGACCGCAGTTTTTGTACTGCATTGTTTTTCAGAGTTCTCTGTTTAGATTCCCTTCACTCAACATTGAGAATGAGAGTGTCGGTACCATGTAGAGTGGTTGAATAAGGTGAACAAACTTCAAAAGGATAAGTTAACTAAATGGACTGAGAAGAATAGGTGCAGAGGAATATATTAATTTATAGTTAATTAATATATAATTAATCAAGGTGGCACAGCAGTAGTGCCCCTACCTCTGAACAAGGAAGCACGGGTTCAAGTATTTGCTCCAGAGGTGTATGATAACATCACTGAACAGTTTTACTGTAAAATATCTACATTAGTTGTACAGTGTTTCAATGATCTTGAGTTAGAAAGGGGAATGCCTGTTCTTAATTCTTGTCAACAGCCTCTATGAGCAGCCTGCGCACATGGACATTACATTAGAACGGGGTAATATTTTGCTGAGATGCCTCCATGATACCATAGCCTGTTAAAAGTTACAGCCAAGATTTATTCATGCATTATAAGCACTTGGGTAAGGTGCATGACGGCCAGCTCCCAGGAATTGAAGTTAATAAGGAACCAGTATCAGATTCAGTGAGGCAAGAATGAATCAACTTGTGACCCGTTCAAGAATCAACTTGTTTGATACGCATTGAAGGGAGACAGCTTTAAAAATTTACAAGGTAAAAATTTTGCAATCTAAAAAATTAAAGTGAAATCTGCAAATAATAAACTGGTTACATAAACTGGGGAAACATTTAAGGACCTTCTGTTTCAGGAAGCTTTACACCTGTTTTAGGTCAACAACTGTGGTTGCTGCACTACTTTGATGGAGAAACCTACAAAAATAAAAAGGACTTTGAAGATTACCACAGAACTTTTTCTCTTTTCTTTGCACCCATCAAAGAAAGCAGATTGAATACGGATTAATATTCAATTTGAAACATAGAAGCTTCAATACTGCAGCACTTCCTCACGACTGCAACAACATCAATCCAAGTTACATACTCCTCCCATGTCTGGAGTGACCTTTGACTTGAGAGCAATAGTACCAAGTTTCAGCTTGCTACGAGCGAAGTCACATCTAGTTCCTTTATTCCATACAATCATATATTTCTAAACTCGTCAATAAACTTCAAGAATACTTCACTGGCTACAAAAACACACTGGAATATACTGAGGTTCTGAAGAGGACTATATAGTTTCAATTCATTTCAAGGACCATCTGGTAAATAAATTTCTCAAGATTATTATTTCAAATGATAGCCCATTGCCGACTTGCAAGGATCCTTTTTTCTTTAATGACTACCTACATCTCACGCAAAAACACATTTATAACGGTTTCAGACCATACAGTTCTTTTATTTTTTTCTTGGATCATTGGTCTGGTTAAAAAAAATCACTCCGTAATTAGGCTTTAAACACTTCAAATTCCAATGGATGTCAATGAAGATAAAACATCACGAAAAATGTTGTGCATTAATTGGTTCAATATAATTGGAAGTGACCAAAAATTAATAGTGATATTAGCTGAAAAGCATTGTATTTCTACAGTACATCACTTTGCTCCTTTAACATAAGTTGTTTATAACCAATTTATTTTATATCATTAAGTGCCATTTCTTTTAAAAAAAATATGTTGCATGAACATTAGGTGTTTATCCACTTAAACTGCTAACATCAACTTTTCGATGGATTTTCTTTTCCATGTAATAAGCATTTCTACACTGAATAGATATGATTTTTGAACCTCATAAGATGTCTCACGCAACAGCTAATCACAGGTTTACTGTCCTGCAACATGTAATTTGCACCCATGATACAACTTAAAAACTAAATACAATTACTTATCTTGATCAGTCATCTAAAATACTGGTCACATCACTTAGCTGATAAACACCCGCAGTTTTAAGATACTCTAGTCATCAAACCCACCCTCCCACAAATAAACAAAACACACACACCCCACTGATCTGCTACTTGATTGTCCAATAACAAGTTGCAGTACTGATGGAGAGAATGTGAGAATAAAGACCACTGTGGTGAGCACAAGACCAAGGAGCTATCTTGATCAGTAGCTGTGCTGAGTTTGCAGGAGAAAAGACAGTTCCATTACAAACTTAAGAGAATAAAAATGCAAAGTATCTTTAGAGAAACGGATATAAAAAGCATAAATATAGACAGAAAAAGGTGAATAATTAATACAAAGCAAAGCAATCTTAAAATAATCAATGTTCACAGCAAAACTAAGCAACAATTCTTATAGAATATGGACTGAGTGTCAAACAAAAATGCTAAGAAGGATTTGTTCATTCATAGGATGTGGAGTCATAGAATCCCTACAGCATGGAAGCAGGGCATTTGGCCCATCGAGTCCACACTGATCCTCTGAAGAGCATCGGACCCAAACCTACACCCCTACCCTAGCTCTGTAACCCTGCATATCTGATCGTTAATCCATCTAACCTACACATCTGTGGACAATGTGGGCAATTTGGCACAGCCAATCTATCTAGCCTGCACATTTTTGGACTGTGGGAGGAAACTGGAGCACCCAGAGGAAAGAGATGCAGATATGGGGAGAATGTGCAAACTCCACACATACAGCAACCCAGTAGGTAGAATCAAACCCAAGTCCCCAGTGCTATGAGGCAGCAGTGCTAACCACTGAGCCACCATGTAACCCAGTCTCACTGGCATGGCCAGCATTTGGTGCCCATCTCTAACTGCCTTGAACTGAATGGCCTGCTGGGCCATTTCAGAGATAATTTAAAAGTTAACTATACTACTGTCAATCTGGAGTCAGATGTAGGCCAGTTTAGGTAAGAATGGCAGATTTCTTTCCCAAAAAAATTACAACTGAATCGAGTGTGTTTTTATAAGGAAAGCTTCAATTTTCAATACTTCTGAGACTTAACCAGATTTTACTAATTGACTTTAAATTCTAATACTTGTTGTGGTGGGATTGAACCAGAGCATTAGCTTGGGCCACTAAGATCAGTGCAATGACATTACCACTATGCCATCATTTCTACCTATGTTTTGGCTGTTGAACATTAGCTAATGTGAAAAAATTTAAAAAAGGACAAAAAGTATGTTTTCCTCAGTTTACATCATTTAAGATATGTTGAAAATTACATTTTCAGGCAGCCTCCCATCAAAATATAACTTGCCGCATCTCCACAAACAGCCTGTGAAGAGAATTAATTATGTAAGAACTACAATGAAATATTTAAATTATTTGCACTACTTTTAATTGCATAAGTGTACTGTTTATTTTTGTTCATGATAGAAAATCAATAAATCAACTTGCAAAGCATGAATCTATCATTCACGTTTATGGAAAATTAAAAATTGCCGATTAAACAGCATTTATCCATAAAAAAGGTAGCTTGTTTATAGTTTACTTTATGAATATACACCTAAAAGCTTAAAAAGTCTACATTTGAATAGTAACATTTGATTTAGCACAATTGCTTCATGGGTTAATTTAGTGAATTATGAAACAATTAACTGACTGCATATATTTTCTTTCACCCATGAGACATTTACTCAAGTTCTTTGTAACATATGATATTTTCCGGTGACAAAATAAATCAAATTTATTTTAGAAAGTGTGCTATTATTCCCTCCCCTCTAACCAGCACAAACCTCAAAGATTATTTGAAATTGGCCCTTGATGGCAAGTAAAATTTCAGGCTCACCAAAGCTGAGATTACTGCCAGATCACCATCTTTTAACATTTTGCTTAATTGGATGACTTTTGTGTTCCATCTCATCCTTTCCATAATAATTTCATCATTCTTGAATCTTCCCAGCTGGAGGAAGTGGCACGCAGTACATAATTTCGGAGCTGCTTCACAACAGAACCACATGCCAATAATAGAAAAAAAAAGACTAATAGGGAAAACTCTAACTAAAAGCAGATACAAATGAGTCACATTCCCAGTGTTTAAATTAGATTTTAGAAATAAAGTCAAACTCAAACTTTAAATGTAACAATATCAAATCGAAAAATACTCACTATAAAAAGTATCCAAGTGGATAACTTCAGTGTACTGCTCTCAAAAAAAATGAAAATATTCCTTTGCTTTTTATCTTTTCCTTTGGTTTAACTGGTAATTGTGTAACACATGGCTACAAACACAGCCATAAATGCTAGAACATACTGACGAAAAGATGCTGGTTGGACTACAGACTAGTAGTTTTGGCAATCTATTCTCTTTATGCCAGGCTCTCAGACTGCAAAGGTAACAGTGGGAAATTTTTGAAAATTGTACAATACAAATTTCTTATGGTGCTACTGGTCAACATGAATTGATACCCAAGAACTGACCAAAATATGCATGGAAAAATATTAAATGCTGGAAACATAAGAAGTCCACCAAAAAGGTCACTAAAAGTGGATGCATACACAAGGGTAGTCATGCAACCTAAGTGCAACTCATTGTTTCAGTTATTCCACTGATGCATGATACGATATTTGTGTGTCACTCTTCCTGTCAGTCCTTGACCAAGTTACAAACCACGGTATTGGATAGACATTATTTCAGGCTAGAAAGTAGTAAACCAGCAAGATTTTGCTAATTGTGCCAAAACCAAAATCCAGTGAAATCATTTCTTCTCTTTGCAAGGCAGCATGGCTTATCACCTTCATTTTTGGTGTGTCTAGGAACCATTTACTGTCATTAAACTGTGCAGCTTAGTTAAATGCTAAACAGCATGAACGTGTACAAAGGGATGAAACTTCGAAACAAATTTGGATACAGTATCAAACAAACAGTGCTACTGTCCTATGGAATTCAGACTCCCTGAGAAACAGGCTAGGAAATGCAATAGCTCCTACAAACAGATAGAGTCACAGAGTCATTGAGATATATAACATGGAAACAGCACCTTCGGTCTGACTTGTCAATGCCAACCAGATATTCTAGATAAATCTGGTCCCATTTGCCAGCATTTGGCCCACATCCCTCTAAACCCTTCATATTCATATGCCCATCCCAATACCTTTTAAATTTTGTGATCGTACCAGCCTTCACCACTTCCTCTGGTAGCTCATTCATACACTCACTACCCGATGCATGAAAAAGTTGCCCCTTAGGTCTCTTAAAACCTTCCCCTCTCCCCTTAAACCTAGGCCCTCTAGTTTTTGACTCCTCCACCCCAGGTGCACAGCAGGTCAACAGCATGACTCTGCAGAGTGAATAGAGAGCTATTCTCCTTGGTTGGGGGATCTATCACCAGAGGGTACAGTTTTAGTAGAAGGGGCAGGTTATTCAGAGGGGATTTGGGAAAAACTCTCTCATTCAGTGAGTGGTGGGAATCTGGAATGCACTGCCTGAGACATCAGTGGAGGCTGGAAACCTTACAGCCTTTAAAAAAAAAACCTATTTGGATGAGTATTTCAAATATCGTAACATTTAAGGATATGGGACAAGTGCAGGAAATTAGGATTAGTGCACTTTTAGTAGTAGTAATGTTGACACAAACTCGATGGGCCGAAAGGCATGAATCTATATTAGTATTGTCTCAGGTAGAATATACTATTCCTGCTGTTTGCTTACTATCATGAGATGCAGATAACTGGCTGCTGCTTTCCACTGCTATTCATAGGCTGCATAGCCATCAGGAAGCACTTTGATTAAGAATAGCCAGTCCTTCAAAAGCTAAGGTGTACTCTATAATCAAAAAGTATCCCAGTGGTTCCATTATTTGATTTGTTTTTCCCTAGGACTGTCCTTGTATGATCTAAATCCTTAACAGAGGTACATTGGTGGAATCAATGACGTTTTTTTTCTCCCAGCTTTCACATATAGTGTTTTCCCAGTTTCTTTGGCCTACACTTTTCCTCAAATAAATTTTGTACTAGCTAGTTAGTTTCTATAAGTTTACTGCTGTACCACAGCTCCACATTTCCCACACTTACTTTGTCCTTCTAACCAGCTCTGCAATGCCCAACTGCCTGACATCAAGTCATGGGTGAATCAAAAAACTTTCAACAATGAATCATAAACAGAACGCCACCCGATTTTGCTCCAAGTTTACCACTTGTCATCAAGTCTGTCACCCTCCTCATCCATGCAATCAAGCTCCGACAGACTATATGTAAGCTTGACCTTGAGCAGACATTCAAATCACAAATTCTTTCCAGCTTTGAGACCACTCGGAAGAATGCAGTTTTTCAGCTCTCATCCATCACAGATGAAGTTATTATGCATATTACTTATGGTTTTAAGTATCTTGCATTTTTTTTTTAAAAGCTTTATGAATTGCAATGCTCTTAAAAAACGTAACGGCTTGTATCCTTCACAGATAAACGAATGGTCATTTCACTATACTACATTCATTGTGTCCTCAACACACTGAATTTCAAATCCTTCTTCTCATTTTCAAATGCTCACCTAATCTTATCACTGCAATTTTCTCTCCACCAAACTTGCCTTCAAACCCCAAAATCAGGCACTTTGTTCATCCTCACCATTCATAGCAAGCTGAGCCACCTCATACTTCTCTAGCTTTAAAATCTCTCAAAACTTAGCCTTCTGATGAAAAAAACCTTATTCATCTCTCTTACTTTAATGGTCCTAATAACAGCAATATATTGTTATTGTACATCAATGCACATAAAAAAGTTTAAAAAATCACAAACTGAATACTCCCCATGCATCAAATATTGATATTTTCCTTACTAAAATTGATAGTCTGCATTACAGCATTTTGGTTACAACTTTAGGTATTGAAAAAAAATGAAACTGTGGAGAACACAAAGTTTCAATTGTGGAATAAAATCGCACATTTCTTCCTGAGAAGTTGGGTAAAATTGGCTATCATGACAACTCAAGACACTAGGTGACATTTTGACCCGAATCTTGGTGTGCAACATTAAAGAAAGACAGAATCTTCATTTTCAAAGCAAAGCAATCAAGGCAAACAGTTGGTGGAACCTGGGATTTTGTTGAATAAAAGGTGCTCAGAACATTTTTTTGTCTAAACTTCTAGCCTTTTCTTTGGCAATAAATAAGTTCCAGTGCTGCCATGCCTGGTCCTAGCAGATTGCAGCTGGTCAGTTCCTAATGACTGCCTGCCCCCATTAAAATCTTGACAGGTCACAAAGCATTACTTTAACGAGTTCCCAATGACCTCAATCTGCCCAATTAACAAGGAGTGACTCACGTTCCCACCCACCCCCTGCTCGTCCCCAGCCTCAGGCAGAAATGGAGACAGCAAACTGGCTAAACAGGTCACCAGCATGATTTTTCTTTTGCTATCTTGTCTGTTTTATCTCAATTTACAACAGAGAAAATCTTGCCAGAATTTTAGCCCATGTTGCAATGATAAACTCATTGCCAAGACACCCACACAAATTCCCACAAGAGAAATTTACTCAACTCATTCAGCGTAATCCATATCATCTTTGCTAAATGAGGAAAGAACGGACTTTTCTCTCCATTTCATTTTTCGAACAACTTCAGATTGAACTGAATCTGAACTGCAGGGCTAAATACAGCAAGGAGCTTGTCCATCACCTTCAGATCCCAGAAGTTTTACCTTGAATAAGGCTTTCTTCAAATAAACCCCAGCAACGTTATCATCCTGTCTGTAGTTGCACATCTTTGACGTTTTCACTCTATACTTCCAAGAACTGTGGCTAATGAAGTTGTGGTTCTATTTAGGTGGAAGTTACAGAGACCAAGGAAGGAAAACCAGACTGTTTATTACTTCTTATAATACATACTGGTATAAAAATTTAACAGCCCCATCTCTTAAAATGTACAAAGGCACGACAAATCATCAGCCTGTACAACTCCATCAGCAACAGCGTCTACATTAAGTTATACACCTCTCCACCTAGTTTGTCTTTTGAAATCTGTTATATTGTTGAGGTTAAAATGCATCACATACCCATTTGCAGTACTAACCGTCTAACAAATGAAGTATTCCAAACAAACAAAAAAGTTAACACATATAGACTTAAGACAGAAAAGTACTTAAAGCTTAAATTTATGGATGGGATTATCAGCAGGAAGGTAACTGTGCTCTGCTTTCATTATCTACAAAGATCTAATGATCTCTAGCGTGAAGTTCCAGTTTTTGATTTTGTTTGATTGAGGCACTAGGTCAAGGGGATCTCATGCGGCTGGCAACACCAGTGGTAACATCAAGCAGATTCATCCCCGAATCACAAAGAATGATTACAAATAGTAAACCAAGAACAAGTGATGGAAAACAGATGCAAGTATATGCTTTCATTAGTCTCATATAAAATGGTTCATGTAAATAGTCATCGATGTCTGTAGTGGGAAGATATCACATGAAGAGGAGGCTGGAGAGAGCCGCTGGGTAAGCCTAGTGCTAAATCTAAGAGTGTGAATAGTTCATAGACTATTAAATAAAAGAGTAATTTTAAAAAGAGACCTTAGACATCAGCACTCAGCTTATACAGAGTACTAAGACACTTCCAAATCTACCTCTGCAATGGCAGATGTTATGCAATTCTTATGTTTTCATGGATGTGGGTACTGCTGGGTATGCGTCCATGTTTATCCTGAGTTTTCTTCACACATGCTGCCAGACCTGCTGAGCTTTTTCAACAGTTTCTGTTTTTGTTCCTGATTTACAGCATCTGCAGTTCTTTCGGTTTGCAATGCAAGTTGTCTATCAATTGGTCAAATGCCTCACTTCAGCAAATTAGGGTTACTAATTTGAAAATGTGCTATCCATTCCATCTACTTATCACTCTGTCACTTCTTGAAATCAGTTTTGAAATGGTTTTTGACTTGTTTTGACCTCTTTTCTCATTCTTATTTCCCAATGATCTCTATGGCTTTATTACGTATCTTCTTACAACTCCTCAACCCTCAAAGATATCAGAAATCCTCTACTGTTTCTTGATCATCCCAGATTTTAAAACCACTCCATCATTGGTAGCCATAGCCAGACCTTAAATCTAGAACATCCTCCTGAAATCTTTTCAACACTCTCCTTTGTGAGGATGGTCCTCTCTTTGATCCTGCTGTCGGTTACCTGTACCAAAATCCTTCGTCCAGCTCTCAAGTTTTGTTTGGTAATACATATTTGAAGCACCTTGAGACACCTCACTAAATTAAGGCTACTATACTAATACAAACTCCTGTTCTGTAAACAGTCAATTTGAAATAATATTTGAATTACCTTTTCCACATAATACAGAAGGAAATAAAATGATAATAAATCACTAGTTTTACTGTCAAGTTTGCAAAATACCCAATTCTCCAATGTGCCCTAGATTAACACCAAGTACCAGCCTTGATGCTGAACAGCTTCCAGTGTCTTCCTTTAGTTCTCAATGGCCTCAACCGGGCACAATACTCAGTACATGGGTTCAGTGTTCTATTTCCTTCCTTAATTGTAATTCTGGACTTGTTCGACGTGTTAAAACAGCTTGCAAATTCATTGATTGCTATTTTATCCCTATTCATGCGGTATACATTTGTTTGTTATTATTTCTATGCATAGTAGTTAGTTCAAAATTAATTCTGTAATTGGCCAAATTAGGTTGCAAGTAACATTTTAAAAACATTGGCATTTAAAATTTATCTGCATGAGGAGTCAATGTTAGCCATTTTAGAAGAGAGTGCATTACTGGAGTTATGAACCTGTGTCCTTAGCAAAGTGAAAGCAGAGGCTAAATATGATAGTTTGCTTTTCCCTTATTTAGTTAAATTGAAACTGCTAAGTACACAGCTAGTTAGCATTCATAAATGGGTAAATTACAGGTTAATATTTCAGATACTGCTAACCTAGACTTTTCTCTGCAAAAGCCGATCAGCCTGTTGGCTACTTCCAGCATGTTATCTTCTAGAGATGGTTAAAACAGTAAGGAGGAATCCCTGGTCCAGGTCAGTTCCAATGAATTAAATAATCCACGTTCATTTTAGAATGTAATAATCAGGAATTTAGGAAAATTTAATGAGTAGGAGAAAAAGCCTAAGACTAATGTAAAAGACTAGACTTAGATGATAGCTCAGCCGAGTCACCTCAATCAAACCATGTACACAGAATCTAAGCTAACACTCAAGTCCTGTACCTACCAAGGACCAAGATTGTGGCAAGTGTGGTACTTTGGAAACAGAATTAACCTTAGTCTGTCATCTTTGTGATTATGGAAGAAACCATGGCTATTTTAAACTGAGATGTGGAATGTTCCCAATGGCCTGTTCAATATTTTAACATTTAATCATATTGAAGAAAGAGACAGAGACAGAGACAGAGACAGAGACATTCTCATCGCGCATTTGGCTGTTGTTCATGAATTTTACGGTGCATAAAAATGGCCACATTTCCAAGATTATAACAGCGACTACACTGAAAAAGCACATTAATATTCAATGCTTTTAGATATCCTGAGGCCAAGAAATACAATACGTTAGATGCAATTGCTTTCTTTCCATGACTTGTATCGAAAGTTATTATTTGACATGCAGCATCTTCTGCCAGCTGATGAACTAACCAGCAGTGATCATTACTCCATGTAAATGCGCTTAGCATATACATCATTACATAACTGACATGTCACAAACAATTACATTTTTAAATAGATTGAAAATATCTTGGGAGACCCACTGACTAGACTGCAAGTTGGCATAGATTCAAAATTCAGAGTTTAAGAAGCTGTACCCAGTTTTGTTGCTGACACAGAAACCAGTTAATTCTCTCTTTGGCAATGTTGAATCCAGTTTTTAAGAGTTGGTTAAGTTTTATTTAGTATGAAATTAGCATCAAAATTTTGTTTTCTTCTCCTTCGGATCTTCATATTTCTTCTGAAATTATTTGATTACATTTTGTTCACTCATTGAATGGATTATACTTATGGCTTTATCATTCAAATCAAATTTAAAATATTCCTGATACTTGGACCATTGTCTGTTTACCCTGGATTCTCAAAACCTGACATAGTTCACAGAGCCTATTAATCTTGTTAACACATTTGGAGATGTTCATAATGGAGTGGATTTTGGGCAAGATTCTAAACTATAAGTGTTTTTGCAGAAAAATGTCCAATTAATTAAAATCAATCACTATCTACTTGAAGACTATTAAGTCATTTATTTATTTCACTTTGAATTATTTCACATTTTCTCAATGTTTTATTTTCTTCACTTTACAAATAATCCCTTTATATAATTTCATAGATTTGGGCTTCACTGGCAAGGTCAGCATTTTCTGCCCAAGTCTAATTGCCTTCGAGATGATAGTGATCAACCACATTCTTAAATAACTGCAGTCCACGAGATACAGCTACACCCACAGTGCTATTAGGGAGGAAATTCCATGCTTGACACAGTGATGAAGAAACTGTGATATATTTCCAAGTTGGGCTGATCTGTGACTGGAGAGGAGGTGGTAGCATTTCCAGCCTTGTTCTAAGGCAACAGAAGTAAAGACTTGAAAAAGCGCCATTGAAGTTCCAGCAAATTGCTCCATTGTAGCTGGTATGCAATGTTACCACATTGTGAAGGAGGATTTACAGCACAGCAGCAGGCCATTTTTTTCAACTTGCTTTTGTTGACAATTATGCTCCACACAGGACTCGTTTACCCTTTTTCATTTAGCTCAAACAGCATATCCTATTGTTGTTTATCCCTCCTACATTTGCCTAGCTTAACCTTAAATGCACCTATATACGTCTTAACTGATGGTAGTGTGTTGCACATGCTTACCATTATTTTGAAGTAGAGGTTTCTCATGGATTCTTGGATTGATTTATTTGTGACTCTCATATTTGCGAGTTCTAGTTTTGGACACACCCACAAAGATACATTTCTCTTTGTGTATAGTCTTAAATATTTAATTCTTACCGGAAGAGCAGGAACATTTGACAACTGAGAAACTGATTTCCCAATAAGATCATCAGAAATTGGTACAGCAGCATATGGCCCACTGAGCTTGCTCCACCATTTAATGCTATCATAGACAATCTCAGGCTTCAACTGTAGCTTCCTACTCACTCCTCATATCCTTTAATTTTCTTAGAGACTGAAAGTCAGTCCAACACAACCTTAAATGAAGTACCAACAAATCCAAGAATGGAGACTTCTGAAGGTTCACAACCATTTGAATGATGTAATTTCTCCCTATCTCAGAAAAAATGGGCTGATCACTTGGGGCGAAGATTATGTCCCCTCACTTATGTTCTACTCCCCAACTGATGAAAACAATCTCAGTGTTCAACATGTGAAGCTCTTTCAGAATCTTGTATATTTCAAATGTGACATAGGCAGACTTTGATGAAGTAGTTGTAGAAGCCACCAGCAAAACTGTGTCCACTATAATTTCAGAGTGCATAAAGAGGTTTACATTGGATTACATGCGTAACTCAATTTCCTGAAAAACAAAGTGGTTCCAAACAGATTCAGGTCTCATCCCGGGAAAAGCTGGAATAAGATGTAGTATGAAACTGGGATCCCAATTGAATGTTGATCAGGAATTTCCTACACACAGAAACTACCTCTACTTGGGTGGGGAAGCAGTTGCTTTTCTGTCTACCTTTTCAAAACTTCTCTTCATGCATAAGATCTCTCTCAGGTTTCCCCTCAGCCCTCTCCTTTTCTAAAAGGAACAGTCATTCACCATTTCCTGATATAGAAATATCTTTTTCAGGTTGAATATCCTTGTGAATCTTTTTTTTCCATCTTCTCCAATGCCTGTACATCCTGGAGAACACATATTTAGAGATGTAACCATCCGCACTCCTGGATCCTTTGTTCTTCATATTAATATGGACTTTTATTTTAGCAATATATAATCTCATTCTTCCTACTAAAATGACACACCTCACATATACACACAGTTATTTATTTTATTTATTAATATCTTCCTGTGTTTTGCCACATTGGACAACTACAGATTATGCATCAGCTACACCTTCCACAGATTTTTTAATATTACCGAAAAGCAGAATATGCAATCAAAGCTTTTGTCTTGTACACATCAGGGCAGAATCACAAACACAAAATCTCAAAAGGGAACAACAATTTATGTTGCATGAGAACAGGGCGTTAATTGGTTGGCAAGTAGACCCTGATTGCTAGAGGTATTTCCATGGAAATGCACTGGGGTACAGTTAACTGTCAAGCTTTCGTTTAAATTCAAAACAGGCAAGTTGATTCTCATTGATCTAAGCATTGCCATGGGGAGTGCACCAGGGAATGGCTGTTCCAAAAGCTTTCACCGAGTTAAAATATGCTTACAACATGTGGTCCTGTTTTTTACAGTTCGTATATACTGCCCAACTGATCGGGTTTATATAATCCTTAGCGTAAGCAGGATTGATTAGTAAGTGTTGTCAAATCGTGGGATCTTTTGACAGTGTATTTTCATTTCCCAACTGCATAATTATATAAAGTGTCAACAACAACGTTTCACAGACTGATCCACGTGGATAACCACTTCCCACCTTTGCTGGCTCGAGCAACAACATTAAACCGAACATTGTCTTTTATTTTGCTAGCTCAAGATGTACGACCTATCTTGTGACTCCACAGTCAGGATTCTACCATACCGTTATGATAAAATTCCAAATATATTACGTATCCTTGTTTACATTTTGTTACTTCTTCAAATAATTCAAAAGATTTGTGAGCAATGACTTTCCCTTTGAAAATCTGTACGATTATAATTTTATTTCCTAGAATTATTTTACTTAGTTACATCTTTGATTCATTATTAATCTTAAGTCAACTCATCTATAGTTTCTTGGACACGTTCTATCTTCCTTTTTAGATGCAAGAGAATGATATCAAGGTTCATGAGTTCTTAGGCACTTTTGCCTTTTCTATTTACATGTATTAATGCTTCTAGCATCTCTTTCCTAACTTCTAATAAAGTATGTTGACTCAAATGCCTAAATATATTGGTGCAGACTTTTCTGTCTTACACATGGGACAAGGCAATCTTTTTTTTCCTCTTTCATAGAATGTTTAGACTTGGGCCTTGTATCTTTAAGCTGCTGCTGGAAAGCAACAGTCAGAAGACTTCAATGTTAGCAGTTAGGAGGCCTTATCGGTCTGTAGCTTCCATTCAAGTGACTCATTAAAAAAAATGGTCAAACCAGGGACATTGAGTGCACACTTCATCTGAAAAGCATATTCCACCCCTAATAAATTGCACAACTCAGTCAGAGCAGGGGACCAGACAGGAAACATGGTCTCAAATATTCTGTATAATTATTTCACTTAGTTTAAACAGTAACTTGCTAAAGATGCAATTGCACTGACTATAATCGCTCTGCAGTCAACTCCCCATTTGGCTCTGTAGTGGAACTAGAACCCCACAAGAAAATGAAATCACATACTGTGTGACACCATATAAAGAAGCCGACTTCAATGGACATCAAATAAAAATCAAAAGAACTGCGGATGCTGTAAATCATGAAAAATAAACAGCGTTGTTGGAAAAGCTCAACAGGTCTGGCAGCATCTGTGAAGGAAAAAACAGAGTTAACATGTTGGATCCAGTGACCCTTCCTCAGAACTGTTCCGAGGAAGGGTCACTGGACCCGAAACATTAACTCTGTATATTGCCTTCACAGGTGCTGCCAGACCTGCTGAGCCTTTCCAGCAACTTTGTTTTTGTTCAATAGACATCAAGACTGATTGGCAAACTGCACTCAAGGATGAATGGACATTTTGAAAATTTACAGACTTGTAGTTTTGAATACTTTGGAAAGCTGATGTATCTGGCTGTGCTCTTCAAACATTTAGAACCAAATGGCTCAGAACAATGGAATTCACAAGAACACAGTGAATGAATGGTTGGAAGCTACTACAGTAAAGTGGTTCAGGATTTCAATGTTTGTTTTTACAAATTGTAGAACGAACAATTTTTTTTTGGCTTCTTTGATGTACTTCATTCTTTCTACACATACAGTATTAACAAGCAATACAATGCAGGAAATTTTAGACATCAAGAATAGGGAAGTTGTGTGGCGCACCAATCCGCTGTCAGTGTTACAAGTGGGGGCTAACCAGGATTTTGTATAACTGCAATGTAAAACTTCTCTTCCTTGTAAGCCAGTCCTCGAGATATAAGGGCCAGAATTCCATTAGCTTTCTTGAATAATTTCTGCACCTATTTGTGACATTCAAATACCTATGCACGTGAACAATCAGATGTCTTTGCATAGCCATCATGTTTAACTTAATACCATCTAGAAAGTACCCTGCTTTATCATTTATCGGTCCAAAATGGATAACCTCACACTTGCTTACATTGAACTCCATCTTCCACAGTTTTAGTCTATCCATAATGCTTTGAAATGTAATGTTACCATGTAAACCTAACATTGCATCATTGACAAATTTGTATATATAACTTTCTGTGCCATTATCCAAATCGTTAAGAAATGTGAATAATTGAAGCCTAAACAGAGATCCTTTTGGAACGCCACTGGTCATATCCTGCTAATTTGAGTACTTACCCATTATCCATACTTTCTGTCACCTGCCACTCAATTTCCCAGCCATGTCACTAATCTACCCTCAATTCCATAGGCTTTTACCATTGGTGAGTCTCTTACACAGAACATTATCAAATGCCTTCTGGAAATCCATCAAACCAACACCCATAGACATTCCCTGTCCAATACCTTAGACACATCTTCAAAAAAAATTCAATGAGATCTGTCAGACATGACTGACACATCATGAATCTACCTTCGCTCTCCCTGATTAACTGAAAATTTAAGGCGTTCAATTACTCCATCCTGGATTATAGACTCCAATAATTTCCCCACCATGGATGTTAGGCCAACTAATCTGCAATTCCTTGCTTTTCCTCTTTCACTCTTCTTAAAAAGAAGAGAGAGATGTGTAATTTTCAATCTAGAAGGAAGAACTCTTGTATCTAGGGAATTTGGAGAGATTATAGGCATCTATAATATGCTCCCCTACTTTCTTTAACACCCTTGGATGGAAATCATCAGGGATTTGTCACTCTTCAATTCCATTATTTTTCTCATTAGGGATGAAATAATTTAGTCACTGTCCCTCATCCACTATTAATTTCATCGAGACTTTTGGCAAACTAATCCTCCTGTTCTACCGTAAATACGAGGACGCAAAGTAATTATTAAACATCTGTCATTTCCCTGTACAAAATGGTTACTAGCTGCAGAATTATAAAACAATATTAAAATGCAACTTTTGAAAGAACAAAATATATGCACATGATGTTTCTGTCTACATTTCTGACATTGGATCTGCATAAACACATGTGGAATCATGTTGTGGATATTTTGCATTGTCACTGAATACATTGTAACAGGTAGGTGAAACATTACAGACCATACCACAATTGAAATATTCAAGTCACAGAATCAATTATTCATCCTACAACTTTTATTTTACCACCATTTTTCCACGTATTTATAGATCAAACATTGACATTAAGGTTTGCAAGATGCAAAACCTCACATTTATCCAAATTAAACACCATCTGCCACTCCATAGCGTATTGACCCAGTTGATCAAGATCTCTGTAATTTTGCAGATGACACCAAAATTGGTGGTATAGTGGATAGTGAAGAAGGTTATCCAAGATGGAGTATGATCTTATAAACCTTATTGGGGCTTATAACATCATGAGGGGCAAAGATAAGGTGAATTACAAGGGTCTTTTCCTTAGGGTGAGAGAGTTCAAAACTAGGGGGCATATCTTTAAAGTGAGAGGAGAAAGATTTAAAAAGGACAGGAGGGAAACCTTTTTTAAGCAGAGAGTGGTTCGTGTGTGGAGTGAACAGCCAGAGAAAGTGGTGGATGCAGCTATAGTTACAATGTATAAAACACATTTGCACACGTATACGAATAGGAAACATTTGGAGGGATATAGGTCAAGTGCAGGCAGGTGGGACTAGTTTAGTTTGGGAACATTTTCCAAAACTAAATGGCAAAAATTGTTGGCAACAACCGAAAAATTCCTGTTCCTGAAAGATTATGTTCGTGTGATAGAAAGGACGTGGAGTCTTAACTGTTTTCTTTTCTAGTAGCTTTTAACTATCCAAGTTTCTTTTAAAAGATATCAAACAATTTGGAAACCCTTTTAAATTTCAAAATATTATTTGATCCCTTTTCTTACTTCAAACTCTTAGCCTACTAACAGACACTTATCTGGCAATAATATATACTACATCTTTAACAACATGCACTGTCCTCCTACACATATCTCCTACCTGTAACAAAATAAGGATTCGGGATTTGCTCATCTTCTAAACAACTTCTGCAGACACACACTTCAAGGCCAGCTCCTTCTTATAGCAAAATTACTGCCCCAAGATGCTGAATTTTTAAAAATTGTATTGACTAAATGAACAAAAGTTATAACAGATTTTCAAACCAGAGAAATCTTTTCTACATTTATAAAAATTACATGTCCAGAAAATACATTTTGTTAACATGTCCTATGATTTTAGAACATTTCAGAGGGTTGACAGGTTTCCGTTTGAATAAAAAAAACTCAATTGGAATTGAATAATTAACTATGTTTTAACTTGCTTCCATTTCTCAACGATGACAACTGTGCAAAAATACTTGACTGGCACTTGGGGAAACCTGAGGTCATGCAAGGTGTTATACAAGTTAAAAATGGTCTAATAGTTTATGGATACTATTTTCCATAACAGAAACAGTCTAACATTTAAATCCTCTGCTTAGATCTGCTCTTTATTAAACAATTATCTGAAAAAAATTATCATGAAATCAATGTAAAACACTACAGCAGCACAGAGCACAATATGTACAGTATTTCTGCACCACAAAAATGTGACGCTTGGCATGAATACAGTGACTGATACATTTGCAAGGTCTGTGGTTTTAAACAGCTGTAACATCAACCTTTTTTGTCAGTACTTTGAAAGAGCTTTACGTGCTATTCCTACTGCCCAAAGTCATTTGTAAGTGCACACAAAAAGCTTGGTCTTCTAAAGTAGCCTGACACTGTTAGTCTCTCTGCAACAGGAATAGGACATAACACAATTCGTGCATTTTCTGATTTAAGAAATTGACTGTATACAAAATTAAAATCCTTTTCCAGCTAAACAGATTTTGCATTCCAAATTTTAGAAGCAAAGACATTTTGTTCCGAGCATCACCTCATAGAAATGAGTACTGTGAAAACTATGCATTCAAATAGCATTCTTAATTTTGAAAACAATCTAGAGTTGTAGAGAGTCAGAGTCATGTATTATCGAAATAGACCTTTTGGTCCAACCTGTCCATGCTGACCACATTCCCAAACTAAACTAGTCTCACCTGCCTGCGCTTAGCCTATATCCCTCCAAAAGCTTCCTATTCATATACTTATGCAAATGTGTTTTAAATGTTGTAACTGTAGCCGCTTCCACCACTTTCTCTGGCAGTTCACTCCACACACGAACCACCCACTGTCTAAAAAGGTAGTCCCTCCTGTCCTTTTTTAAAATCCTTCTCCTCTCACTGTAAAAGTATGCCCCTTAGTTTTGAACTCCCCCACCCTAAGGAAAAGATCCTTGTAATTCACCTTATCTACGCCCCTCATGATGTTATAAGCCTCAATAAAGGTTTAAGATCACAGTCAATCTTAGATAACCTTGTTCGCTGTCCACTATACCATCAATTTTGGTGTCATCTGCAAGATTACAAAGAGATCTTGATCAACTATGGAGTGGCAGTTGGTGTTTAATTTGGATAAATGAGAGATATTGCATTTTGGTAAAACAAACAAGGACAGGACCTATACAATTAAATTTGGGGCCCTGGGTAGTGTTGTAGAACAGAGAGACCTAGGGTTCCAGGTATATAATTCTTTGAAATTTGCATTACAGGTAGACAGGATGGTTAGGAGGACATTTAGCATGCTTGCCTGCAGTGCTCAGACCTTTGAGTACAGGAGTTGCGACGTCATGTTGGAGGTTGTACAGGACGTTGGTGAGGCCTCTTCTGGAGTACTGCGTGCAATTCTGGTCGCCATGATATAGGAAGGATATTATTAAACTGGGGCAGGTTTGGAAAAGATTTACCAGGATGTTGCGAAAATGGAGGGTTTGAAATATGAAAATAGACTGGAAAGGTTGCGACATTTTTCAATGGAGTGTGGGAGATTTAGGGATGACTTGAGGTTTTTGAATCATGATGGGTACAGATAGGGCGAATGAGAAGGGTTTTTTTCCCTCTAGGGGAAACAAAAGGGCATATTTTTAGGGTGAGAGGAGAAAAATTCAAAAAGGACATGAGGGGCAAGTTTTTTTGCACAGAGAGTGGTTCGTGTGTGGAACGAACTGCCAGAGGAAGTGGTAGATGCAGGTACAGTTATGACATTTAAAAGGCATTCGGATAAGTTCATGAATGGAAAGGTTTGAAGGGATATGGGCCAAACGCAGGCAGGTGGAACTAGTTTAGTTTGGAACATGGTTGGCATGGACTGGTTGGACCAAAAAGGTCTGTTTCCTGGACTTGTTATGACTTTAAATTGTTTTCAGATATTAATAAAGTATATTCAAGTGTATTCAGCCATCTGTACTTTTTTCAAACTTAATATTTCCTTTCTTCAAGGAAAGAAAATGGATAAAATCCAGATTTTCCCCTTCAATTTATCTTCAGTTTGTACAATGCTATCCAAGCCTTAAAGTGGGGCAGCCAGCAGTTGGAATTTAGCCCATATGATCTACACGGTTTGAATTTAAGGTAATGCATTTTAACCTAATGAACAATCTGCTAGCATAAAAAAGTGTAGCTATATTCAGAGGAATAACTCAAGCAAGATGGTTTCATTCCTGTAGTGTGAGATTATCAGTGAAGCAATTGATATTGTACACTCAGGTCACATTGTGAAATATACTGCCTTGATGACCCATATTTTTATATCAAATTAAAAGGTGAGTCTTATTGCACTGTTATTTTTGACAGATGATACAACAACCGGAGGTGGGTCAAAAATGTAGTAAAATTCAAACATCCAGGAGTTAGTGACCTGTTTGCCTGTTCAGCAGGAGATTGATGAATTTGCATTTTGCTCTTTGGAGGACTACTTGCATTGAAAGAACACAAGAACAAGCCGCAGGAGTCTGCAATACAGCCCCTCCAGACTTCTCTACCATTCAATATGATCATAAAAGTGATCTCATCTCAACCTCAAACCCACACTCCATTACCCTTCGACCCATTACTAACTAAAATTACATCTAACTCCTCCTTAAATTTACTCAACATCTCAGGATCCACTGCAATCTCAGTAAGTGAATCCCACAAATTCATAATCTTTTGAGAGAAGTAATTTCTCCTCCTCTCTTTTAAATCTGCCAACCCTTATCCTAAAACTGTGACCACTTGTTCTAGATTGTCCCACATAAAGAAAGATCCTTCCTATATCTACTTTGTCAATCCCCTTTAGCATCTGCTATGCCTCAATTAGATCTCCTCTCATTTTTCTGAACTCCAGAGTGTACAGGCCTAAACTGCTCAATGTCTCTTCATAAAACAAACCTCTCTTCATAGAATCATAGCATCTCAAAAGTGTGAAAGCAAAACAGGTATTAAGTTTCAGTATTTGCTTGACATCAACGAACTAATAGATGGCTATGACTTCGGTAAACTAGTCCTCTTCATCCTTCTTAACTTCTCCACAGCACTGACACAGTTGACTACATTGCACAGCTTTAGAAGTTCTCCGTTGGCTGGATGCAACAGCATTCACCCTGTTCCTTTTTATTTTGTCGGCCTTGCGTACAGGTGAGAGTTAAATATCCAGAAGACCGAGAGATTGTGAAGCAGGGATTCTTTGCCACTGGCATCAGGTCACGACAAACATGGGAAATTATGGCTAAACAAGGAAGTATTCACATTGAATGAAGCTCATAGTTTTACATTAGGTTGACAAAACCTTTGCCTGCCTGTCTGCTCCTTCTTCGCATGAGGTCTCCTTCCCCTAAAAGAGGATCTTTTACTGACTGACCACCACTTACTGGTGGAGATCCATGCACAACTGCTTGGCTTCCCCTGCTCAGCACCATCCTTCACAGTTGCCACCTGCTACTGGTGGTTTCATTACACTCAGCCAGGGAATCATTTACAATTGCCTCTCTCACCATTCCTTCCCTGTTCCCTTTGAAGCCCCCAGTGATCTATTTTCAGTCACTTCCTGGTTCTTATCTATTTGCTATTCCTCAGCAACATGGCCACTAAAAAGTTAACTTCAACATCAACAACAAAAAGATAACTTCAAGTTACACCCATAAACTGACAACATCTAATTTTGCTTTGCAGTATCGTATTTCTCACACAGTTTGTGTTACTGGACAAGCAGAAATTTCCTTCAACCGAGTTTTCAGAAATGATTGTTTTCAGTCCCTGCCTTGAAAGTAATTCCCTGGCTGCCAGCTCCAACTTTAGGGCGGCACGGTGGCTCAGTGGTTAGCACTGCTGCCTCACAGCACCAGGGACCCAGGTTCACTTCCACCGTCAGGCGACTGTCTGTGTGGAGTTTGCATGTTCTCCCTGCGTCTGCATGGGCTTCTTCCGGGTCTCAGGTTTCCTCCCACAATCCAAAAATGTGCAGGTTAAGTGGATTGGCCATGCTAAATTGCTCATAGTGTTCAGGGATGTGTAGATTAGGGGGACGGGTCTGGGCAGGTTGCTCTGAGTGTTGGTGTGGGCTTGTTGGGCCGAAGGGCCTGTTTCCACACTGTAGGGATTCTATTCTATGAAACTCCAACCCTCTGTGATATGTGACTGTCCATAACCTTGCTGTATTAACTAACCCAGAGATGAGTTTCCAAACATTTCTAATTCATCACTAGAACCATCCACTACTGAGGCCTCATCCAAGCCTTTACTGCTTCTCCCTAGCCTGGACTAGTCTGACTAACAGTCTCCAGGCTAACATCGCATTACCTGCCATAAGCATGAACTCTTCCAAAACAAATTCAGTTGCCTATATCTGTGCTTCTTTCTTGAAGAGGACACAAATTACATTTGTTTATCCAATGCTCACTAACATACATGGCTCTCAGTTCTTTTCAAATTCATTCTGGGGCTGAGGGAGTTGCTTGCTAGGCAAGAATTTATTGCCGAGAAGGCAGTCGAGAATCAACTACAGTGCTGTGGGTCCGGAGTCACACGTAGGCTCAGACCACGTAAGGGCGGCTGAAGGACATTGCTGAACCAGCATTCTCCTCAACAATCGACAATGGATTTGTGGTCATCATTAGATCATACTTCAACTTTATAATCTTTAATCTTCCTTTTATTTCTTCCATGGTCTTGTTGCTCCATAATTGCTACCACCTCCTTCGCTCTCAGGCTCCTCCGAGATAACTGCACTATTCTAATTCTAGTTACTTACACAACCCCAAACAATAATAATTCCACCATTGATCCCTGTGCCTTCGTCTGCCTCGGTCTTACCGATAGGAATGCCAGTTGAATGAACTACTGGAGCAACTTGTGTCTCTATTTCTACGAACGTGATTTATGAAAACTTTCTGCAGTTTCTTTCATACTGATATCTGACGTGGTTTCCTTGCATTTGACATCACAATTATTCCTTTTGATAAGCAGCAATCTGTCCAGCAAATATATCCTTCACAAACCTCATCATACAAACAGGGGAAAAAGTGCTGATGGTTTGTACAATGTACATCACAGATGGTTGGGGAATTGAAATAAAGACTTTCGTGGATCCTTACCGATCTATGTTTGTTATGTTTTAGGTCAGTTTATAAAAATTATAGGGTAGGCGAATAGCACTTGAACCCGGAACAATTTATTCCACGACATCTTTACAGCTACTCAGTCAGACTGAGGCTAATCTAAAGCTCCTGCTCCAGGTCACCTGACCTACTCTCGTAAAGGAACAGCAAGCACCCCCAATGATATACACAACACATTTCCCCCTTTAGTTCAAAAACTCCCATCAATGAAGATATACGCAACAATTTTAAATACTATACAAGCATCATAGCCAACATTTATACATATTCAGCAATATTTCCAAAAACATGGGTAAAATGATCATTCCCCTCCCAACCTCCTGCATCCCCATTTAACCCATTGTAAACTGCAGTTTACAATCGACATGATTAGGCTCTCGGGGGAATGGTAGTTAACAGAAGAAGATTAACTCCTAGTCTCAGGAGCCTTTTCTGGTGTAGTGCCCCAGACTTCCAAAGGCTCATGCCATTTTGTAGAGGAGTCCCTCTGATGGCTATTGTTGTTCAGATTCTGAATTTTGAGGAACTTCACATAGGATAGGAGGAATTAAAATGGTGAACGGGAGAGAATTTTTTCCAGTGCAGGACCCGATTTCCTCAAATTCGTGCTACAGTAATTACTGCTTTTTTAAGCTTTTGCTTTGTTTTTGAAACTTGAAGAAAAAGATCAAAAATAACAGTCCTTTAAATGGTAACAAGCTGGTCCACCCATCTCCTCCAAGCCAGTTTATCTTAGTCTGCAGCTTTGGTCCAAAATGACTTTCCAGTGCTTCACATAGTTCTTTTTAGGTCTTTAACGTCTTCTCCACAGGTTTCTCTGGTTGCACCAGACTCCTCAAAATCATGAAGGTCTTGCACTAACTGGTACTTAGAAAAACTACTACCATTAAGTCTCTGATTGCCTTCAAGTAAGGCATTAAAATGTTCAGTGTACAGAATCCAACTTTCTGTCTCTTTGTCAAACAATCTCATTGTTCCACCAACGGGCCACCATTTGTCCTTCTGCTACCAGGAGTTTTTCCCACCACTTGGATCCACTCAATGACACTCTCCACACTGATGTTAGTGAGCTACTGTGTGAGTACACTCAGTCTTCCCGAGTCCCCTCACGACCACTTCCCTTGACGTCTTGCGCTGTCTTGCAGCAGGTCAACTGTGCTACCTCCTTAATCCCGCACCATTTCCAAAGGTCTGGGTGATATTTGATCTCCTCCCTCCCCTCAAAAAAAAACACAGTCTCTGGGCCGTGATTCAGCCTTGTCACCAATTATTTATTTTTAGGCCTGTATCACTTGAACCAAGAACAACTTATTCCACGTCTTAACAGCTACACAGTTCGACCAAGACTAACCCAAAGCTTCTGCCCTGGGTCACCTGACCCATCCTCTTGAAAGTGGCAGCAAACACCCCCAATGACATAATGATCTGATCGGTTTACTGTTTGCAATTACTTCAAAACCAATCCTGCACATAGATGCATCATCCCTATGTAAGCAGAATTCTCCTACTTCATTGCACAGTTTGCAATCAATTACATACTGATAATTCAAAAAATATCATTACCCAGATGATTTTTTTTTTGTAGAATGGAAGGAATTTTGTTGCAGATGTACTTTTTATTATAAGCAAAATAGTTTTGTAATGGTATTTGTGTATTATTCAGATGGTTACTTCCATCTCTTTTGTAAAGGCCAGTAAAACAATCCAGACCTGCCCTTTCTGAGTTTCTGCTTTGAACCAGCTAAACTAGAAGTGAAAGGAAGGTACTTCTCTCCATAGGGAAAGAGGAAGGAAAACAAATTCAAGGGACATCTCTCTAAATCTGTACTCCTGCACTTAGAGCTAAAGTGATACTATACAGATTGCCACTGGACCCAAAACATTAACTCTAATTTTTTCTTCACAGATGCTGCCAGACCTGATGAGCTTTTCCAGCAACTTCTATTTTTGTTCCTGATTTACAGCATCCGCAATTCTTTCAGTTTTTAATTACTACAGATTGCTCACCTATCGTCGTGATCAGGGATACAGCAAATTGAATAGGAATATCTAAAGAACATGACATAGACAATGTTACAATAATTCATGGGATGGAAGGGAAAAAAATCTTAAGCAATTACACTGTTATAACTAAAACTGCACAATGTACGAACTACTACATTTAAATTTAAATATATCTGGTTCTTGTATTGCAAAAATGAATGAATTTTGAAATGAATGCCAACAAGAAAACCACGTTTGTCTTAAATATAATTTGGAGAAAGTTATTGCATCATTCAATACCAGCATCAAATCACCAGCACAAGACATGTATCAACTTAAGAAATCTCCCCTATTGTCAGCTTAAAGGATTTGAATCTTCATTAAAGAATTAAGTCAGATCACTACTCCATCTCCAGAGGTCGCTTTTGCAAGTTCAGAGCTTCTCCGATATGTCCGTTATTAATGGCTGTGCTGCAAAGAGCTGTCTTGTTTCAATTTTGTACTTCAGGCCTTCTTCAAGTAGTTAATGTTTTCAATTAAAGTCACGTGATAGCCTCACGTTCATCGATTCCAACAAAGTAACATTTATATTATGCTAACTTGAAGTGAATCAGAAGGATGATGTACAAACATATACATCTTTTACTTCCAAAGAATTAGATCTTGTTCTTGGCAAAAAAGATATATTGCACTTGAAGAATCTAAATCAGGAAATACTACTGTAGATCAGATTTAAATAACTAAGTCAACTAATCCACTGTAACTACCACGCAGATTTCAGACTGCTCAGTTTAAATGATCCAAAACAAAAATATAAAGTTCTGTTTCACAGGCAACATATGAATCATTACACTTAAAATTAAAATAATTACGACTATTAGGGCTTTAACACTTAATGAGAAAAGGTTGGCATTTGTTTATCAGGAAAGAATGAAAACACGCCAGGAACAATAGAAATCCAGCTCATTTATCCAGCAACGGCCTGTTATGCATTTAAAATTCCTGTAACTTATATGCAGTGGAGGTAAAAATCAAGAAGGAAAGCAATACATAAGGATTACAATGTCTATTACATAACCATAATGTTTCAATCAGTCTTCTCTCAATTGCTGAACTTCATCAGGCTGGTTATCACACTAATCAATACAATCTCTTCAAATAGCATAGGTGGCATCACGATAATCATTGCTCAGAGACTCATGACCAATTGGGACAGGGAAAGGGACAGGGATGTATTAGAGAGTCATAGAGTCATACAGCATAGAAACAGACCCTTCGTTCATTATCACAGGAAGTAGTTGATGCCAAAACATTGAATGTATTCAAGAGACAGCCAGATGTAGCACTTGGGGTGAATGGGATCAAAGGTTATGGGGAGAAAGCAGGATTAGGCTGTTGAGTTGAACAATCAGCCATAATCGTGAAGAATGGCAGAGCAGGCTCGAAGGGCCGAATAGCCTCATCCTGCTTCTATGTTTCTATCCCACCTTTTCTTCATAATCTTGCACAAGCGTTCTTCCATACAGACAATTATTCAATTCCCTTTTGAAAGTAACTGAAAATCTATTACAACCACATCCTCAGGCAGCAGCACATTCCAGATCCTAACCAGTTGCTGCAAAATAAAATTCTTTCCTCATTATTAGCATCTTTCGTATAAAACACACACTTCATCCACTCATAGAAGGTTATCACCATGAACAAATGGTCAATAATATTTATTTCAATTTACCCGGAGGCAGGTGCAGTGTCTAACTGAGGACAGAAAGGGTCTGTGACAGTGGTCAGCGCATGCAGCTCTCCTTCTCACCAGATTCCACCTGCAGGTTCAGCGTGGAATCTGGCTCGGTTTCTACCCTGTCATCAGAAAATGTAATGAGCTCCCTATCTGGCAACTGAATCTTACTAACAGCACTCAAATGAGGTCCAAGCTGAAAGTGGTTCCAGCCGCTGGACGTTGCCGTTAACTAATGATATAATTAAAGATTGCCAAAGAAGAGAGAAGTTGGAGCTTTTCTTTTTTACAGTCCTCAGGATTTGGGTACATGAAACAGACTTGAGAAAAGATACACCAATTGATGGAGCATGTGAAGGGGGGCGGGCATTGTCTGGGCCATCCCTGGCATGGAGTTGCCCCCCTTCCAAAGTCTGTTTCCTGCATCCAGGTCCCGATGAGTGCAAAACAAAATAAAAAAAGACTTCAACTTGTCATCTCTCTTTAGTCAAGTTTAAAGTCGTGGATGACATAACCGCTCAATCGTTTTACGCATTTTGGGCAGAGGTTCAAGATTGGAACTAGTGAGGATTGGATTATAAAGACTAGGAGAATCCTCAATTCAATAATTGCTCTCCCCTTCGATTACTAATCAAAGGTTTGCACGGTAATAAGTGCAGTTTAAACAGCCTCACCATTTGAGTTTGAGGATGGAGAGAACAATAGTCTTGTCGACTGTAACAGGAAAACTTCTCTATGAAGAAGGACAAGTTCAACATTGGAGCCAATCTGCTTCAGGAAAGCAGAAGGCACAGTCAGGGAGGTGAAATACTCCTGAATGACAATCACATTACTGACACACACATTTTCAGTTAAACATTAACAACTCAAATTTACAATTCAAAAAATAATTAGACTGGTGAACTTTTCTCCATTTTTCTTTCCACAAAGTAAACGTCATCTTGTAACACTAGTAAAAGGATTTTCTTGCTCTCAGCTCAGTAGAGCAAACAAAACAAAATTTAACCTCATCTCACAGGTTTTACAAGAAAAAGCCAGTTTTGCCGTGGAAATTGTGCCAATTTTTTGATCATCTGCTATAATATTAAATTACAAAGAATCATACAGTACAATACACAGAACACGTTTTGATGAATGGATTCAACAGTTTTCAATGATGAAACCCTAGAAGCATTCTGAGACAAGTCACTATAGTCCCAAGCTCTTGAGTTTTCAAACAAAGCTCAGACAGAGCATTTAAAGTTCTCCTACCTGAAATTGAAATGCATTGTCCGGCTCATCTTCACCAAAGGGACATGAATCATGCTCTCAACAACAACGAGATACTTTCTTCAGTTGGAACACATAATGATATTCATTAACGAGCACAGAGTTAGGCCTAATCACATCCATTCAACTGCTTCACAATCAGAAAATGAGCCACATGGGGAAGTGCAACTTGAGCTGCTCCCAGTCACTCCCTTTGATAGCTTTCAGCTGCAGTCTTAAATTCAAAACAGCAGACTGACCAATAAATTTTCCATCCACCCTTGTGGATAAATGTATCGCTGTGCAACCACGGACAATGTATTTATGTTCTGTTTTTTCTCTGCTTAGTTAAGCCAGGTCTTCAACTTAGAATAAATGATTCAAACAAAATCATCAGCCAATGAAGTGACCCCTCTGTCTGCCTGAGACATCTGTGTTAATTGAACCAATGTGGTTTCTTCTGGGAGTACAATCCCACCCCTGACCAGCAAATACACATTTTCCTGGGTTCTTTTACTTCAACTGAAACAACGTTCGTCTTTGTGACCAGAACCTGTTGCTGCTTTGTGATCCAAAACACATTTTATTGAAAAAAACAAAAAAGACAAAAACAGAAACTATTTAGAGAATGAATATGAAAAAAGGTTTCAAATGGAAAATATAAACACTTGTCTGCTCCAACATGGAGATTTAGATTATTTGGAGGGACTTTTAAAGTAGCTTTCTGCGCTGAGGGACCTGACCTCTTCGCCACAAGTAACCCGAAAAACTTTTCTACGTTAGACTTTTTTATACTCTTGCCATTTTTAATCTCATTGATGTACAGTTTCTGAAATGTATTGACCATGTAGGTGAAGACTGCAATCATTCTGCGCTGTTTTCTCCCACAATCTGATCGCCATCAGATAAACTAACAACAATGAAAGAAAAATAAGCGAGGGGAAAATAAGACTGGGCAGTAAACAGTAAAGTAAAAAAGGAGAGATGATTAATGAATGTAATAAAAATGAACAAAAAAATTAATGAAATCCCAATGTCTGAAAGAAAGATAAAGGCTAAAAAGGTGAACTATTGATAAGAACCATATTTAAACAAACATGATCAGAGGAAAAATTATAAAGGCCTTTACCATAGTTATTACCACTTCATTGGGAACTTTTTGTGATGTATTACAACTTACAACCTTTTAATGCTACATCCATATTCTAACCAGAATTAGTCATGCATTGGTAAAAACTTGAATGCAGTCAGAATAAAAAGGGGATGTTCTCAAATAGTTAATTTTTTTTAAGTGATATTGTTGAATGAAAAATGTTGATGTTTGTTAAATTTGGCCCAATATAGCTATCATTTCTAGCCATCCACATTTATTTCAAACTAAATTGTGCCTTTTCATTACATTGCTAACTCTTATTATACTTAGATGTAGTGTTGTCTTTAAAGTCTTTTAAAGGTGTTATGAATTGCAAGAAGTTGTTTAATTGTAAACAATAATACCAATTTTAAGTCAAAATACTGGACTTTTCAAAAGAAATGAATATTAATTCATAATTAAACTTGTGACTGTTAAGTATGTACTGAGGTACTGCATGTACAATTTTTAAACATTGTACAAGCAAACTTTATTGCACAGCAGCTGTTCATGTGCCATAAAACAAAAGGATATTAGATTACCATTTATCAGTTGGGTGCATGACAACTAAAAAACTGTTTCTTGAGGAATAGTTGGCCTTGAAATGAATACTTTCCTTAAAATCAAAGGAAAATAATCTACGACTTGAACAAATTAGCTGTAATTTGCCTTTAGTGTAGTTTGCCACATTCAATGTTTTGAATATAAATATCATGAATAAATGCAATTATCTCAAAAAGTGTATTTTTAAACAGTGTCTCGGCCTGTTTGAATTATTTTACTTAACTGAATTAATATCTAGATGCTGCTTATATGAAATACGCAATATACTATATTCCAGTTAGTGGTAGTAGAGGACTGGCGTTGAGATATTAAATTCAGTATTTGTGCAAAGCAATGAACTGAGAATTACAAACAGTCTCACTGCTAAAAGCGGCATAACAATAAAAAAAAACCTTGATCCACCATCTAATATTGATACTAAATGATGCGAAGTAAGCGATCTGCAGACCATGTCCAGCTTGACTTGGAAAAGGCCATTTGAGAACAAGAAATGCCAAATAGTTTCTCTTAATGCCACTGCTAAACTTAATTGCCTGGCTAATCCTTTTTTTTGCAAACACATGCAAGAATTATATAAACAATTTCAAAATGCCTCATTGCATCAATTGTGCTGATGACCCTGTGACATTAACAACACTGTTCCTCGCCCTTTACAAAAAAATAAATTATCCAAACTCTCCTCTTAAAGTGACTGCTTTTTATGTTTCTTGTGTTAACCCTAACTCTTCCTCTCTGGCTGGGTATTTGGATCTTTTTCACATGACAGCTTGGTAACTTTTTATGTCGTCATGTCCAAACTGATTAAATATAACGCAATCTCAGTGACACAGACCTCAAAAGTTAACGCCGTACTACTCTGATTACCAGTGTAATAACAGAATAATTTACTTCTGGAAACATTTTGAGTTACATCTCTTCCACAGGGTACTTCCCATTGGTTACACATGGCCCACAAACTAAATCGATACCACTGGAAACCAAATGCTGAAAGATGTGTTCAATTTTATATTAGACTATTAGATTAAATGGCAAATGTACTGATGGATTACTGTGGTTCATCATAATGTAATATATCCATCATTTCATACAGACATTTTCTTATTTTTGAGGATTTTATGACCAATAAATATGTGATTGGTGTTAGGGAATCCATTCTCCAAATTTCAATTCTAAATGCCACCAAGGCGTCTTCTGTTTCAACACTAGGGAATTGTACAGTTGAGAGCCAACTGGCTAGGATCCATGTGAATATAACTGCAGCTGTTCACCCACAAATGTACATCATTTAAAAGCTTCTTAACCCTTTCAGAACTACAGTGGTTTTACATAATGTTGGTGCACTGTGGAAAGATCCTACACTGTCAGAAATATGCAACTTCTGCCATTTGAATTTCAAATCATAGAATCCCCACAGTATGGAAGCAGGCCATTCACCCATCGAACCGATGCCAACCCTCCAAAGAGAATCCCACCCAGACCCACACTCCGACTCTATTCCTCTAGCCCTGCATTTCCCGTGGCTAATCCACATAGTCTGCACACACCTGAACACTGTGGGCAATTTTGCATGGTCAATCCACCTAACCTGCACATCTTTAGACTGTGGGAGGAGCCTGGACAACCCAGAGGAAATCCACACAGACGCGGGGAGAATGTGCAAACTCCACACAGACAGTCGTCTGAAGGTGGAATTGAACCCAGGTCCCTGGCGCTGTGAGGCAGCAGCGCTAACCACCGAGTGACTGTGCTGTCCAAATATTTCAAGAAATTCCCAATATTGATATTTTAGAATAAAAGTAGAAATTAATGCAGTCAATTCTGCTGTAAGCGCCTGGTGTTTTCTAGGTTACAACACTCACTGAACTCAACTTGTGTCGAGCAGTATTGTACCCAATGACAGAACATTAAGAGTATTCCTTTGTGTAACTTTGAATTTAGTTTTGATAGTCATGCCTAACACATCATCCCGGCTTGGAACTACATTTCTACTCCTTTACTGCTACCCGGGCAAAATCCTTGAGCTCCCTCCCAATCAGCACTGCGGGTATGCCTAAACCACAAGTCATTCAAGTCAGCAGTTCATGACCACCTTCTCATCAGCAATTAAGAAAAAACTACAAATGCTGGCCTTGTCAATGATGTTCACATCCCATGATTGAATTAAAAATATAATCTTTGTTTCACAAACTAATGATCAGTGTTCTTTGGTGCAGGTACAAAGGGACAGTATTTAAAGTATGCAGCTGCAATTGTCTGCTTATTATGCATCTGGAAAACGAGATTTACATTACACACTGACTTAATCATCCAAGCAACTTGTTAAATACTATTTATTTGTTAGACAACACTATTTAGTACAGCCTAATATCAAACCTACACAATATATTATTAATACTTTTTAATCACACTATGAAGTAGACAATAATGTTGATGTACAGTAAGCAAGCAGGAACATCTGGCTGCATTTTTAAATGGTTAGATAGTGACTTCGTAATTGTGCCCTTGTTAAACATTCCTCATGTCAACTTATATCAACCATACTTTCAGCACCTAACTGCTGTTCTTTCAGCACCCAATTTCCATCAACCTGAAAGTACTGCACTTAAATTGGTGGAACAATGCAAATGTCTGAGCAATTTCAATCATCCTCGTGATTGCATTGGTTTTGAAATTGCTTTCTGATCTTGTTAAGCACAAAAGATTTCTTTACTGTGACTATCCTCAGAGACTGAAGGCTTTTAAAAAGAACAAAACACAAATTTCCAGTTTAGGCAGAAAGGAGGACACAAGAAGTTTTATGTTTCAAAGATTTTATAGTAACACCAAACTGAAAAAAACTATTGATTCAATATTATTTTTGAAGGTTGCTTTACTTCAAACCACAGAACAGTACCTTTCTGTTCTTAATTTCAGCAGACCAAAAAGAAACCTTGAAGGTATGCTTTATATTTTCTTCGAAGTCTATATTCAATTCTCCCAGAAACAGTCCAAAATGATTCTTAGCACTCCAGGGATTACATATGATCAGTTCATTTCCCAGCTTGGTTTCTTTTAATTCGAGAGCTTTCTTTCATGATGAAAGTTTTCCAGGAGACTTCTTTCTCTAGCTAACACTAAGCAAATCTTCCATACCCATTATAATATCTCAGTATGAGCAGTTTTCCATGGTGAACCACAGAAATATTCAGCATTTAGGTGTTTGTTTCTCCATCATACCCTCGCTGACGAACTGTCTCTAGGAGTTTTTAGGGATATATTGGATATTCTTCCCGTCTCAGAAACCAGTTCAACAGCATTGCAAATCATTTGAACTTTGTATCCATATTGAGTGCTAATTAGTTACCCCTGTGAACCCAACTTTTTTTTCCATCTTGGAATAAATGAACATTTATAAGCACGAGAGTTTACAAGCTAATATCCCTAATACATTTTCAGGAACATTGAAGTCTTCCACTCTTGTTATACAGTATTCTGTTTCCAATCATAAACACAGGAGCACACTCTCGGCTCTCCAATGAAGATCTGCTTTATACCAAATAATGATTTTTATCCACAGAGTGGAATATGGATTGGATTTTTAAAAACAGAATCTTTACAACCTGTGACAATAATTTGAACTGACAGCTAAGGTGATGAAAAAATTTGCATTTCTGTACATTTCACATTCCAGTCCTATTGTGATCGAGACAATCTGCAAAATGCAAAGACAATAACTTCAAGGGATTGTGAAGGACTGGCATCTTCCACCTCATTAGCAAGGTAAATTTGGGGCAATTACTTGAGGCATTTCACAATTGGAGATGGGAGTTTAAGATTAATTGCTTGATAATGGGGCTTTGGCTAAGATAACTTCCAGGCGTAAGGGAATTAAATCACCTTTGGAATATATGAGCAATGGCTTTTCTGAATTCCAGACAGTTGGAGGAAGCAGGTGACATGACAAGCTGACACTTTTTAAGCACATGAGATAAAAGGTACTGCAGATGCTGGAGAATCTGAGATAACAAGGTGTGGAGCTGGATGAACACAGCAGGCCAAGCAGCATCAGAGGAGCAGGAAAGCTTGACGTTTCGGGCCTAGACCCTTCATCAGAAATGGAGGAGGGGAAGAGGGTTCTGAAATAAATAGGGAGAGAGGGGGAGGCGGATAGAAGACGGATAGAGGAAAGGATAGGTGGAGAGGAGGCAGACAAGTCAAATGGCTCCATCCCCGCCTCTTTGACTTGTCTGCCTCCTCTCCACCTAT
>JAHRHZ010000271.1:22989358-23017096 GCA_024137785.1 Ginglymostoma cirratum | reverse complement strand
ATTGACAGAGGTCACTCCAGGTCTTATAGTGGTCAAGTGATACTTCTTAAAAGAATCCAGCCCGATATTTACCATCTACTTTGTTGTCTACATCTAGAAATCTGAAGCACAGAGACCCTGAAATTTAGCCTGAGGACAAGCTTTCCCAAAGACTGACAATCACAGTCAGATTGTCATTCCACTTCATATTTCCACATGAGAAAGAACTCCCCATGACGAGCAGGGGATTCCAATCATGGCTCCGGCAGAAATTCAGAGTATACCATAAATCCAACTGTGTCCTTGTAAAGCAGGTCAGTAGAAAGGCAAACTACACTTCCTTTCTCATGGCAGTAGTTGCCGTATTCTGTGATTTAAATGTCCAGTAGCACAGACAGATGCTTGGACAGTTTCTGTGAAAAGGTATGTATTTTAGCTAAGTGAGTTAGAGTGCCAGGTGAGTAAGGAGCCAGGCAGTGAGCGTACCAATGAATAATTGAGTGCTCATGGTAGGTAGGGATGGCTGGTGGCTATTGAATCCAGTGGGGGAAGGGGGAGATTTTGTGTCCAATAATGGAGTGGGGATGGCGTGGTTTTGGGTCTCAGTGGGAAGAGGTGTCAGGTCTGCAGACAGGGAATAGGAGTGTCAGTTTGCATGAGCTGGCATTGAATCCCAGGAGTTGAGGGGAATTGTCAGTTCTAGGCAGGGGTAGAGAGGTATTGGGTCAGGATCTGAGGCTGTAAGGAGTCCACTGGAGATGTGCTTGACCATGAGTGGTAATTTTGAGCGGGGGGGGGGGGGGGTGGGGGGGAGGTTAATGGGTCAGTTTAACAGTTACTTAGCAATTAGCCCAAGTTTCTATTTGTCTAATTTGTCAAAAGGTAACTGTTAATGAAGTGGAACCTTTTGAATTCTCTAATATTAATGGATACTTTCAGTAGGTTCCAGGCACAGGAGAATTGTCATTCAAATTCTGATACGTCGAGATTCCCCAGTGTTCTGATGTGCAACTTCCACCTTGCTGCAAAAGCACTCCAAGTCAGTAAAACAGACTTCTTTCTTTGTTCAAGTCAAGAAAATCTGGTTTTAAAATTGGTTATTGGTTCTTTCATGATCACAGAGCGTAAATAGTTAAGAACTCACTGAATTGGCAAGTAATCCTTTTCAAACAAAACAACCCATTGCAGTCAAATGAGGAGAGGGAATAGAGGAGAGCCATTTGACCTCTCCTTGTCAGATTGCAACAGCCCCCTTTTAATCTCAAACAATCAAAGCAGGCTCACTCGCAAGCCAACTTCTGAACAGGTCAATGACCCATTTCATTTTACTTTAAAATTAAAAATTCAATCCCAAAACATAACAATTTTATTAACCATATAATTATAACATTTCCTGAAAGAAAAGCGTAACCTACATCAAGTTACTGAACGTGATACTGAATTTTACATTTATACATTTAAAAGAAGGAATTTAATAATTGCGTGCATGATTTCCATTCTGCTACATTGCATTAAAATTGGTGTACATTTTGCAATATAAGTCTGTTTCTCACTAATCTAATTCAATGTTACACTTCCCAACCCCCAGTAGACAATCATGCTGCACTGGAAGTTTGCCTAAAAAGTAATAAAGGAACCAAAGTACACAGCAAACAGAAATTCTTGAAGCCACCCCCCACAAAGCATGTAAAAGCCAAGTAAAGCATAAGGCAGCCTTTAGTATATATCTCAGAAATGGATCTTCAAAGAAGTGGAACAGAACTCTGCAAAACTCTTCATGTTGAAGATAGTGGCATTTGCTTAAGCTTTCTCCAAGAATTTTGTGAAATTTGCAAGGAGCTCAAATGTTGAGTGAAGATCAATTTACCTCACCACATTTGTGATACTCAATTCTCTGCTGAATGGGATTCAATTTTGTACAACATCATCATTATAAAGGTGTTTTGAATTATGATGCAGAAAACTACAGAATTACTATGTAATTCAATAAACACGTTATCTATTTTCAAAAGCTATGTTTTGTATTTACTACTCCCACGTAAATCCAAACTTTACTTGGCCATCAATAATTGACTATATAGAAATTCCATCCTGCGCATCTCTGCTAGAAATCAGAGAACAACAGTAAAATACTCCTGAACACCAACTGCCTCAAGAACTGAACACATCCGGTTTTTAAAGTAGCATTAATTAGAGTTGGAGATAACAAGGTGTGGGGCTGGATGAACACAGCAGGCCAAGCAGCATCATTAGAGTGTTGTACTCCTTCACAGGATAAGGATACCTTTATTTCATTTAATGGACACTTTCTTTATGAAAAAGATTCTGTTAGAAATCATTTATTTATTTGAAAATGAGAAAGACCAATGTATCATTAATCACCTGCAATGCAATTATACCTGACAATATATGGATGTTTTTGGTGCCTTGATCAAACATTAAAAATCCTTGCAAGGTCATTCTCAGTCAAACTGGATGAACCCCAAATACAGGCACTGTCATTGCAATGCAAGATCCATTAATAAATGCAACGCCAGGAGCTGACAGTTTTGTGTCTCTGGCTCATTGGAATGACTTTTGTTCCCAGACCATGCTAACCACAGCGTTCACTTGGTCGCATGCATCAGTTCACTGTCAATATTATGGGCTGGATTTACTGCTTCCCACTGATGGGCTTGAAGGCCGAGAGAGGAGTATGTTAAACCCAGAAGATAGCCTGGAAAACACCTAACATCCCTGTCCCTACTGCTATCACAGTTATACTTGCAAAAAGATTCATGCCTGGCAGCTCACCAATGTCTGCCCACTCCCCCTGCCCAGGTCTCATCCGATGATTGTGTAGGCTTGTGGTAGACAAGGCCGGGGTGGGGAAGGGTGATAGAGCCCCTATTTAACTAGCCCCTAGGCCCATTGGAGGGTCCCTCCAGTTGTAACACACTCACAAGTTTCCAATCCCCTATCGCTTCTCAAACCCTTCGGCAGTCCCCAAATACGCCAAGTTCAGGTTTATTGCAGTGCGCCTGACTATCTCAGTGCAGCGGCAGCAGTGTTCATTGTTCCCTCTGGCATGGCCAGCACATGAACAACAGCCAGTCTTAGACTGGCCCTGTCCCAGAGAGGATTAGGGACTGAAAATGAGCACAATGGCACACGGGATAAATTCAGATGCATGAGAGGCTAGCAGAACTTAAAGTTGGCCTGCATTGTGGAAACTAGTCAGCAGCTTTTAAAGGTATAGCAGGGCCTTCAACAGCAGGTGTCGATGGTGGGGTTCAGCACAGAAATGAGGTACTAATCTGTCCCGTTGGGTGTCTTCCTGCAGGGTGCAGTACAGCCTTTGACAAGCTGAGGGGCCAAGTCAGATACCATGTGTCAAGGGACAAAAACATAAAACCAAGACCTTGTGAGTCAGAAGCCTCCCATGGTGGATGCATGCATGCTGGATAATTAATATGTTCAACAGGCAGCACCCCTGAACCAGAGAAACCTCAGATAGAGACACAGTGAGAGACACAGAGAGGGAGAAGCATCCATGAGTGACAGCACTGTTCCAGATTGATACGTCATTGTACAGAATTTCCAGGGTCACAAATAGCACAAATGAATGCCACTGACAGTGGCTGTGAACTGGGACATACTAGTGGGTAGGCCAAATTTCTGCAGTAGACCTAGCTGGACCATCTGGGCAAAATCGGAGTGACAGGCTGTGAGGAAAGGGAGCTCCCCTTTATATCTTGGAGACAAAGTAATCTTCATCTCACAGTTACAGGAGGCTTCCAGTGGACATTCCACCAACTGAACTATTATCTGACTGATTAGGGGTCTGGAGTTATGTGCTACAACTGTATCCTGAAGGACCTGATGGAACACTGAGTAAAGATCTATTGCTGTTAGTTCATTGCTCTCAGTTAGACTTTTCTATTAATGTCTATTCCAGTGGAATAAAGGATCCCTGTTTATAATCCTCAGGCAGCGTGTGTTAAACTCTGTGTTTCAAAAGGGAAGTTGCATTACGACTGTATCAGCTGCTGCTGTAACTGAGGAGAATGGGGCGTGGCCATGAGGGAGGAATGGCACAACTGGAGAGAGAGCATGTTCCAAAATTTCCAGGTGCTGCACTGGAAGTTTTGTTAAAGGACATGGAAAGGATACTGTGTACCCTTAGGGATGCATGTACATCCAGACTCTTACACAGATGTCCCTGGGATCAGGCAACCATGGAGGTCAGCATCAGGAACGAAGCCCTGAGGATCATGGCGACAGAAGTACAATGAGTTCCTACAAATGGTTTAGGTTGGTGAATGACATCTCCGCATATCATACAGTAGAGACTGCACCACTAGCCTCATCTACTGCTCAAACACTTTTATTAATCATTTTTGCTGAGATTAAAAGATAGGCCTTCCACAACTGAACTTAATCTTATAAAGAAAAGGTGGATACACGATGTAAAGTCATTATAACATGATTGTTTTGTTAACTTTTACAGCATAAAATGCAATATTTCAAGCCCTGTTTTAAAAGAGGTTCATGAACTGAACATTCCATTGGGTCCGAGATAACAAGGTGTGGAGCTGGATGAACACAGCGGGCCAGGCAGCATCATAGGAGCAGGAAAACTTGACGTTTTGGGCCTAGACCCTTCATCAGAAATGGGGGAGGGGAAGAGGGTTCTGAAATAAATAGGGAGAGAGGGGGAGGCGGATAGAAGATGGATAGAGGAGAGGATAGGTGGAGAGAAGGCAGACAAGTCAAAGAGGTGGGGATGGAGCCAGTAAAGGTGAGTGTAGCTGGGGGGGTAGGGAGGAGATAGGTCAGTCCAGGGAGGACGGACAGGTCAAGGGGGCGGGATGAGGTTAGTAGGAAGGAGATGGGGGTGGGAGGAGGGGATAGGTGAGAGGAAGAACAGGTTAGGGAGGTGGGGACGAGCTGGGCTGGTTTTGGGATGCGGTTGGGGGAGGGGAGATTTTGAAGCTTGTGAAATCCACATTGATACCATTGGGCTGCAGGGCTCCCAGGCTGAATATGATTTGCTGTTCCTGCAGCCTTCGGGTGGCATCATTGTGGCATTGCAGGAGGCCCAGGATCCCCCATTTCAATCCCAGCAAGTTCAAAATGGCCAGAGAAGTGACCACTCCAGATCTCAAATCCTGTAAGTGAGTCTTATAGATTGAACCTACTTGCACACCCCGCATCCAGCAATTCACTCATGACATACATACCAGCCTAACAGATTGTATACAATTTATTGATGCACTACTCTCTCCACTGCATGATGGAAGTGGTGCACAAGCAAGAACTAACCAAATGAGTGAGGACACATCTCCGTGCCTCATCACTATTGAAGCATTAGGACATGACCAGCAACACAGCCATTAATAACACAATCCTTAGACTTAATCCTCCTTCCTCTCAGGACTCACTGACCCCCAATACCCTCTCCCAATTCATGAGCTGAAATGTGTGCGCTCACCCTTTCTGCTGCTCCATGGCAAGAGAGAATAAAATATAGGCTCTTTTCATCAAGTTGGGAGCCTCGATGACCTCCCTAACATAACAAAGAATGAGAATCTGTGAGTTGTTACAAATATTTCATTTTAATCTAGAAACAGTCAGATATATGAGAGTTCATCATCTCAGTCACCTTCACAACCACATGCAAAGATCTTTGCTTTGCTTTCACGATTTAGTTGTGGCTGCCTGATGACAATTTCATTGAAGATGCCCTTGTGCACAAATATCACAGTCCTTTGCTAAATTTCAGGTAAAGAGAACAATTGTTGAACATCTGGCTTTCCTACTGAGAGACCGTTTGTCTTTGTTCCTCCTTTCTCAGCAGCTCTGTGCAGTTTCTTGCTTATCCACCCAGTCATGTTTTATTTTTAAAGCATTGCTGCAGATACACCCACCTTTGGGAGAAACTGGTTTAAACCGAAGCCTTAAAGTAAAAAAAAACAGTCCTTTAGCATTTGTCACATCACTCCTGTATACTTTTTCAACTTGAAACAACATAGAAAACACGGAACATTTTAAGAATCATAGCAAGAAGGATCAGCCACAGGCAAACCAGTAAAGAACTGAGAATTGCATGGCTTAGAAAGGGTGGACGCTGGGAAGTTGTTTCCGTTAGGTGGGGATACTAGGACCCGTGGGCACAGCCTTAGAATTAGAGGGGGTCAATTTAGAACGGAAATGAGGAGACACTTCTTCAGCCAGAGAGTGGTGGGCCTGTGGAATTCATTGCCACGGAGCACAGTGGAGGCCAGGACATTGAATGTCTTCAAGGCAGAGATTGATAAATTCTTGATCTCGTGAGGAATCAAGGGTTACGGGGAGCGTGCGGGTAAGTGGAGTTGAAATGCCCATCAGCCATGATTAAATAGCGGAGTGGACTCGATGGGCCAAATGGCCTTACTTCCACTCCTATGTCTTAGTTGCTTTAAATGAGAAAGTGGAGCTTTCCTTCTGCTGCTGCATGTGTTCAACAGTGTGAATTAAGAGACGGTATTTGTCTAAATCAAAATGGCAGGCAGATGCTAAGTTAGTTGTCTATACTGATTGGTATAATAATCTGCCTTCTCTACATAGATCCAATGGATAAAACTGTGCACATGCAAACAACTGTGCCGAAATGGATTAGGATACAATTCAGTATGATAGCCTGTGCATGACACTGATGCCAATAAAGAGTGTACTAATCAGCTAGATCTCTAGTTCTGTGTTTTGAATAGTTGTGGTCTTGTGAAAAGGGATTAACTGTATCTATTAACTATATTCCAGCTCTGACAGATACCTTTAATAATCATGGGAGGCTCAATCCACTTTGAAGGTTGGGCCTCAATAACATTAGACTGACAGGCTACAGGGAAACCCATTGGGTCCAGCAAAATACTTTTCAAACTAATGCAAAACATTTAAAGTGTATAAATAAGCATTGTTTTGTATGGTCATGAGCTGCTAATGGATATTTATGCTTATTAAATGTACGTCTAACTTGGCAAGTCCCAGAGAGAAAATATATTTCACACAAATTTGAAGCTAAAGAACAAGGAAGATTAATGTGATTAACACAGGCATAAGTCAATCAGAGGAAGCCTAATAAACTAGTTGGAAGATGACTTTGCATGAAGTAAAATGAGAGTCAATATGACTTCTTGTTTCTAAAAGGTAAGTATATTCTCAATAACTACCTTTATTTTCCTTTCTCATGGTCAACTACAGAAAGGATAAGTGTTGTAAAACAAAAACCATATGGAGTAATATTCACTTTTAATGTTTCACAATGAATCAAATAGAAAAACAAATAGCTTTCCAATGTAAAATTTCCAATGGAAATCTACTATGAAACTACAATCTGCACAAGGATGCAATGGTTCAAGGAAAGACCCACAGTCACTCTCTCAGGGTAAATAGAGATTAGCACTAAATGCAGCCTGATCAGCATCGTCCATTTTCTGTGAATAAATTAAAACAAAACAGCACTGACCTTTGTTTCTGTACAACTTCAAGGGGAGCAAGATTAAGAGACAGATTTTTTTTTTCCCTCCATATAGTTTTCAATCAGATACCCCATAATGGCAATGGGAAGCTCAATCAATTTCGAGGGTTGACCCTTATTAATTTAAGGCTGACAAACTGCAAGCGAAGCGAGGGAGCCTGGGGAAACCTAATGGCTCCAAGCTGCTGACTATCACATTCTCCTGTGTCCTATTGATAGATTTGCCTGATTGGTCATTCAGAACTGCTTAATTTCATGTCCTTGGAAACACAAAAAAACAGCATAATGAAGGCCATTTGGTCCATTATATCAGAACTAATCCTTCATTAAAACAATCCAACGTTAAGCCAACAGCCTTATATGTCTCCTAAGTTCAATTTTTGATTTGTCTTTGTGTGAATAACAACTTTTCCCTTGAGAGAAGAATTGGTTTCTGTCTCTGTATAATAGTTTGTCACTGTCAATTCTACAGCCATTTTCCTCACTTCTAATTTGCACACTTCCTGCATACTTAGCCATGACTTGCTGCTGTTTCAGACAAAACAATCAATGAATTGTGTTTGGAAAGATTTTGCAGGCAGTAGATGCCATGTGGAAGTGTGCATCATATATGTCTTGCAAATATTAAAATTGGCTATTTTATTTCTCAATTGAACTGTGTCATGAAATTATTTTAATTCGTGCAATGTTTGTATTTTATACCTATATTAAATTCTTGTTTATTCGAAACAGGGGCCTCACCACAGTTTGCTAATGAATGATTAGTTCTGAAGCCAATTTTTTTTTCCAGCAGTTAGGGGCCATTAATGGCTTTGTCTTACCTAATAATGTGAGACAACCTCAGTCGACTGTGTTGAGAGCACCAGGGGTAACAACTGAAATTTCAGTAACTAGCAGCTATTAGGTACAAAGCTGATCCCTTCCTGTGCATTTTTTCTGTTCAAAGGATAATGGTGAGGGAACACCAGCAGCGGGGGAGTACATCAGTCATTTCAGGCAGAACTGTAGACGACAAGGCAATTTGTGTTGTAGGTAAAGGCAAGAAAAAGAAATCTCTTTTGAAAATGCTTGATGATGATAACTAGTTGGCCTGTTGGTCCACTGGGCCAAAGTTGTGCTGGTTTTTACACAGAAGTGAGAGCTATTAGCTGTTCTTTCACCATTACTCTCTGAACAGAAAATGCCAGCACTGCACAGGAAAGGATCAGATTTGTACCTAATAGCTGCTAGTTATTGACATTTCGGTTGTTATCCCTGGTGCTGTCAACACAGTTAACTGAGGTTGTCTCACATTATCAGGTAAGTCAAAGCCACTGACGGCCCCAATATGCCTGATAAAAAACTAATCGTTAATCAGCAATCTGTGGTGAGGCTTCCCATTTTGATTAAACAAGAAGTTAATACAGGTATAAAATCAAAACATTACACACATTTAAATAATTGCATGACACCGTTTAATGAAAAATAAGGCGGATTAATTCTAATATTTGCAAGGAATATACAATGCACACTTCCACATGGCAGCTACTGTCAGTAAAATCTTTCCAAACTGTTGATCAGACGAATATCCAGGGGTCACGTAGTGGGATCATCATAAACTGGGATCAATATCCAGTGATGCTCCACTGAAAGCTGCTTTCATGATGACAACAGTGTGGTTAAACGATGTCAAATAATCCACACCGTTAACAGGAAAATCAGGTTTTTTGCAGCAGAAGCAACAGCAATGCTGTACCGTTGCAGGTTGTTGTCACAGATATTCCTCCACCTTAATTTATCTCCATGGCTATCTGGAAGAAGACTTCGAGTATGCTCAATTTTTTAAAAACGTTGATTGTACAGAGCCATCAATTGAGAGAAGCAAATGATTCACTCCTTTCCCAGCTTTCTGCAGTTCAAGAATTTCAAAATTATCTGATTTTTTTGCTCCTCTAATCCATTCCTGCATGTGGCACTGTTCCAAGTGCAGTACAGAACTAACTAATGCAGTACTAAGAAATAGACACAAAGAAAATCCTTTTTAATCTGGAATTGTAGCAACTAAATTTTCATTGTTCTAACCAATGTAGAAACTCACAGTTTGCTGTATCATACTCTCCTCTGGAAAGCCCCAGCAAAGCCCTGTACTCGTGTACCAAAATTTTTTTTTTGCTGTTCCTTTCTCCAGAAAGTTATGGTGGCTGAATCACAATGATCCTAACTCATGAGGTCATGATACATCCTGTGGTGCAGTGGTAATGTTCCTAACCTTAGACCAGGAGACTGGCTTCAAGTCCCACCTGTTCCAGAGGTGTGTAGTAACACCTGTGAGCAGGTTGATTAAGAAAATAAGCTAAAGTAAAAAAAAAAATACACATACAAACACAAAAAGATTTTTAGGGCGGCATGGTGGCTCAGTGGTTAGCACTGCTGCCTCACAGCGCCAGGGACCCAGGTTCAATACCACCCTCAGGTGATTGTGTGGAGTTTGCACATTCTCCCCGTATCTGCATGGGTTTCCTTCGGCTGCTCTGGTTTCCTCCCACAGTCCAAAGATGTGCAGGACAGGTGGGTTGGCCATGCTAAATTGCCCATAGTGTTCAGGGATGTGTAGGTAAGGTGGGTTAGACATGGGGAAATGTAGGGATAGGGGAATGAGTTGGGGTGGGATGCTCTTTGGAAGGGTGGTGTGGACTTGTTGGGCCGAATGGCCTGTTTCCACACAGTATGGATTCTATGATCTATGATTTTGCAGCATCACATTCCACATCAAAAAGCTCTAGTAGGATTCCATAAAAAGCATCCCTCACTCTCACACACGTACAGCTTATCCATTTATAGCAGATTGCTTGCATCTATGTTGCCCCCTTAATGTAAGGCTCTTCATACAGGCTTAATCAAAAAAATGTTAAGACCCTCCAACCTCATATTGACCCTGAAACAACTGCACAGAGGCCAGTATCCCATCACCAAGTCACCCTTTATTTACTTGAGCACAGTACACTGTACGTGGCCAGCCGGCTCGGAGTCAGTCCCCTGGAATGAGGAGATTCCAATCTCCTGGTTACATTTGTCAGCCAGGGCTTTCCTGATTGGCCCAAGTTAATAACCACAGTGAAGGATCTCATAGTCAACAAGATCCAGCTGGTTCCAATCACTACAAACCCCTAATTCAAAAATATTTTATACTGATAATGAGCCTTGCATGCATTTTGTGCACAGGATCATAATAAGCTTCAGACTGAGAAGTTGGAAATTAACCCAAGGCCACAAAGTGAGCGGCCTAATTTTTAATCTAAATCTATTTTCGTGGAGCTGTGGAGACTTCGAGAACCACTAAGAATGAAGAACAGGAGCAGGATCCTGAATCCCAGTCCTATTCCTGGCTTACTTCCATTTTGTTGGTAAGGAAAAGGGGGCATGGCACAAACTGCAGATAGAAATTAGGATCATTTGAGCAAATTAAACTCAATACACAAGATAAGCACAAAAGAGATTATTAAAGCATTCGGCATCATGAATATGGATATATGTTCATACAGACATTTAAGCAATTGAAGAGGCTGAAACTTACTAAATGGGTTTTTATGAATGAGACTTTTTCATACAGTGAACTCTGTGATGGTTTTTTTTCATCTCATCATGATTTTTGATGTCTTACTATTGTTGAAACTAGTGAGTTGGCATGGAGGATATAAGGGCAAAGGGTGGTGTGTTGGAGAACATGAATTGTGATAAGCTGGCACTAAGCTGCAAGAGATGCTGTAAGCAGCACTGGAGTGAGCTAAGACTTAAGTTGGCATGGATGGTATGAGGTGCGATGGGGACTGGGTGGGAAGCATAGATTTGGCCTAGCAAGTGGGTGGGTCACGTGAGGGAGATGTGAAGGATGAGGGATAAAGGATAGATGGCCTAATATTTAGCAAAACATTTGAGACAAAGTACCCAAGAGCAGAAGTGAGACTTTGAAACAAAGACAGCAGTTCCTGTCACTATTTCCAATATGTGTGTGGAGAGATGGCAGACTTAATTCATTCCTGCACCAAACAACACCACATCCTGATTACTAACCCTATCCCCGCAAACCCTGAGCAAAAACCATACAATCTGTGATACGTTTTCTCATGATGGATGTGCCAGGCAGGTACTTCCTGACTTGAACTATCCACTTCATGAAAGCTTTGAATATGCAGCTCTATTTTTTTCTTAAAACTAAACTTCCTTATGTGTTTAATAAAAGCATTATCTTCATTCAACACAGTTAGGTATTGTGTTTTTATCAAATCAATCCTTAGTGTGACATTACTGAATAACCAGACCAAAACTCGATATGTCTGCATAACATAACAGGCGTCACTTCATCTTCACCACTGGAAACTGTATTTTCCTTTTTTAGCTCATGTTGACAGATAGGCTTAGATTTTCTAGTCTATGGATAGTTGAGGACGGGAAATATGACTTACAACGTGGGACTGGACCCAAAGAGACAGTCTTACCCCTTGGAAATTGGCCTGGAAGTTTCAACCTCCAGTAGGCATCTCTCTTACTCCCTGGGCCATCTAGAGATTGGACAGTTCTTATTCACACCTGGAGCAGACGGAAAAGCCTGAACCTAACTCATGCGTAACTATACAATTGATCTCCCAGACTCTTACTTCTGTCCTTCACCACCCCCCCACCCCAATCATCTCCTTAAAACATGGCTCACCCAGCTTACCTACTTGACCCAAGATGACTCGACCTGACCTGACAGCTCATCTCAAACTGATTCCCCACCACAACCACCATCCACCCTATCCATCTAGATATCCATCCAATCACTCATTCACTAACACCCGGAAAGTTGTTGAAACATCCTATAGTTTTTCAGCATCTTAGCAAACACCTACCAGAATACAACAGATAGTGCAGTCCAAAGCAGGTGTGGTTTATCAACTCCTGACAAGCCAGTGCTACATGGAAGCTGTCTGATTTCAGATACGCTCCACACTTCTGAAAATGTGGCAATGGAAGACAAACATGTGGAGTTTGGCTGTGCCACAAAAATCAGGGTCACGGCATCAATCCATCAGCGACCACTGTTCCCCAGAAGATTTGGGCCAATGGTTATTGCCGGGTAAACTCTGGCAGCAGTATGGCATGGGCTGTAAAGCCCGGAGTGGGACTCAGGCAGAGGCATGGTGAGGGCTGGAAAACCCGGAGTGGGACTCAGGCGGAGGCATGGCAAGGGCTGGAAAGCCTGGAGCGGGACTCTGGCGGAGGCATGGCAAGGGCTGGAAAGCCCTCAGTGGGACTGTGGCAGTGGAAAGGAAAGTTGGACTCGCTTAAGCTATTTTTTTTTTCTTGACTCATTCTAAGTTAATGTGAATGGCGCCACGCATGTATGGCAAAGGTACACATGTTTCACTGTATTTTTACATTGAATACATGTGACAAAAAATGATTCAATGATTCAATTCAATTACATTCAATTAACAAGCTCTTGAGAAGCCAAAGATTCATTCTGGCCCAATTCCGTTAATAATTGTAATCAGAGGAGAAAACTGAGTAAATTAACTCACAATGGAAGAAAACTCCTTCAACCATTTATTACAGAGTTCTTCACTGAATTCCTCAAATCCATTTCCCATTATAAAGTGGCTTTGACAAGAAAAATATGCTATTAATAAATAAGATGCTATCCAAATACTTGTTCATGTTGATTGAACATAGTATATTTTCTGAAATAACTCATTACAAGAAGTCTTTTTTGCAAAATGATTGCATTAGATTACACTGAATTGCAATGTAATGACTTCTGTGGTGTCTAATTACTAAGGCTTTTCAGAATCACAGAGTCATAGATTCATACAGCACGGAAACAGACCCTTCGGTCCAGCCAGTATATGTGGAAAATAATCCCAAACTAAACTAGTCCCACGCGCCTCCTCCTGGCCCATATCCCTTCAAGCTCTTCCGATTCATATGTCCATCCAAATGCCTTTTAAACGTTCTAATTGTACCCGTTTCCACCACTCCATCAGGTAGCTCAATCCACACGCAAAACAGCCTCTGTGCAAAAAATTTGCCTCTTATGTCTTTTTTAAATTTATCTCCTTTCACCTTAAAAAGGAGTCCCCTAGTCTTGAAATACCCCATCTAAGGGAAAAGACAACTACCAGCACCTCCATCTATACCTCTCATTATTTCGTAAACTTCTATCAGAAATTTAGAAAAGTCTATATGTGTCTTTGAGGGTTTTTTCACATTGCAAAGGGTTCTTGTTGAAAAAACTGAACAGTTTGTTCTAAATAAGGGGCTGTGTTTTCAGTCCGGAGAGTCCTACAGATGTCAGTTCCGGAGGAGATTTTTTTTTCCTGTTGAAGAATTCATTGAAGAGGAATTGTTTTTATTCAGTTAATCAGCTAAGTGGTTGATTTTATTTAATTTTTATATGTTTAATATATATACATTTTTTTTCTATCTTAACATTATTTTCTGTAGGTAATGAAAGGTAGTTTTATAAAGGGTGCTTTGAAATTTTTTTTAGGGTAAATGTTATTAAGGCCATATATAAGGTACAGAGTGAGATGGCTAGCAGATATAGAAAAGTTATTACCCAGCTCAGATCAGTCAGATAAATAGGTGACTGTCAGGAATGGTAAGAAGGTAGTTTAAAAGTCTCCACTGGCTATTGCTCTATCAAATAGAATCAATCCTCAGGATGACAACTAACTTTGAGTATTTGGATCAGATGATTTAATTGCTAAAGGCGAATAAATAATCAGTTAAAGTCATGGAAGGAAAAGAAATGCTGTTTCATTACCTGTAGAATATACATTGTCACTTCAGTACAAAAACGCAAGTACTTACGCAACGTATTTTTAAAATTGCTGTAGTGATTGCCATTGTAATTTGAGTTTATAATGTACTTAATATTGCGCTAATGGTTGAATCAATCTAAATGAAAAATGTTAGCTGATGCTGCTCAAATAGAGTTTCCAGATTTAGAGTCAAACAGTCCCTACAGTGTGGAAACAGGCCATTCAGCCCAACAAGTCCACACTGCCCCTCCAAAGAGCATCCCACCCAGATCCATTTCCTTAACCCTGAATTTCCCATGTCTAACCCACCTAACCTAAGCATCCCTGAACACTATGGGCAATTTAGCATGGCCAATCCACATACCCCGCACATCTTTGGATTGTGGGCGGAAACTGGAGCACCCGGAGGAAACCCACACTGACACGGGGAGAATGTGCAAACTCCACAGAAACAATTGCCCGAGGGTGGACTGAACCCCAGTCCCCAGAGCTAACTACTGAGCCACCATGAAACCCCTCTCAAAGGGACTGAAAATGTTTACACAATTTGTTTAACTTTCTGCAGCTAACTGAAGGCTTCAAGGCAAAGCTATTAACACTTTGTATCTATTTCATAATTACTTGTCTGACAGCTTGAGCAAATCTTATGGTGGAGTGAGTAGGTTAGTGAGTTCCGGGTCCAAGTCCCACCCCACAGATCCATGGCCAAGGAAGGGGCATACATAGTGCAGCCAAAAAGACTGAGTATCGACTTGCTTCTTCCAACATTGAATATATTCCAATGGCAGGTGGCAAGGATCAGAAAAAATCCTGGGCAGCTATATGATGGAAAGAAATTTGAGCCTTTGCCATCACTATCCATAGCTCCAAGCTACAACATGCATGAAAAGGTATTTGTTATTACAACAAAACAGACTCGTTGAGAGGCCACTTGATGGCCAGTCTGGAACAGATTGCCAACAACATGCAGTTCAGTTCCCATTCTTGTCTGGTTGGATTTAGGAGTGGCCTCCTTTCCCAACCCATTATGAAGTCTGAATCAACATGGACTGGAGTGGCCTTCAAGTAAAGAATCAGAGAAGAACATATCAGCATTATAGTAAAAGGAAGAGAAAGAAAGTTCCTCTGGTTTTCCCACCATGGATACTACAACGTTGTTTTGACTTTCCTTAGTTTAGACGCAGAGGGAATCTGGATAACTTGTTCAGTGACAGTTAAGCATTTGTACATTGGATGAACATTTAAGCTATGGGTAGTGAAAAATACACTGTTGAAAAGTCACAAACCCGAAACATTCATCATATTTCTTTCTCTACAAATGCTACCAGCATTTTGCTTTCGCTCAATGTAATTAATATTTTGAACAAATAATCTATACTTAAGGATTCTTCTATGGAATTAAGTTTTGTCTCAGCTCACATCCTATAAAACAAGGGGTGTTACATGATATATATATATATATATTTTATTTGCTAATGTCTTTCGTTAATTTTCTGTAGCATTAGCATAAAATCAAGCTGTAATAATTCTCAATGGTATAACGACACAACAACGAATGAGATCCACTTAAAAATGCTCATTTAACATAATAAAAATAACTTCAGAGTTATGCAATGATTTTCTTTTCATTGTAACTCACTGGCCCAAAGGGTCATTTGGAAATTCTACATTCATGGGAAAAGTAACTGTAGCACCCATGTCTTTACCTGATCTCTCCTAAGGAAGTTACAATCACTGGTTTGGAACTGCAAGTAGGATTCAATGAATAAGATATGACGATCTACAGTGCAATACATTGGAGGAAGGAACAACTTGCATTCTGATCTATATTGTTTCAACCCTAAGCCAACAAACAGAACACTAACCATTTACATTTAATGCTTCAAGGCCCTTTATGTAAAAGAAAATTGAAGTGCCCACTTTTGTAATGATAAAAACATACTGCTGCCCCATCCTAAAAGAGTAAATCTTCCAGACTTATTGGCCAAATGTCTTGGATGATGCACAGAAAGCAATCACCATAAATGAAGAGTTTATCAAAACACAAGTTATTCACACTAACTACTTTATCTGCTTTATCGATTAGTATTAAATAATGAAGGTGGAAAATGTTATTCAAAGTAGATTTAAATTTATTTAAAGTACTTGCTGTGACAAGTCTGTTGTTCCATAAACAATACAAAGGTGTTAATATTAGACCTGGCAAGATAATTTGCACTGACATTGCTGAAGTGTAAAACCACATCCACTGACACACTACTTTTAACACAATTATTAAGGCCTGCAGAACAGAATGTAAATTATCCATGATTTGGCAAGGAAGTGCTGTACAATAAAGTGATTAACCTTCTCCCAAGAGTTTACTAGGACAACATAATTACAGCTGTGTTATTTGTGTGGGGTTTATGGGATTTGGAAAGGGAGTGTGGGAGGGCTAGGTGGCGTAGTGAGGATGTGGATGCTGGGATTAAGTCAATTAACTTCAAATCTGCCAAAATGCCAAATTTAGTAGACTAGGCATTCCACCCAGGCTTTAACTTCTGGTCTGAGACCATGGCAATAAAAGTTCAAACTATACCATAACAAAAATGAAAACACCCACCCTTTGAGGTACAGCAGGTATGATGGGAATTGTAAAGGTTGAGAAGGATGTTAACAGACGCAGGTGTACCCAGGAAGTAAGTATTACACAGTAATGTCCAGCTGAAATATTAACTGGGTATGAAAGACTGGCTTATGGATGGGACAACATAAAGAATGGCTACTTTGCAACTCAAGCTTGGTGAGTTTTCCTTACTACAGGCAGAAGTGTCGCACACCTAAAGGAATACTACAGTGACAACCCATAGAAATTACACAATGATGTCCAGTAAATTTCTTTGTGAATCACAGGGCTCAACATTGAAAGTCCCACTTTGCCAGAAGTTACCAGCAAATCAGAGGGCAGCAGTTTCTGTGTCTTTGAGGTTGTCACTAGAGGGGCAACATCAGGGCATTCAACACTAAGACTTTTCTCTTTTGGGTCTTACATGGTCTTGGCTGGGGTAGAAGGTGACAGGTGTCATTTTCAGTGGCCACTTCATTGAATCCTCATTCCCTCATTGATTGATCCCAAATTAGGGTAAAAGGCAACCACAACATAAGCTTAGCCTACAGGTCCTTGAAGTTTCCCAGAATCAGCCACTTTTTTCATTTGCTAGACAGATAATCTGACCTGTGGCAAGTCAATATCTTAAGTGGCTGTTAATTGAATATTTGAGGTCCTTAATTGCTGGTGAGTCAAGAAGATCTCCAATGGATCTTCTTGCCCAGCATGTGACTTACGAGGAGGCAAGAAGGGGGTGAATATCTTTTCAGGACCAACTCGCCCAATTACTTGACCTTCTTGCCATCTTCCTGTCCATTTCCCGGTTTAAAAAAAAAAGTTGTACCCATATGTGACTGCATTATTAACGACCATAATTATGTCATAGATCCCTTTGATTAAAATATATTCTAACTCATGGATTCTCCAATTTAAAGTCAACCAGCTGGCAATGTTGACAGAAACCCAAAATACTGTGGAATGCTAGAAATCTGAAATAAAAACAGAAAATGTTGAAGAGAAACAGTGTCAACATTTTAGGTTGGTAACCTTTAAGACTCATCAATTTTGAAATGCTAACTCTTTCTCCTGTACACAAATATTGCCAGACCAGTCGAGAACCCTACCTGGGAAGAAAATTTCACAAAATGAGTCTTTCAAATGTTTGTGGCTACATGTGATGCTAATTATGACAGAGGCAAAACAGAAAAGATTTGAAAGCAATAACAAGACGAAGAGAGTTTTGAGAAAGTTCGGAAGCAGCTTTGCTCTTAACAATTCATAACAATATTTCAGCTGTTTTGCTGTGTACCATTTAGCCATTATATTGTACATAAAACTCTCAGCAATACATTATTCAACATATAATTCCTTTCTTTATTTTATGCATAACAAGTGCCATTTTATCCATGTCTTCATGCAGGTAACTGCTTATTTGTCACAAGAGTAATTTCAGTTTGTCTCCTGCCCATAGATTACTACATCACCTACCTTTATGTTAGTAAATACATCATATAACCCTCTTTTCATGATTTAAAATTAATGATTTGAGCTGTATTTTGTCCAAAAAAATGGAAAGTATAGCTACATAGTAATTTCCCCCAAAAATGCACCATATTTAAAAATGGGATCAAATTTGATTTTTTTGCAGAATTATAAAGTTGTAACATGTTATATTTAGATGAATCATTCAGTATTAGAAGAAGAAACCTCTTTAGTTGATAGTAGCTGTTGTTGCATCCAAGAATGAAAATCTGAGTTACACTGGCCCTGGCAAAAGAAATGACTAGAGGCTTCAGTAATGTCTGAGAGTCCAAAAGCAGTAGGCTGAAGCTGAAAAAATGTCTAGTATTGTCACGAGTACTGATTGTTGCACTCTATGAATGCAAGAGCTGAACCCTGAAGAAAGTGGACAAGAAAAGGATAACAGGAAATCCAACTGGAGGAAAACCAAATGCTAGTCTTCACATCTTGATGAAAGAAGAGGAGCAATTAGTCTCTCTGGACACAGATTCTCAAAATCAGAGAGTTGAATATTGAGGAAGCAGAGAGGTGACAGCTAAGAGAGAAGAATACTTGTTCAAAAAGATGGTACATTTGGAGTTTTACCAGCCAAAGAGTCACACAAGTAAACCTTGCAATTGGAATTCAATTCAAGGACTTTCAGAGGTTTGAGCAAAGGGACTTTCAGAGGCCACAGATGACTCATTCTGATGTGGCATGGAAAAGAGAACCTATTAGAAAATCTGGGAGGGGTTCAATTTGAATCTATAGGGTTACATATCTGCAGATAGCATGGTGTAATTTTCAAGTGGGTGAAAAAGAATTTTGGTCATATTTGATAGTTAATGTGCAAGTTCTTTTTCACTTTGACATATTAGTTGCTTGTTAAGTAATGTTTATTCTGTGTTGTATTTATTTGTTACAGTAATTGTCTGAAATGTGAAATATTGTTGTGTACAATTCTGTCAGTTGTTGAGAAATTACTTTTTTTGTAAAGTTATCTGTCAGTAGGAGGTTTGTGCTACTGCACTGACCACAAGATAAATGTACAATGAGAATCTTTCTGCACATTAGGTGTCACTTCTGCTTTAAAAACATGAACTAATTATGAAAGCTGCAAAACAAAATACTTTTGAACAAAATTTTACAGTGATGGCTACTGAATGGAGCCATTCATGCCTCCATTATTTTGATCATCATTTTGGGGAATTAGAATTAAAAATGCTTCAATTGTAGAATGCAGAGCTACTCTGGTCATTAATCACATTCCACAGTGTGTGCGGGCTACTTGTAATGGCAAAGACTCGCAGCAAGACTCATGGCAGAAGGCCATGCGGCAACCAAGAAGACCCAGGAGAAGATGTGCCCTGGCCTTTCAAGACCCAGCTTCATGGAATAGAGCCAGTCCTATGTCAAACAGAAAGGAGATTCCAATGGTCAGATTAAACACGTGGATCAGTGTGGGTTTAAAACAGCTAGTGGAAGAAAGAACATTCATGAGAAGGTGATCTTCAACCCCGAACTATCCCATTCTGGGAGCTCTGAAACTAACAACTGCCCTTAATTTCTATCCCAGCTGATCATTGGTCTTCACAGCAGTGCACCAATTCATCTCTTTCCCAACATGATGCACAGAGTTATGGCATAAGGTTTTGCTGCCATCACTGGTTTTTCACTGGTTCAGAGCACCCTGTCATAAATCAGCCATCTTGGTTAATAGAAAATAACTCTATTCCCTTAATATCCAAATCAATTGTGAAGACAAGATGGTGTGCAGGCCTGTGCTGGATATCCAGGGCTGGATATCCACAGCAATCTGTTTGACTCTCAACTGCTGACTGAAATGGTCAAGTAAGTGAATCTGTTGTATCAACCGCAACAAAGTCTTAACAAAGAAATGAAACTGGATGTCCAATTGGCATCAAACCAGGCAAAGGAAAAGAGAATGGCAGAAACAGCCCTGATGACCCTTACCAATATCTGGGGGTTAGCACCAAAATTGGGAGACTAGTCAATTAAAAGCCTGACATTGTCGTACTCACAGGGTATGTCCTGTCCCATCAGCTGCAGAGGTGGTGGCACAGTGATATACAGTCACAAGGGAGTTGCCCTGGGAGTCCTCAACATTGACTCTGGACCCCATGAAGTTTGGCGGCAACAGGTTAAACGTGGGCGTGGAAACTTCCTATTGATTAACACATACCATCCTCCCTCAGCTGATGAATCAGTATGACTACATGTTGAACAACACTTTGTGGAAGCACTGAGGGTGGTAAGGGCACAAAATATACTCTGGGTGGGGGATTTCAATGTTCACCACCAAGAGTGGCTCAACAGCAGCACTACTGATCGAGCTGGTTGGGTCTTAAAGGATGTAGCTGCTAGACTGGGTCTGCAGCAGGTGGAGAAGGAGCCAAGAGGGAAGAACATACCTGACCTCATCCTTAGCAATCTGCCAGCTGCAAATGTATCTGTCCATGACAGTATCTGTAAGAGTGATCACCCACAGTCCTTGTGGAGTCAAAGTCCTGCCTTTACATTGAGAACACCCTCACCATGTTGTGTGGCACAATCACCATACTAAATGGGACAGACTTTGAACAGATCTAGCAACTCAAGTCTGGGCATCCATGAAGCACTGTAGGCCATCAACAGCAGCAAAATTGCATTCCAGCACAATCTGTAACCTAATGGTCAGGCATATCCTCCACTTAACTGTTACCATCACGCCAGAGGATCAACCCTGGTTCAACGGTGAGTGGAGGAGGGCATGCCATGAGCAGGACCAGGCATACCTGAAATGAGGTGTCAACCTGGTGAAGCCACTAAACGGGACTACTTGTGTGCCAAAAAGTATAAGCGGCAAGCGATAGACAGGAAACATCAGGCCCAAAACTTTAATTCAGATTTTTCTTCACAGATGCTGCCAGACCTGCTGAGTTTTTCCAGCAACTTCTGTTTTTGTTTGTGATAGATAGAGCTTAGCTAGCCCACAACGAACAGATCAGATCTATGATCTGCAGTCCTGCCCCATCCAGTCATGAATGGTGATGGACAATTAAACAACTCACTGGAGGAGGAGGCTCCACAAATATCCCCATCCTCTATGATGGAAGAGCCCAGCACATCAGAGCAAAAGACAAGGCTGAAGCATTTGCAGCAATCTTTGGTCAGAAGTGCCAAGTAGATGATCCATCTTGACCTCCTCCAGTGGTCCCTAGCATCACAGATACTAGTCTTCAGACAATTTGATTCACTCCATGTAATATCAAGAAACAGCTGGAGGCATGGGATACCGCAAAGGCTACGGGTCCTGACAACATTCTGATAATAATACTGGACACTTGTAATTCAGAACTTGCTGCTGCTAGCCAAGCTCTTCCTGTACAGTTACAACATTGGCATCTACGCAACAATGTGGAAAATTGGCCAGATACGTCCAATACACCAAATGCAGGAGAAATCCAACATGGCCAAATACCACTCCATCAGCCTACTTTTGATCATCAATAAAGTGATAGAAGGTGTCGTCAATAACGCTATCAAGCAGTATCTGCTCAGCAATAATTTGCTCACCAACACCCAGTTTGGGTTCCACAAGGGCCACTCAGATCCTGATCTCATTACAGCCTTGGTTCAAACATGCACAAACTAGCTGAATTCCAGAGGTGAGGGGAGAGTGAAAGCCATGACTTCAAGGCTGCATTTGACCAAATGTGATACCAAGTAGATGTAGCATAACTGGATTCAATAGGTATCGGGGGGCAGACTCTCTGCTGGTTGGAGTCATATGTGACACTTAAGAAGATGGCCGAGTTGTTGGAGGAGAGTCATCTCAACTCCAGGACATCTCTGCAGGAGGTCCTCAAGGTCTTGTTCTAGGCCCAACCATCTTCAGCTGCTTCATCAATGACCTTCCCTCCATCATATGGTCAGATGTGGAGATGTTCGCTGAAGATTGCAACATGTTCAGCACCATTCATGACTCCTCAGATACTGAAACAGTCCACATTTAAAAGCAGCAAGATCTGGACAATATTCAGGCTTGGGCTGACAAGTGCCAAATAACATTCACGCCAAAATTAGTGCCAGGCAATGACCATCTCCAATCAGAGGCAATTTAACCATTACCCCTTGGTACTCGATGATGTTATCATCATAGAATCTCCCACTATCAACATCCTTGGGGTTACCATTGATCAGAAATTCAATTGAACTTGCCACATAAACACAGTAGCTATAAGAGCAGGTCAGAGTTATGAATTTCGCAGTAAGTATCTCACATCATGACTCCCCACATCCTGTCCAGTATCTTTAAAACACAAGTGTGATGGAATCTAACTTACCTGGATGAGTGCAGATCCAACAACACTCAAGAAGCTCGACACTGTCTAAGACAAAGCAGCCCGCTTGATGGCACCAAATTTAAAAGTATCTACTCCCTCCACTCAGCAGCAGCAGTGTGTACTATCTACAAGATGCACTGAGGAAATTCACCAAAAATTTAGACAGCACCTTACAAACCCACAACCTTTTCCATCGAGAAGGATAAGGGCAACAGACACATGGGAACACCATCACCTGCAAACAACTCACCATCCTAACTTAGAAATATATTGCTGCTCCTTCATTGCTGGGATAAAATCCTGGGACTTCCTCCCTATGGCCATTCTTGGTCAACCTACAGCACACAGACTGCAGTGGTTCAAGAAGGCAGCTCACCCCCACCTTCTCGAGGGTAGCCAGGGTTGGGGAATAAATGCTGGCCCAGCCAGTGACACCCGCATCCCATCAGTGAATAAAAACACAAGAACTCTGTGACTGAAATGGTGATGAAGCCATCAGTACTGGTCGTGATGAAAAAGCAAATCAGACAGCAACTGCTGGTATCCCCAACACATGCAACTAATCATGACCATTTGAAACTTACTGCATGATTGGGCCTGCCAAATCCAAAAGCTACACAAAACAGCTACTTCACACTGAAAGATGTGCCATTGAAATCCATGTCAGGGTATAAGGTTGCAGTACTTACTCATGAGGTGCATGAGAAAAAGTTTGAACTGGTGCATTCAGGCATAAATGAAACCTGTAAATGATTTTAAATCAAATTATATAGTCTTAATCTATACCGTCTAGATTCCGTGGGGCTGCACTTTTCCATTAGGATTTAGACCCTGATACTGGAATCAAATGCAGGTCCTGACTCCACATCACATTCAGAACAATTACAAGACATGACTCTTGCTCCCGTTCATTCTTAATCCTTTTACAGGAGGGAACAGTTTCTTCCTTTCTACTTTGTCCTGTTACCTCAAGGTTTTGAAAATTTCTATCTTCTTCTCCTCTCCAAGGAAAACATTCCCAACTTCTCCAATCTTTGTCCAAAACTCAAATTTCTCACCCCGGATTCATTCTCATAAGACTCTTCTGCACTCACTCCATGCTCACTCCATGAATTCACATCTTTCCTACTGTGTGATGTTCAGAACTGTACACAAAACTCCGGCTGAGGATGAATTAATACCTTATATAAGTTCAGTATGATCTCCTTGCTCTTGTACATGATGTCTCTATTAATAATGCCTAGGGTACTGTGTGCTTTATTAACTATTTGCTCTACTTGTCCTGCCACCTTTAGTGACTTCTGCACATAAACATCCAGGTGTCTCTGCTCTGGCACAGACTTTAGGATTGCATCCTTTATATTGTGCTATATTTCTCTGCATTGGAGTTCACTTGCCTTTTACCTGCCCATTCCACCAGCTTGTGAATATCCTTTTGTACATTTACACTGTCCTCCTCAGAGTTTACCGAGCTTCCAAATTTTGCATCATTCACAAACATAAATGCTGCTCCATATACCAAGATCTAGATGATTAATACAAAACAGGAGAGGAGTCCCAAAACCCAACTAATGGGTCTACCGCTGTCAGGAAGAGAAAGATTGATGTTCTCTATTAGCAGTTTTAAAATTGCTGGAGTTAAAACTAAGTCATAGCTGCTAGGCACCATTGTGGAGATTAGCTGTTGTCAATTAAAAGTTGACTGTGAGTGGGAGTGAAGATTTCAGAAGTGTATGAATTCCACTCCCCTTTCTTCCACAGCCCAGATGTGCCACTAGGAGTCGGACGCCCTTTCCCAACACTGCAGGGCCAGAATCTGTCCATTGACTGGAAGATTCCAACCAGTATTGAAGAGGCCACTTGCACCTCTTTCTCAATGACCCAGAGGTGGAAAGGAGCCATAAACGAGCAAACTGTTTAACCACATCAATTTTCCTTCCTAACATTTCTGGACTCAACCTCACTGGGCTGCAAAAATCCAGTCCCTGGATTCTGTCTCTTGCCCTGTGCCCTGATACCACCAACTCTTGAGAATACTGTACTGAGGATGAACCTGAAATATCCTCTCTGCTGCTCAAACGAAGTATATGTGCAGCTCAATGAACAGTTAGCTCTGACCTTTCAGTGATGACCACAAAATCCGGAGCAGAGATTCACTGAAAAATAACAGGAAGCAACTGGATGTTAATTCAGTCAACTGAATGAAGTAGGTTTCTTGGTAATTAGCTCCATGGAAATACTGCCGATAAAGATTTTATCGTCTGTCAAATATCATTGATTGAAATATCTTTGTTAATAGGTCACATTAAACATTAATGAGGAAATCAAGTTTAAAGTCACTAGGTACAATGAAGTTCTTGTGAAGAGAGGGAGAATTCAATAACCGAGTATGATAAAGACTCTAAAAGCAAGATGTTCAATATACATACATATCTGAACCAAAAAACCACAAACACAGCTTTGCACCATCACCTCAGCCATTGGTCTTCAGGACTGAAACTGAGGTGAGAGGGGAGCAAAGAGCCTTAGCCATGATGCAAATGTCCCATTCCTCACTTGGAGAGAGAAAGAGGGTGGTGCCAGGAGGGTACTCATTCAGAGAAGGATCCACATACATGTCCCTCAGCAGGACAAAGTTAAGAAGCTGCAGGGGTGGCTGGATCTTCCATCTCCAACCTGCCTGCATTACCCCTGCCCCACCCCACCTCCAATCCTTGGAAGTGGCACTGGGAAGGGTTAGGCAAGAAGATATTTGGGCTTGTCTGGCTCATCTGAAAAAAGCTCTCAGTCTTCAAGGCCTTTGGGTTCTAATACCCCATCTGCATAGCAGGGGAGGCCAGTCAGGCACAGCAGGAGAGAAAGGAAAAGAAAGGTTTTTGTGAGGACACATGAGGTTCACAGTTGACAGTTATGTATGTACTCTGAGTCTGTGTTAAAGATTTACATTGTTGCCCATGTGTATGTGTAGGGCCCAGATACCTTATTGTGCCCTAAGGCATCATTACTTGGTCTCTAAGGATGCACTATGGAAGGGGTCAGCCTCAGGTTTAATGTCACTGTGACCTCCTACATCACCCTCACGTCACTAGGTACATGTTCTGTCAACCCCGAAGCTTCACAGTCCTCAGGTCATCGCCCAAACCAGTTAAAAGCACCTACTTCGGCCTCACATCCCCTTCTCCAATTGCCACGCCCCTTTTTCCTGTGAACATTGGGGCTTGGATAGCCATGACCCAGTATCTCAGGTGACTTGTCTGGCCACTCCCTGCTGACATTTGCACAGACCACTGAGTAGCAGCCACACATGTCCCCAACTGTAGCAGGACCTCCCCTCACGCCATTCCCTCCACCTTCAATGGGAACGCCCCTACAGATACAAAGGACTGACTGTCACCCGGAAGAACATAGGCACAGAGCCACTGTGCAAAGCCATACTGACTGAATGCATTTTTGTGGCCGATGCCCAGGACTGGTATGGGAAGCTGCCCTTACCAATCACTCTGAACCCCTGACAGATTGGTATACCAATGGCATGGGGTGTGGACCACTCCTTGAAGTTTTCAAATTCTCTCACTGCTCGCTGCAGATGCACCGAGTTTGGTGCGATCGCTGCTGCTAAGTGGTACAGGGGCACTCACTGACGTACAAGAAGGTGAAGGTGCCCTCAAATGAGCAGTGCTGCACAGCATAGGCACCTGTCTAGTTGTGTAACTGCCCCAGTTTTCAGTTTAAGGCATAGCAGAGCAAACTTTGCATGCTGTGGGCACACAGTAGGTATCAGATGAATATACACTGAGACAGCAAGGGAGCCTGTTGGCAGCCTGACCTACTCTGTAGACTGAGTGCATCTCCTTGTGCTGCTATCATATAGTGTAAGATCTCTGTGTATTACATTCAATGTCTAATTCCCATCCACCATATGTTATCTCCTCAAACAACTCAATTGGGTTTGTCAAGGTACCATCTTCCTATTTGAAATCTACATTGGCTGCTTCTAATTAATTTCTTTTCAGTAAGATGTTTATTGAGTTCAACTTTAATTAAAGACGCCAACATTTTCCTGATCACAGATGTTAACTTAACTCGCCTGTAATAACCTGAGTTAGCTCTGTTTCCTGCCTTGAAAACTGTTATTACATTCTACTCCTCCAGTATACATTCACTCTTAATAAAACACTGACCTTTTCATCTAAATTATAACTTTTAGCAGAATTGCGGTGTACAGTGATCCATGCGAATGCCAATCTGTCTGGTCACCCAGATTGAGAGTCATGAGATTTTAACTTCAGGACTTTACATAAAACTTTGAAGAGTGATACATAGCCAAAGCCAGATGTTGGTAGGGAGGTGCAGGAAAATTTCAGTAAAGACCCTGAGATGACAGTAATTGAGGGAGAAAAATAGCCAGCGGATTTATGTGGATCCCATGGCAACACGCGTTACTCACTGTCCCTAAGAAAACCTTTTCAAAACTATAGTAAAAAATTACTTTGACATTGTCTGGTCATGATCCTGATTTAAACGCTTAACAATATCCTTCTTTTATAGGAATACCCACCAAATATACCTATTAAGTATTCCCACTTATGAAGCAAACATCCATTTAAGCGTCATCACCATCACTAGAGAAGTAGTATTAGACAAACTAAAGGTGCTGAAGGCAGATAGGTCCACTGGGACTGATGACTTGAATACTAGGATTGTTAAAGAAATAGCTACAGTGAGAGTGGATGATTCAGTTGTAATTTTCCAAAAATCCTTGGACTCTGGAGAAAGTGCCAAAGAACTGGAAAACTCCTAATGGGATAACAAGCATGGGGCTGGATGAACACAGCAGGTCAAGCAGCATCATAGGAGCAGGAAAACTTGACGTTTCGGGCCTAAACCCTTCATCAGAAATGGGGGAGGGGAAGAGGGTTCTGAAATAAATAGGGAGAGAGGGGGAGGCGGATAGAGGATGGATAGAGGAGAGGATAGGTGGAGAGGAGGCAGACAAGTCGAAGAGGCGGGGATGGAGCCAGTAAAGGTGAGTGTAGGTAGGGGGGT
>JAHRHZ010000271.1:22970134-22988958 GCA_024137785.1 Ginglymostoma cirratum | reverse complement strand
CTTTCCACATCAGGCAGATGTTCACCTGCACATCTGCCAATGTGGAAAGTCTTCTTGGGGCCTGGGATTGGGGTGAGGGAGGAGGTGTGGGGGCAGGTGTAGCACTTCCTGTGGTTACAAGGAAAAGTGCTGGGTGTGGTGGGGCTGGAGGGGAGTGTGGAGCGGACAAGGGAGTCGTGGAGCGAGTGGTCCCTCTGGAAGGCAGATAAGGGTGGGGAGGGAAAAATGTCTTTGGTGGTGAGGTCTGATTGCAGATGGTGCAAGTGACGGAGGATGATGCGTTGGATCCGGAGGTTGGTGGGGTGGTATGTGAGGACGAGGGGGATTCTTTTTTGGTTATTATTGCGGGGACGGGGCGTGAGGGATGTGTTCCGGGAAATGCGGGAGACACGGTCGAGGGCGTTCTCGACCACTGTGGGGGGGAAGTTGCGGTCCTTGAAGAATGAGGACATTTGAGATGTACGGGAGTGGAATGTCTCATCCTGGGAGCAGATGCGGCGGAGGCGAAGGAATTGGGAATAGGGGATGGCATTTTTGCAGGAGGGTGGGTGGGAGGAGGTGTATTCCAGGTAGCTGTGGGAGTCAGTGGGCTTGAAATGGACATCTGTTTCTAGGTGGGTGCCCGAGATGGAGACAGAGAGGTCCAGGAAGGAGAGAGAAGTGTTGGAGATGATCCAGGTGAACTTCAGGTTTGGGTGGAAGGTGTTGGTGAAGTGGATGAACTGTTCGAGCTCCTCGTGGGAGCACGAGGCGGCGCCGATGCAGTCATCAATGTAACGGAGGAAGAGGTGGGGTTTAGGGCCAGTGTAGGTACAGAAGAGGGATTACGTAACCTACAAAGAGGCAGGCACACCACTTTTCAAAAAGTGAAGAAGGCAAAACATGGGTAACTATAGGCTAACTAACCTAACATCTATTCTTTCTTAAATAAGTAATAGCAGCACATCCGGAAAATCATAATCCAGTAAAGCAGAGTCAGCATGGCTTCATGAAAGGGAAATCATATCTGACTAATTTATTTGGGTTTTCGAGGAAGTCTCAACCAGAGTGGAGAGAGGGGCCACCAGTGCATGCGTTGTATTTGGACTTCCAGAATGCATTTGACAAAATACATCGCAAAAAATTAAGTTGTGACATAACAGGCCATGGTGTTGGAGGTAGTATATTGGCATGGTTAGAAAATGATGGGCAGGAAACAGTGAGTGGGGGTAAAGGGTTCATTTTTAGATTGGTGACCTATAATCAGTGGAGTTTCACACGGTTCAGTAACTGTTTACTATATATGTTAATGACTTAGAAGAAGGAAGCAAATATACTGTATCCAAATATGCAGATGACACAAAATTAGAAAGGCAAGGAACAAGAGGGATACAAACATTCTAAAAAGAGATAATGACAGGTTACATATGTAGGCAAAAAAGTTGGCAAATGGAGTATAAAGGGACTTGAGGGAACTTGAGTTTGAATCACAGAAAGCTAACACATAGGTGCAGCATGTAATCAGGAAAGCTAATAGCCCTTGTTTCAAGACAGTGGAGTATAAGAGTAGGGAAGTCTTACTGCAACTGTACAAGGTGCTGGTGAGACTACATCTGGAGTACTGTGAGCAGTTTTGGTCTCCTTATTTAAAAAAATATTATTTCATCGGAGACAGTTTGGAGAAGGTTTGTTGAGGTGATCACTGTTATGGAGGGATCTCATTGACGCACATGGGATTCTTAAGGGTCTGACAAGGTAAATGCTGAGAGGATGTTTCCCCTCAGGGGACAGTCTAGGACCAGATGGTACAGTCTCAGAATGAAAGAATGCCAATTTAAGATTGAGATGAGGAGAAAATTTTTAAGAGGGTTGAACTCTTTGCTGTAGAAAGGTGTGGGGACAAAGTCTATGTGTATATTTGAGGCTGAAATAGATTCATGATCAGCAGGGGAATCAAGGGTTGTGGCGGTGGCTGGTGGGGGGCGGAGGCAGGATGTGAAAATGAAGAATGTTGGTTCAGCCTTGATCCTATTGAATGGTGGAGCAGACTCAAGAGACCGAATGGTCCTATTTCTTACGATCTTACACTCCACTATGTGAATATTCTCTCAAGTAAGGCATCCCCTCACTTGGAACAATTCTTTCTTTCATTGCTACACATGTACAAAATTGAACTGCTGTTTTTAATTTTCTTTTCCATATTCCCTCCTTATAACCATCTTTGACTTGCTTATCCCTTTAACCATTTTTCTCCCTTTCTTGTATTCTCTCATCCTTTATTCCCCTTGTCATTCCTGAACTTCCTTTTGTAAACTTCTTCAATTTTATTTTGTTTCTGGACTCAATGGGCTGAATTTAGATGTGGACATCAGGAACCTGACTTTGGGAAGTATCCAAGTAATGGCCTGGGGCTCTTGAAGCAGAGTTTTAGTGTCCTTATCTCTGAGCCAGAAGGCATGAGTTCGTGTCCTGCTTGCTCCAGAGGAATGTTGTAACATGTCCGAACAGATTGATTAAAAATATCAACAAGCAGTGGTCTTTTCAGGTCAAATTTTCACACTCGTCATTTAATTAGGGACTCAAGCTCATGGACATGGGAGGGGAAATTAGCAGGGCTGGGAGAAAGGCTGCCCAGTGATCCCACTGAGGCTGATGGACACTGCTCAGGACAATGGTGATCGTAAAAATGTCGCTAAATAGAGGCACGCTACGAACAGTGAAACTGGCATCCAAATACTACAGCCAGAACTATCAGCTAGTTTGGTCTTCAAAGTGAAATGCTTTCATTCATTTGAAAGCATTTGCCTGCAGATGTGCTAAACAACTAAGGCTTTTCCTCCTTTAAGGTTTATAGTCATTGCATGATGCTTCAACCCCCAGCTGTGCTGTCCCCTATGGTGAGGATATGAGCTGCAGACACAGCTGGATACCTGTGCACTTCCAGCAAAACACCACTGTCCTTGGAAAATGAGTTTTAATTGCTGCCTTAATGACTTCATTTAGCTCCCCACTGCTACACAGTAGACATGCAATCTACCCATTTGAAAAGAAGGAGAAGATAGAAACATGTTCAGGCAGCATACCAGTTTACTTCCTAACAAGAATTCCCCATTCTCCCCTCTTCCAAACAGCTTGGAAAATTCCTGCGGTATCACAGAAATGTTACAGCACAGAAGGAGACCATTTGGCCCATCGTGTTTGAACTAACTCTTTAATTGAACATCAAAACTTAGTGCCAATCTCTGAATTTTTCTCCAAATCTTTGCACATTATTTCTATCCAAATAATTATTGAATGCCCCCTTGAATGTTTCAATTGAACTTGCCTTAACTAGTCTTACCCTATTTACTCGCTGTGTTACAAACTTTTTATTTCACATCATATTTGCTCTTTTTGCAAATGAGTTAAAACCTATCCATGGCTTGCTCATTGTTTGAACTCAATAACTAATAACATTCACCAGAAATATAAATTGAGTATTGCTGAGAAAAGAAATGTGCTGTCAAAGTTTTCTGTCCTGCACTCATCAGGAAAGATGCAAGAATGTCACAATTTAAAGGAAGCAATGGTTTATATTATATGAGAAAAGCGTACTGATCTTCTGGCAAAGCAAATCTAATTAGATGAGATATTGTCATGGAGAATGTACCAGGGAACAATTATACTCAAAGCTTTTATTTAATTCAAAAAAGATACAATGTCTAAACATGTGCTTTTTTTGTTGTTGAGATCCGGTCCCTGCTTTTGTGTATATATAGCTATTAGCAAATATAACAGAGCCACATTGCAAGCTTGTCTAATAATCTTAAATTGGCTGTTAGTATAATTCTTAATACACTTAGAATTGTTCAGTAATCCTATCCAACTGCAGGAACACATCTAATGTATGTCCTGAGTTTTGCATGTGCTGGTTGGGTAAGGTCAGTATTCTTCCACCGTGAATGGCTGATAGGGTATTTTGCTTGACATGATCCAATTATTGACTGGTCCATGAATCACTGATGGAAATCTGTGATACGTTCATATAGTATGAACCCACAGAACATAAGATGGAGAATGGATAATACTTTAAAATAAAGTGAAGTTGAGAAACTCTTTTCTGTCATTACACAGATTCCTAAAGTAACCTTCAGTTCATTAAAATGCTAATGAACTTTCAAAGTATATTAATGCGAAGTAATGAAAATGCAATAGACCTTTCCTTTGGTCAATAGCTGTCCAACTTTTTTTCACAATATTGCTTGCAGACATTTTTGTTTCGCAGTTGAAATCCAGAGAATGGTTTTGAACAAAATCCTCTTTCAGTCGTTTCAGCGGCGGGAGTCCGGAAGGAGGCGCGAGGGCAGCCTGGGAAGGTGAGCTTCTCCTTTTAAAAACTTACCACGTGACGCGGAGTGCACGTCGAGCAGGAGCAGACACGGGACGGTTGAGTAAGTGAGGTAATATATTTGGGCGGTTGCTTTACCCGAAACACTACTAAAGTAGTGTCTCCCACCCATCCTCTTCCTCTAATCAAAAAGGGTCTGAGCGCCGATTTGGTAAGTTACGAGTGTTTTCTTTTCCAATAGTCTGTTTTTTTACAATTCAGAACAATGGCAATGGATGCAAGGGCAGTTGCATGCTCCTCCTGTAGGATGTGGGAGGTAAGGGTCACCACTAGTGTCCCTGCTGACTTCATCTGTGAGAAGTGCACCCAACTCCAGCTCCTTGGAAACCGCGTTAGGGAACTGGAGCTGGAGCTGGATGAACTTCGGATCATTCAGGAGGCTGAGGGGGTGATTGAGAGGAGTTACAGGGAGGTAGTCACACCTCAGGTACAGGAAAAAAGTAGATGGGTTACAGTCAGGGGACGGAAAGGGAACAGGCAGACAGTGCGGGGATCCCCTGCGGCCTTTCCCCTTAATAACAGGTATACCATTTTGGATTCTGTTGAGGGGGACGACTTACCAGGGGTAAGCCATGGGGTACCGGTCTCTGGTGCAGAGTCTGTCCCAGTTGCTCAGAAGGGAAGGGGGAAGAGGAGGAGAGCATTAGTCATTGGGGACTCCATAGTTAGGGGGACAGATAGGAGATTCTGTGGGAACGAGAGAGACTCACGGTTGGTGTGTTGCCTCCCAAGTGCCAGGGTCCATGATGTCTCGGATCGTGTCTTTGGGGTCCTGAAGGGAGAGGGTGACCAGCCCCAAGTCGTGGTCCACATAGGTACCAATGACATAGGTAGAAAGCGGGATAGGGATATAAGGCAGGATTTCAGGGAGCTAGGGTGGAAGCTGAGAGCAAGAACAAACAGAGTTGTTATCTCTGGTTTGTTACCCGTGCCACGTGATAGCAAGGCAAAGAACAGGGAGAGGTATCAGCTGAACACGTGGCTGCAGGGATGGTGCAGGAGGGAGGGTTTCAGGTATATAGTTAACTGGGGCTCATTCTGGGGAAGGTGGGACCTCTACAAACTGGACGGTCTTCACTTGAACCAGAGGGGTACTAATATCCTGGGTGGGAAATTTGCTAGTGCTATTCGGGTGGATTTAAACGAGCTCAGCAGGGGCATGGGAACCTGTGGTGTAGTTCCAGTACACAGGAGGATGAGAGAAGGGAGGACATGGACAGGATTTCACCATCACAGGAGTGTGCTGGCAGACAGCAAGCTGGTTTGAAGGGGGAGGTGTGGCATTGTTAGTCAAGGACAGTATAACGGTGGCTGAAAGAACTTTTGACGAGGACTCGTCTACTGAGGTGGTATGGGCTGAGGTCAGTAACAGGAGAGGAGAGGTCACACTGCTGGGAGTTTTTTATAGGCCTCCGCAAAGTTCCAGGGATGTGGAGGAGAGGATCGGCAAAACGATTCTGGGCAGGAGTGAAAGGAACAAGGTGGTCATTATGGGAGACTTTAACTTCCCAAACATTGACTGGAAATGCTATAACTCTAGTACATCGGATGGATCAGTTTTTGTCCAATGTGTGCAGGAGGGTTTCCTGACACAGTATGTCGAAGGGCCGACAAGAGGGGAGGCCACACTGGATCTGGTACTTGGTAATGAACCAGGCCAGGAGTTTGATTTGGTGGTAGGTGAGCACTTTGGAGAGAGTGACCATAATTCGGTTACGTTTAGTTTAGCGATGGAAAGGGATAGGAACATGCCACTGGGCAAGAGTTATAGATGGGGGAAAGGCAATTATAATGCAATTAGGCAAGACTTAGGAGGGACAGAATGGGGTAGCAAAATGCAGGGGATGGGGACAATCGAAATGTGGAGCTGGTTTAAGGAACAGATATTGCGTGTCCTTGATACGTATGTCCCTGTCAGGCAGGGAGGAAGTGATAAGGTAAGGGAACCGTGGTTTACAAAAGAAATTGTATCTCTTGTTAAGTGGAAGAGGGAGGCTTATGTGACATTGAGACGAGATGGTTCAGATGAGGCGATGGAGAGTTACAGATTAGCTAGGAAGGATTTAAAGAGAGAGTGAAGAAGAGCAAGGAGGGGACATAAGCAGTCATTAGCAGGTAGAATTAAGGAGAACCCTAAAGCTTTCTATAGGTATGTGGGGAATAAAAGGATGACTAGGGTAAGAATAGGGCCAGTCAAAGACAGAAGTGGGAAGTTGTGTGTGGACCCTGTGGAGATCGGAGAGGTGCTAAACAAATATTTCTCATCTGTTTTCACTCGGGAAAAGGAGAATATTGTAGAGGAGAAGACTGAGATACGGGCTATTAGACTTGAAAGGATTGAGGTTAGTAAGGAGGAGGTGTTATTAATCCTAGAAGGTGTGAAGGTAGATCAATCCCCTGGGCCGGATGGGATTTTTCCGAGGATTCTCTGGGAAGCTAGGGAGGAGATGGCGGAGCCTTTGGCCTTGATCTTTCAGTCGTCATTGTCTACAGGTTTAGTACCAGAGGACTGGAGGATTGCAAATGTTGTGCCCTTGTTCAAGAAGGGCAGTAGAGATGACCCAGGTAATTATAGACCAGTGAGCCTTACATCTGTTGTAGGAAAAGTTTTGGAAAGGATTATAAGAGATAGGATTTATAATCATCTAGCAAGCAACAACTTGATTGGAGATAGTCAACATGGATTCGTCAAGGGCAGGTCGTGTCTCACAAACCTCATTGAGTTTTTTGAGAAGGTGACCAAGCATGTGGATTAGGGTTGGGCAGTTGACATGGTGTGCATGGACTTCAGTAAAGCCTTTGATAAGGTTCCACATGGTAGGCTATTGGAGAAAATGCGGAGGCATGGGATTGAGGGAGATTTAGCAGGTTGGATTAGAAACTGGCTTTCTGAAAGAAGTCAAAGAGTGGTGGTTGATGGAAAATATTCAGCCTGGAGTCCGGTTACTAGTGGTGTGCCACAAGGATCTGTTTTGGGACCACTGCTGTTTGTCATTTTTATAAATGACTTGGACGCAGACATAGGTGGATGGGTTAGTAAGTTTGCAGATGACACTAAAGTCGGTGGAGTGGTGGACAGTGTGGAAGAATGTTACAGGTTGCAGGGAGACTTGGATAAACTGCAGAATTGGGCTGAAAGGTGGCAAATGGAGTTCAATGCAGATAAATGTGAGGTGATGCACTTTGGGAAGAATAATAGGAAGGCAGAATACTGGGTCAATGGAAAGATTCTTGGTAGTGTGGATGTGCAGAGGGATCTTGGTGTCCAGGTACATAGATCCCTGAAAGTTGCCACCCAGGTTGATAGTGCTGTTAAGAAGGCATACGGTGTGTTAGGTTTCATTGGTAGGGCGATTGAGTTCCGGAGCCGTGATGTCATGCTGCAAATGTACAAAACGCTAGTGCGGCCTCACTTGGAATATTGTGTACAGTTCTGGTCGTCCCATTACAGGAAGGATGTGGAAGCATTGGAAAAGGTGCAGAGGAGATTTACCAGGGTGTTGCCTGGTCTGGAGCGAAGGTCTTATGAGGAAAGACTGAGGGACTTGGGTCTGTTCTCATTGGAGAGAAGAAGGCTAAGAGGGGATTTAATAGAGACCTACAAAATGATCAGAGGATTAGATAGGGTGGACAGTGAGAGTCTTTTTCCTAGGATGACGACGTCGACTAGTACGAGGGGGCATAGCTGCAAATTGAGGGGTGATAGATTTAAGACAGATGTCAGAGGCAGGTTCTTTACTCAGAGAGTGGTAAGGGCGTGGAATGCCCTGCCTGCCAATGTAGTTAACTCAGCCACATTAGGGGCATTTAAACAGTCCTTGGATAAGCATATGGATGATGATGGGATAGTGTAGGGGGGTGGGCTTAGATTAGTTCACAGGGCGGCGCAACATCGAGGGCCGAAGGGCCTGTTCTGCACTGCATTGTTCTATGTTCTATGTTCTTGATGTTGTGTGAATGTGTGAGACCTGGACCCCATTTGTAAGGATAATTGATGTAAATACTGGTCACATAACAGAATCTAGTTTTTGGATAAGGACATTTAATGAGGTACATTTTCGAGCAGAAAATGAATAAGGTCCAAATCAGTGAAGGACAACGCCTTGCCTAAGAGGCATCTGTATTCAGAGACATCGGGTAGCCACTGACTCCTATGTTTAAGAAACAAGAACAGGGTTTCACTCCAAGTTTACTGCTACAAGCAATAAATCACAATAAATTTATCTTCCCTAAACCCAAAGATTCTATTCTTGAGTGGACCCAAAAGGAATTAGAGACTTGCAATGGTTTCAAGACTTCAGTCCAGGGTAAGCAAGTGTGACATCAAACTTCTGAATTTCAAAGACCCAACTGCATGTCTTGTACGTGTGTATGAACGAATGGGCAAGTGGGTGTGGCTGTGAATACATTTCAGTGTTAAATGAGAAATATTTTTAAAACTTATGAGGAAAACTGTAATCATTTGTCTGTTGATGGAATTAAAACATTACTTTTAAAATACATCCATCTATTGTTAGGCATAAAGCAGGAAAAAGGAGGAACCACCCCATCATCTCTCCTCTATCTGTAACATCTATTTTTTTTTAATGAATTAAGCAAAATGTAATACCTACCTCGGCTACAGTTCTAAAATGTGAAGACTTTTTTTATGCCCAAGTATATCTTTACTGGGCAATTGAAACAATTCTGCTATTATTGAAATCTTGTTAAGTCTATCAAACAAATGTATTTACAAATGTATCATAAACCAAAGCAACTGTTCATTATTTAATAAAGGGTCTTTTGCAGATCCTTTTTACCATGGGTACGCATGAAAGAAGTCAAAAGCATCACAACAGTATACATAACAACATGTTCACTGTGTAGAATTCTGTTTACAATAATTTTTACCATCAAAATGAATACATTGCAATCCATAAAGCATTGATATTGATTAAGTCACTTTTCCATTTGGTTAGCACTCTGTTATTTTATCTGAATGCATTTAAAATGAGATTAGTTTATTTGTTATACCACTACATGAACATATCTATATTTGAAACTCAATTCATTTTATTTAATGCTTTATGATTTGTTCCGATATGTATGTTTGCCATTCTTTCAGCTTTCTTGTAAAGTTCCCTATTTTTCTTCAGGAATTGGATAGTTACAGCTGCACCTGCTTCAGTACTGGCTAAATTCTTTTCCCTCAGGTTCTGTAAAATGCAATAAGAACTGGTTCTCTGCCAAAGTAGTCACAGCTGTATTCAGTGAAAGCAGCAGCATAAATCTGTGTATATCAATTTTATGAGACTGAAGTGTCAAATGTTTCTTATTCATAGGAGTATAAAGCCATAACTGCTACTCACCTACTCAGCGATGAATCATTCTTATTGACACTGCAGCCTGTTCGACCAATTTTGAAAATAACAAATTTGATGTAATGACAGTCCTTACATTTTTGATTGTGTTTCTGTCCTTCGTCCCAGCCATTTGGCTCTGATCCACACTCCACCAGCCAGTTTAAAGGCCTGTGGTCTGTGGTCTACTTTACTGTATCTGACACCAATACTGCTCCAAGAACCAGCTGCATCCTTTTACCAGCATATTTGCAGTATTCGTTATTTCTAGTCCTGTGTTGCTCCTCACAGCCTGACTAAGAACAAATCAAGTTTATCTGCAAACGGAAATGTGCATTAATCCATTCCGAGTGAATCAAGACCGAACAAACACAGTATTCTTCCACTGAAGATATCTCAAGGTCAGAAACATACATTTGTGGAAATTGTGGATGGTGATGATCCTTGCTGAAAATTCTTCATTCATCTAACCCACAGTAAGAACCTTGTCAAAGGTATACAACACTACTACTGGGGCTTCAGTTGGCTGGACACTTCTCTAACAATGCAGAGCGATGTCAACAGCGTGGGTTCAGCTCCTACACTGGCTTTAGTTATCATGAAGGGATCTCCTTCTCAACCACTACCCTTGCTTGAGGCGTGATGACCCTCAGGTTAAACCACCACTTTTGTCTCTCTCTCTCTTTCTCTCTCTCTCTCTCTCTGTAATCAGAGAGCAGCGCTATGGTCTGGTAAGACAGTGGCTACTTTACCTTTACTTTTAAAGCTATTTCCCTTTTCCGAAGATCACTAGATCCATTGTTGAAGAATGCAACAAAGCTAAATATCCGCAAGCAAAACAAAAACGCATTGGCATTGAAAACTGGCTTAACTGTTGTCCAAAGAGGTTCAAGTCTTGAATTGAATACTTAGGTTTGTGTTACTGGTCAACTATAAAAGACAGACTTTCCACAAGGCATCTAGATACATTTCGCTGTCAGTTATGATGGGCAGAAAGTATAATCAGTTCCTCTGAACACCACAACACTAAGCAATAGGTGGAGGAGCATAGAAACTGTGTGTCAGCATTAATAATTATGGTTTGGGTGAATGCAGGCTGTTGGCTTGACTGTGAGGCTTCTCTTGAATGACATCAGGATGTGGAGAATGAGGGTGGGGTGGATCATATGCCATGGCAGGGAAACAGTTGTTAGTGGTTCAGGAGAACTCTACAAGTCTATTAAGGGAGCTTATGGGTTGCTCCCAATGTCTGCCTCCAACTTTGGCCCATCATTATGGCTTGGCACAGTATTATTCAGCAACAATTGTTGAAACAGACATATCCATTTTCATTCAAAAACGAAAGACCTAGGAAACTTGATAACATCTGATAAAGGGCTAGCAAGAGCACCAAGGTTTTATGTGGGCATGTATCTACCTGGTTACACTGTCATCAAACACAATCAACTGCAAACACTAGGAAACCCATGAAGGAAGCCCAGATCCAGTGATAGTCAGGGAGAGAATATAAGCAAAGGATTGGGTCTACTTTTCATATGTTTGTCAGGCACAAATTTCTGATAATCCGATGCACACTATAAATGATCCTTTAAATCTCCATTATCCTAGAGGACACTTTCCCAAATACATTAATTTCAATTTTGACATTGCCAATTTATTTATAATAGAAATCAGAGAAGCAGTCAATAAAACTATAGTCTCCTGTATTTCAAACTAGTTACTAGTTAATAAAGCAAGTCTATGTAAGGCTGAAGTTAAAATTATCATGGCTTAACAATGAACGGACTGGGCTGATTTTGCAGTTTGCTTTGGAAAACATTATTTTATATTTAATTGAGCACCATTTCTAAACTTAATACAAAATAGTGGAAGCATTTTGAACAGAATTTATAAGGTACAGTTAGGACCAAAGATAATCAAAAAGCCAATTTAAAAATTGAGAATATTGTAAAATAGGATTTCTGTGCAACTTAATAAAAATCTGAAAGACCTATGGATGCTGGAAATCAGAAACAAAAACAATCCAGCAAATCTGGCAGGATCTGTGGAGAAAATCAGAGTTAACATTTCGGGTCCAATGACCCTTCTCAGAGCTGACAGCGGCTAGAAAAACGTTAGTTTTTATGTAGAAGAAAGGAGGTTGGAGTGGTGTAAGGAATAAATGATAGGTGGATATAAAGCTTTGAGCAGCAAATGCAGCAGGGCTCTTTAGTTCCTTCCCCCCTCAGAATTCAAGGGCAGAAACACACCTTTCAGGTGAAGCTGCACTTTACCTGCACCTCACTCAATCTAGACCACTACATTTGCTGCTCACAATGTGGTCTCCTCTACAGTGGGGAAATGAAGCATAGCCTGGGTGATTGCTTTGTAGAACATCTATGTTTTGTCTGAAAAAAAGACCCTGAGCTTCCCGTTGCCTGCAACTTTGTAGTGATTGGAACCAGGTGGATCTCACAGGGTATTTAGAATCTCCTCAGTCCAGGGACTGACTCCGAGCTAGCTGGCTACAGCTGGTGTACTGTGCACATGTAAATACAAGGTGACTTGGTGAAGGGATACCGGCCTCTATGCAGTTATTTCACACTTCATCATGCCCCCTTGTTCCCCGGCCAAGTTTCAGGCTTGCTGCAGTGCTCCAGAGAAGCTCAGTACAGGCTGGAATATTAGCACCTCATTTTCTGCTTGGGAACCGAATGTTATTAAGCTGGAGAGGGTTCAGGAAAGATTTACCAAGATGTTGCCAGAAATGGAGGGTTTGACTTATAAAGAGAGACTAGATAGACTAGAACATTTTGCACTTGAGCACAGGAAATTGAGGGCTAACCTCATAGAGTTTTATAAAATCATTAAGGGTATGGATAAGGTGAATGGCAGGTGTATTTTCTCCAGGCTGGGTATTTCAAGACTAGGGGACAGTGAGCGGTGAAAGATTTAAAAAAGACGTGAGGGACACTTCTTTTTACAGAGAGTGGTTCGTGTGTGGAATGAACTTCTAGAAGAAGTTGTAGATGTGCGTACAGTTACAACGTTAAAAAGACATTTGGATAAGTGAATGAATAAGAAATGTTTGGAGGGGTATGGGCTAAGCGCACGCAGACAGGACTAGGTTAGTTTGGGATTATGTTCGGCATGGACAGGTTGGACCCAAAGGGTCTGTTTCCATGCTGTATGACTCTATGACTCCACAACTACAGCCTCCTGGACTCAATATCGAGTTCAACAATTTTAGGGCTTGAGCACTTTCCTCATACTTTCCCTCACCCTCACACATTAGGCCACGGCCTGCTTTTACACAGCCATTCTCAGCTAGTAATAATCCCCATTAGCAGCTATTCATTCTCCTAGACTAACCATTATCCACTCCTTTGTCTGTCCAACTGTTTTTCTCCCACTTTGGGGTCTATCTCTATCTATTATTTACTCCTTACCCTTCTCCCCCCACCCTATCTTCTGCATAAAAATCAACTTTTTCCCAGGTACCGTCAGTTAAAAAGAACGGTCATTGGGCCCAAAATGTTAACCCTGGTTTCTCTCCATAAATGCTGCCAAACCTGCTGAGTTTTCCCAGCAGTTTTTGTTTTTGTTTCTATGAGACTGCTGCACTTAAGTTCCTTACAGATTTTAATGTTGTATTCCCTTTCAGAAACCCAAGTGACCCCAACTCAAATAAAAAAAAGTTACAGAAACACAGGAAAAATAAAAACATTTACACACATGCCTTTTAAAAAATGAAAAGAAACTCATTAATCATTTATTTCCAATACAGAGTGTGCTTTGTGCTCACTGCTCGAGAAGAAATGTGGTTCATTGACTCAAGTTTGTAAAATTTTACAAGAAAGCTAAAAGCTAAATGAAGAAATGTCAGAGTCCTCTTGGTTTGCCTGGACAACTTAAGGTTTCATACAATTTTGAGTTCGAGTTTTATTTCCTGGTCACTAAAGCACCAATGCTTCCATAATTTCCTCACATAACAATGAAAGATTTTGCTTTAAGTCATAATAATCTAATTACATTGTTTAACCAAACTGTTTGAAAAACAATTTTTGAATGGTTAACGTTTTTATATTCATTCATGGGATTGGAACATGATGGGAAAAGCCAGCAACTGTTGCCCAACTCTCTGTGTTTACTTCAGGACAAAGAGAAATGTTCAGTTGTAACAGATTGAACCAAAACTTTGACGCTAAACTACCAAGAATCTGCTGTTTCACAATTCATATGTCTTGATTGAAACCAGACAAACCAATGTTCCTTCCAATCTGGGCTTGCAACATCAAAAATTTTAGGCAGAAGGATGCCATTGATAAAATGCTGAACTTAGTCCATGAGAGTTACAAGTTTATTTTGTTCCAAGGTGCTTTAAAATATGTGTTCTTTTTTTAAAAAATTGCTAATATGGATTCACAGAAATAGTAGCTGCAGACAAAACCTACTTGGTAAACAGGAAATAATTCAAAAATTGCTTCTATGACCCGATTCCATAGTTTGGACAAGATTTTCCGCATTCACAATTACATAATACAGAAGCAAATAATCAAGTTCCATTTACACATAAAGTAGGCACTTACACTCTCAAATTTTTATTCAAAGACAAACCCTTGAGGAGGTAATGAAGAAGTATGTATGGAGGAAGATGGTGCTGTCATGTTAATCTTTTAATGTCACTTCACTCCTAATTGAAAGCCCCAGACTTGCTTTCTGGTTCATGACATCAAATTCCACCAAGCAGGTGGTAAAATTTGAATTGAATAATATCTGGAATTAAAAATAAACTACCTAATGGCAGTCAGTTAACCACTGTCTATTATCATTCAATCCATCTGGCTCACTAATATTCTCAGTTGGTGGCAGCAAAATGGTCGACTCTGAACTGCCCTCTGAAATGGCTTAACAAGCCACTCAGTTATGAAAACAGATAGACCACCCTGGCATCAAACAAGGCAACAGGAATGAAAATGGCAAACACAGCCCCATCCGCTCTGCAGAGGAGAATGAAGGGTATTTGGGGTTGGGGAGTTGGGGGGGTGGTGGTGTGGCGGCATTGTACAGGACTGTGATATATAGAATCATGAGGGACATTGACACAGTAGCAGGAAGGAACATTTCCCCTTGGTAGAGGAATCAATGACCAAGGGACCACACAGATTTTAGGTAAGGGGCAGGAGGTTTAGAAGGGATGTGAGAAAAACATTTTTAATCAAGAGGGTGGAGGGAATTTGAAACATATTGCTTTTCAAAGGTGTTAGTGGTGGAAACCATCATGACTTTTACTTAGTATTTAGATGTACACTTGCATTACCAATGCATACAATGCTATGGGCCCAGTGCTGGGAATGAGATTAGAATAGTTAAGTGGTTGATTGTGACCAGTGCAGATTCAACATCTCTAGATTCATAGTATCCCTACAGTGTGGAAGCCATTCAGCTCATCAAGTCTACATTGCCCCTCTGAAGAGCATCCCATCCAGACTCACCCTCTTACTTTACTCCTGTTACGCTGCATTTCCCATGGCCAACCTACACCTACACATCCCACCTAACCTACACATCCCCGGATACTATGGGCAATTTAGCAGGGCCAATCCACCAAACCTACAGATCTTTGCACTGTGAGAGGAAACCAGAGCATCCAGACGAACCCACACAGACATGTGGAGAACTTGCAATCTACACAATCACCCGAGGGTGAAATTGAACCCGGGTCTCTGGCGCTGTGAGGCAGCACTGCTAACCACTGAGCCATGGGGCTGCCTTGCTGACTCTATGAACAATGATATAGATTGCTCAGAAACCATTACTTTTTCATCCAAGCTGAGTCTTATGTACAAAACGTACAATTGCCTGCAATTAATTAATGAGCATTTTCAATGTCATGGCCAGAAAAAAAAGTCTCAAAAATAAAGTTCACTGACTTATTATGCAGTTAGCTCATTTGTTAGCTCTGTTACATTTTGACATTCTCTATATTAATGAGTGTAATTAGATGAGACAAATGCTGACATGTGCCATCAACCATATATAAAACAGGGATTCACAATTTTCTGTAGTATTCCTTGAGCTGTCTCTTCTAAGTTGTGCTTCTTTCTAGATTGTCATCAGTTTGACAAAGAAATCCTGAGCAAGCTATAAAATAATATTTTGGTAAAATTCATCAATGACTGAATAAGACAGCAATGCCTTCAGAAGAAACAGAAGACTGAAATCTAGTTTTGCGCATACATCTGCTTATCCCTTATTTTACTATGCATCTCTCCCATATCAAAAAGGAATTTCTGGGATTCAAAATTACAAATCACAAATGAGTTATAATGCATAAACCTTGGTGCTTCTCTTTTAAACGTGGTTTCAATTTATGCAAAATTTAAAGATAAAAGGTAAGTAATTGATTGAAGAAAAAAATGGGCATGACACTTAAAAAATGGTGTAAACATGTTGGAACAATATCTTCCTCTCCTGCTCTTGTACCCATTCCTCCCTATGCAACTCATATGACTATCAGATGACAGACTGCACACAGCACTCTTACAGTTAGTTATTTTTAATGCAGTCAACAGGCATGGTATCGTCTTCTTTCAACCAAAGAAGAAGTTGCCCTGAACAAAAAGCTACTGTACTTGTACCAGTATTCTTTTTCCTACTGCACGTAGTATATTTTTCTCTGCTATATATCTTTCAAATGAAATGTTAACCAGATTTTCAGTTTGACCTCTCACTTTAACACGAAAGGTCTGCTAGCGCAATTTTAAGAAGAGGAAGGTACTTCTCCCGAGGAACCGGGCAAATATTAATCCCTGAGACAAGATTGCCAAAACGGATTATCAACTCAATATCTCTTTGCACAGCAAGTCCCACAAACCACAACAGTGGCCAGTACGTTCCACTTTACAACAATAACTGCACTTGAAAAGTACATAATTAGCTATTGTGATAAGAGGTGTCCAAGATCTACTACTATCATTTTGGGTTTAGATTTTAAAATAGAAGTGGATGCATTTTGGTCAGTTTCTGTGAGGGTTTCTTTTTTAAAAGGTCGGAAATTCAATTGGAACAGTGAACCAAATATATTCCCCTGAATGCAACTGCACCATTTATAAGACTTTGGTTAAGAGTTTAGCCAAGGATCAGTGGTGGCAATGGATAAAATGTCTACACTGTTGACTTAATGATAAGTAGTGAAAACAAATTAGTGCACTAGTTCTGTTTTGACTTCAGAGCAGAAGGTTCAAGAACCAGTCACTTTAGTAAGGCGGTTTTTGCCTGTGAAGCATCCAGATTGTGAGAGGGCATACAGTTTTCCAACTATCCAAACTGAAAGGAGGTTTAGGCCATCAGAATTAAAACCAGATTCATGGCATCAGACTCAGAAACAAACCGTAAAGCTCTCTCCAGTCCAATGATAAGGACGAAAAAAGAGTCAGTTAATAAAGAACTGAACGAGTTGAGATAGGAATGATATTTCTTTGGGTTTCTGTCACTGTAAAAGATAGTGTTAGGAAACAGATTGAAACTTTGTTTTCTACTTTTTGTTAAAATATTTCAAAACGTCTTTGGTATATTGCTTTGCTTTGTTTCTTCTTTCACATAGTAAATTTAGGTTCTGCTGTTAAAGAATATTTGCAGTCTTGTAATTAAATGTTCAATGACTAATGTCCAGTTGTGAAAAATAATAAATAATAACAAAAATAACAAACAAATGATCTATCAAGCCAGGTTTCATTCTGGTATCTGACTGACTGGTATTAACATCAGCTGGGATCACAACATTACAACATCCACAGAAAATGCATAAACGCAAGTCTATTTTATAATGATCAAATATAATACACTACACAATCACATTATATTTTCCACCGCACTAAGACTGGAAAGATAAATTCTTCCAAAAGTACAGCGACCTGGAAAACCCAACCACACTACACAAAATGTACTTTTTTTTTGCAACACAAGAGAGTTTGAAGACTTGAACTGGAAAAAAATATTTCACTCAGTAAAATGGATTGGTGATCTGATCAAAATCTTCAATGTAGATTTCCCCGTGTTGAATTATTATCATCAAAAGGGGTTTTTGGACAGTGTAGCAAAAATGCTGTTTTTAGCTAATATCACTTTTGTAGGCATCACTGTAAACTCAGTCAGATTATACAACGGAGGTGTACAAATGGCAACATGGACACAGTGAATTAACTCTGGACTCATGGCAGTCACTTCAAGGTGCTGCATCTAACAAAAATAATAATGTTTTTGCTTCAGTTGAAAAATATAGTTGATGGTTCCTTTACACATCTTCAAACAGGAAATAGGCAGTCCTTTGAAGTGCTAGCTTGTTAAGAAATTCTGTGTTTAAAAATTGACTGCTGAATTTGGGGACTACTGACCCTGATGTACTGATGTTGCCTGCTGTTCTTGCTGAAAGAAATCAAATAGTTCTGTCAGTAAACATCAGATGAATTTGACAACTCTCTACTGTCATCAGCAACTATCTGTACCTGAAATTGCAGACTCACTGGGTAGAGTTAACCCTTATTTAAGCTTATTTCCTGAAATCATGTATTCAACTTCTTAATCCATTCAGCTGTAATTTTGAATCTCCACAGCTGAAGAAGAACTGAAATGCTGGCCATTGCCTGCAGGCCTGATGTGAAAAAAGATGTATACAGATGTCAAGGTTGACAGGTTAGAAGGATTAGCTGCATTTACTGGAATGTTAGCACAGTTCCCCATGTAGTTGTTAGGTCCCTTAGCTCTCACCCATCCCCTAGTTGTTACACAACAGACCGTATAATTTGAGAGGATTTTAAGGTAATCAATACAAGAACTGGAGTAGCATCATCAAAGTCATCCTGAATGTCAATTCAATTAAATGCCTAGCAATTATGTCATACACCCATACAAAGGTGACTTGGTTTTATCTCCCGCATTTCCCGGAACACATCCCTCACGCCCCGTCCCCGCAACAATAATCAAAAAAGAATCCCCCTCGTCCTCACATACCACCCCACCAACCTCCGGATCCAACACATCATCCTCCGACACTTCCGCCATCTACAGTCAGACCCCACCACCAAAGACATCTTTCCCTCCCCACCCTTATCTGCCTTCCGGAGGGACCACTCCCTCCG
>JAHRHZ010000271.1:22951647-22966076 GCA_024137785.1 Ginglymostoma cirratum | reverse complement strand
CTATCCTCTCCTCTATCCATCTTCTATCCGCCTCCCCCTCTCTCCCTGTTTATTTCAGAACCCTCTTCCCCTCCCCCATTTCTGATGAAGGGTTTAGGCCCGAAACGTCGAATTTTCCTGCTCCTACGATGCTGCTTGACCTGCTGTGTTCATCCAGCCCCATGCTTGTTATCTCGGATTCTCCAGCATCTGCAGTACCTTTTATCTCTGATACCATATAAAGGAGTACAGTTATCCATTTCTTATACAGATAAAATATACTAAAAATTAGTCAATATATGGGCACCAAAGTGTTATGGAAGGCTGCGCTGTGACATAAGACCCTATCATACATAGACAATTTTCTGGCTAATGGTTAGAGTACCATTGATAGAAGCAATGAAGCCACTCAAAGCAGGCTCTTTCAACTTCCGAATGAATAACAGGCCTTATATCAACTGGTTGTTGCAGGAATGAAAAAAAAGGAACCATAAACAACACAAATTCTGATCCTCATCTCATGATCAACTTAACAAAGATCTCACACAGTTTGTCACAAACAGTTGTGGGGTGGGGGGGTGGGTTCCACTGCATGGAAAATTATGGAAAAAGGTAAAGTGGGGAGTGGGAGCTCAGCAAAAGGTTATTAAAGTTTCCAGAACAAGTAACAGAACGGAGTATGGAAAGGATCAGGAATCTGATTTTAGGCACAGCAGCCAAGGGGACAATTATGAGATAGATGGCAGTCTCTGCAGGACTGAGGTTGTTGTATATAAATGCATTCAAACAATGTGAATGAGCTTATAGTGCAGGTTGAAATTGGCAAGCATGATGTTGTGTGTGGGCAGAGTTGAGAAATCAGGACCCTGATGGAACAGGTGTACAGGCCACCCAACAACAGCCAGGATGTGGGGAAGAAAATAAATCAGATGAGATAGAAAAGGCATGTAAGAAGGGCATTATTACAATCATTCTGGTGGATTTCAATATGCAGGTGGACTGGAAAAATCAGGTTGGTAGCAGACCTTTAAAAAAGGAATTTGTAGAATGTCTACAAGATGTTTATTTTGTAGCAGCTTGTGGGAGAGTCCACTATAGAACAGACAATTCTGAACGTGGTGATGCATGATGAGGCTGACTTGATTAGGGAGTTGACAGTGAAGAAACCCCTAGAGGGCAGTGACCATAATATGATAGAATTCACCCTGCAGTTTGGGAGGCAAAAATCAGAAGTAAATGTAACATTATTACAATTGAGTAAAGGTAAATACAAAGACATGAAGAAGGAGCTGGCCAGAGTTGACTGGGAGGGAAGCCTAGCAGGGAAGACAGTGGAGCAGCAATGGCAAGAATTTCTGGGGTTATTTCAGAAGGCATAACAAAAATTCATCCCAAGGAAGAAGAAGAACACTAAGGGGGGGGATACATCAACCATACCTGAAGTCAGGACAGCATAACTTCAAAATAAAAAGCATACAGTGTGGTGGAGATAATTGGGAAGCCAGAGGATTGGAAAAACTTTTTAAAAAACCAGGAGGGGACAATTAAAAAAGCAATAAGCAGGGAGAAAATGAAATGACAGAGTAAGCTAGCTAGTAACATAAAAGAAGAATTGCAAGAGTTTTTCTTCGCTATCAAACAGGTAAGAGAGAGCAAAGAGTGGATATTGGAGCACTGAGAAGTAGTAATGGGGAACAAAGAATTTAGAGAGGACTATACAGGTATTTTGCATCAGTTTTCACAGCGGAAGAAACTGGCAGCATACCAGAACTTCAACAGAGTCAGAGAGCAAAGGTGAGAGTAGAGGCCATCACTAAGGAGAAGGAACTGTGGAAACTAAAGGTTTGAAAAGGATAAATTAGCCAGACCAGATGGACCACACCCCAGATTTCTGAAGGACATAGCTGAGGAGACTGTGGAGGCACTGGCGGTGATTTTCGTTCTCAAATCTCAAATGCTACCAAGCACTCATTTCAAACTGAGTTGGCTCATAACCAACAGATTTGGCCTATCATTCAAAATATGGAATTGGCAGAGCAATTCACTGGCACAGCCATTTTTCATCAATATTTAAATATTACACAGGAATATTCTGGACCTAAAATCTTGAAACACTGAGAAAATGTCCTAATGAGAATGGTGTCATTCACAGTCATGGGCTCTTTTACAGCTTGCCCACGTCATGACTAGCTATTTATTTCTTTAAATGCTGATAAAATCACTATATGGTTCATGGAAAAATCAACCATGCGCACATTTGAATAAGTCTGCAGAAAATTTGATTTTGTCCAAGCGTTACACAGTAGAGTCTGTATCAGTACATAAACTGCTGACCTCTAGAGCCACTGAAAGGTTAAAACAAGATGATGGGAATTTAAAATGAGGTATCTCACTAGTGAGTTCAGCAAGTTATTTGCTGACTAATTCAAACAGTTCACAGCACTTTGAAAGATCAGACATTTGTAGCTACAGGATATCAAAAGATGTCATAAACAGATAGATAGGGGAGAAAAGGCAGAATATGTACATAAGTCCAGTTCAAATAGATTTTTGGTGATGGGGAAGGGAGGAAGACAAAGACATCTTTTAGAGATCTTCTTGTTTCTCATCCATGCCTTGCAGCACTTGGAGACCAGTGTTTTTACATCCAGCAGATTATGCTCTATTTCTCAAACAAAGGTCCTTTTTATCGCGCACGCATTTTTAGCCTGACTCACAACTGGCTATCAGAAAGATCCATTGGGGAACCAATACTTCACTATGATCAGAGGTGAGCGTTAAGTCTGCATTCAAAGGCCAAAGTTTTGATTAGAACAAAAACAGAAGTTGCTGGAAAAGCTCAACAGGTCTGGCAGCATCTGTGAATAAAACATCATTGTTAATGTTTCAGGTCCAGTGACCCTTCTGCAGAACTCAAAGCTTTGATTGCCTGTTTATCCAGGCTACAAGGGCTGCTCCAATATACTTCTATCAGAGGCAGATAAATCACTGGACACTAACCAAATACTTAATGATTGGAATTCTCAACTTCATTCACTTGGGGGCTTTTATAAACTTGATTGACTAAAATCCATTAAGTCTCAAGGAGCAGTCGAATTCATTTGGACTGTTGTTTTCATCTTCTTGTTAAATAGGCCTGCGATAAGATTGTTGGAACCTCTAAGGATTCTGACAGATTACCTTAGCATCAAAAAGCAATTTTTACGTTTCTGTTGCACATAGTTTGTTTGGTAGTTATCTCTTGGGCATCATTAGAACTGCATTCCCTTCCTTCTGTTGCCTTTTCCCCTCCAATATTCAATCAGAGACCAGACAATTTATTGGCCTGCTGTGTTCATCCAGCTCTACACCTTGTTATCTCTTCCTCCAATCAGTGTTGGAAGGAAAGCTTCAATGTAGGGCACATGGGATAAATTGAGTTTTTATTTTAAGCTGTGATTTAAGCTTCTTTGCCACAATATACTTGTTTTCTTCACTAAAAGGCGAGGTACATGTGAGAACAAAACTATATATGTTCCAAGTAGACTTGAGCGTTCAGTGCAAAACAAGTACGATTGCTTCCTTGACATTCTAAGATATGGAGTCCTGAGAAACAGATATCTCTTGTATCACCATCAGTGTTTAAAATGCTCCGTATATTTATAAATAAGCTTGAAATCCTCCCTCTCACTTGCTTCAATTGATTAATTGTAATATTCTGCCAGTGTGTCCACAACAGATAAGATGACGGAGGGACAATGCACAAGAATTCTAAAATATTACTCAGATTTAGCTCTGTTGGTATTGGATTGGGCTCCTTGGGAGGAGTAAGTACCTCATAATGATTTTGTTCTCTCATGTACCTCGCCTTTTGGTGAAAAAAACCAAGTATATTATGGCAAAGAAGCTTAAATCACAGCTTATAATAAAAACTCAATTTATCCCATGTGCCCTACATTGAAACTAACTCTCTCTCCCTTCAGCAATAATAAACTCTTAAAAAGAACAATGTAATCCTCAGGCAGATGTCCTTGCTACCCGAAGATTAAATTTGCAATCGGTCAGACTTGGTTGGAAGGTCCATCCCTCTATTTTAATTGCCCACTTGCATGCTTAACAATGGGAAGGACTGGTAGTTAAAGTTGACTTCCTTGAGTTTACGTATTTTGTCCCAATCCATCCCATCTATAAATGAGGAAGAGACACTGCACAATCTTTAAGAATTCTATTCCCTAAATTAATCCTAAACTGTCCCTTAACCTGTCCCTAATCCTTGATAAATGGGAGCAATGAAACTACAGGTTTGATCAATCTAACATTGCTTACGCAGAATTAACATCTATCTGTAGGGAAAGAATGTTGGAGTCATAGAAAACATGTAATATTTAGTTACTGGAATAATACTAGGAATCAGTTGGTAAGGTTATGAAAACTGAAAGCTACAATTAAATTTAATAAGATAGGAAAGGTCATACAAGAGAAGATGTTGAAAACTAAATATTAAATGCTTTTGGTGAATTATAACAAGACTCAACTTTAGCAAGTGCTTAAATGGTGAGGATCATATGATAGTTTCACACACAATGTTGAATATGAAATGTAAGAAGACATTGAAACTAATCAATAACGTCATTTGAAAGAAAATTAAATACTTCAAGGGGAATAATATACATATTCTTTGAAGGGATGTGAAATGGTGGTTCAGGGGTTAGCACTGCTGCCTTACAGTACCAGGGACCCAGGCTTAATTCCAGCCTTGGGCGTCTGTCTGTGTGGGGTTTGCACATTGTCCCCTTGAGGTCTGCGTGGATCACCTCTGGGTACTCCAGTTTCCTCCCACAGTCCAAAGATGTGCAGCTTAGGTGGATTAGCCACATTAAATTGCCAATAATGTTCACGAATGTATAAGTTACATGGATTTGTCATGGGAAATGCAGGGATAGGGATGGGTCTGTGTGGGATGCTCTTCAGAGAGTCGGTGTGGACCTGCTGGGCCGAATGGCCTGTTCCCACACTGCAGGGATACTACAAAATAGAAAGCTTTGATGAAGACTTAGCACTATACAGATATGACAGGACAACTAGCTTTCTTCTGCACCAAAACTCAACTATGATTTAACATAAAATATCAAGTGAATCCAGGAAGCATTATTTCATTAATTCTGTTGTACAACAGCTATCCAAACTACAACCACTAATGATAACTATTAAATTCGGTATTCGCTCTTTAAAAAGTGATTCACCATTCAAGATAAATCTGCAAGGGTTACACAGCAATAACAGGCTTCAGAATACAGTTGCACAGTTATTCAGTCAGCTCATGGTTAGCACCTTTCAAATTAGGGAAGTCTAGATTAACCATGGATTGATTAAAGGAATTACATTAATCTGGCTATTTAAACGTTCAATCTACTCTAAGTAACACTCCTTGAAAACTTCAATGCATCCAAAAACTTGCCTGCACTCATAGGCTCCTGGTCCAGAAATACTTCCATTTTAAAATTCTCATTTTTTTGTTTACAAGTCTATCCATGACCTTGCAGCTCTTTATTTCTGTAATCTCTTCCAACATTATACTCATTTGAGAGACCTGTTTTTCTTAAATTCAAGCGTCTTGTGCAATCCTGATTTTCATTGCTCCTTATCAGGCAGTCGTGCTTCCAGCACAGGAATTCACTTCCTCTGTCTGTCTTTCTGTCCTTACATGCATTCTTTTAAGATGCTGCTTCAAACTCATGCTGCGGATAAGGTTTTGGTTTATGTCCTAATCTCACCTTTTTTGCTGCTCAGCGTCCAATCTTGTATGTCAATACTGTGAAGCATATTTTGTTATATTAAATATATTATACAAGTATAAAACATTGTTATAATTTATTGTTTAAAAATCTCCAAACACTGGTCTCAATTGTTTGAATGTTTACAGAATCGGAGAATTGAAGGAGGCCATTTGATCCATCACACCTGCACTAGCTCTGTGAGCATTTGAAATCAGTGCCAATCAGCTGCCTTTTCACTTTGCATCATTTCTATTTAAATCATCATCTGATGCCCTTTTGAAAGCCTGGATTGAACCTGCCTCTACCACACCTTCAAGCAATGTATTTAAAACATAAACCACTTGCTGTGTGAAGATGTTTTCTCTTGCCTCACATTTTGTTTCTTTTGCAAAAGTTTAAAACAGTGTCCTGTTCTCAATCATTTTAAGAGTGAATACAATTTTTCCCTACTCTGTCTGGACCCCTCCTTAACTTAAAAACTTCAATCAAATCTCTTCGTCCTTCCGTCTCCACGGAAAACAGTCTCGACTTCTCCAAGTGTTCCTCAAACGGAAGCAAATTTGGCTGTTGCAATTTGCAGGTGACAATAACTGGACAGGTAGAGCTATGAAGGTGTAGAACTGAAGCAAAATATAGGGAGATATAAACATGCTGGCAGATAGCATAGGGAGATGCAAAATGAAATTCAAAATGGTGAAACATGAGTGAGTTGGCTGTCTGCTGATGAAGATAAACTGTATTCTATCTCCCAGGGGAGTCTGGGTAAGAACATCTGCCATTATTATAGAATTATAATCCAGTGCCAAGGTTTGCAAGAGTCTAATGCCCCAAGAGCCTGGAGCTGGCAGCAGGTGAAGTAGAAAGAACTAAAGAGAACTAAGATAATCTAACAATATTTGTGACTTGCAATCTGCCTTGAATATCAGGAGAGAAAGTCAGAGTTACTCATAGATTTCCTCTAGAGTTAAATTGTTATTGTATTTCTTTGCAACTTATGGAAGAATAATGATGTCAATATCTAGGCCATAATTTAAGCCATTAGTGTCTATTGTACAATGTTGTCTCACCAGCCAAACGTGTGTCAGACAAATGTGGATATTCCACTTTGCAGTCAATAACGGCAAATAGAACGATGAGCCTGAGTGTGGTTGACAGTAGGTATACTACGATAGTCACAGTCAATGCTTTTGTTAATATACTAGCTATTTTAGGAGGCCCATGTGATTTAGACCCAATAATGACCTTTATCTTTAAATTATGCGCTCTAAGACCTCCTTTGAGTCACAAAGTTCAAGCCTCACTTTAGTTTTGAAGTACTAAAATAACAGTTGGTTTTCCATCCCAATGCTGCACTGTGAACTGTGCTGTCCTGTGGCTGAGATATTAAACCTGATATCTCAACTGTTTGTATGAATGTAAAACCAGCTTGTCTGACATAGCGTTCCACATGGCCTCCCAAGCTGTTGTTCAAAGTTCATGTAAGTGTAACTACAAGATAAACTACAATTTATTTCCTGAAATTTAGGTTGACTGTTGTGGAAAGCCTCCTCTTTCCGAAATTTACTCACTCATCCCAGAGTGAGTGAAAAATTGAAATGTGCCTCAACCTCTTCCTTCCCCACTCCTATCTTGTAAAAATCCCTTAGCGTTATTTCAAAAGGAGAACAGCAGGTTAAACTCAGCAGATATTTATCCCCAAATCAACATCACAAAAACAGATTCTCAGAAAGAAAGTCATATTGAACTCAAAACAACTCTCTCCATAGATGCTGCCAGACCTGCTGAGTCACTCCAGCGTTCTCTGTTATTACATTGCTGTTTGAGAAAGTCTGCGGTTTGCAGGTTGGTAGTATAGGTTTCTTACATTACAACTGTGACTATACTCCAAAATTACTTTGTTGGTTGCAAAGTTATATGCAATGTCCAGTGGTCATGAAAAATGCAAAGTAAATACAAGATTTATTTTCTCTCTGAGAATTTCTTAGAGGCTGGAGCCTGGCTGACATATAAAAGATTTGTTCCTTGAAACATAAGTGAATTTGATCCAAATAGCCATTTAAAAAGTGCTTCACCAAATACATAAATGAACAGTAATCCATCACGAGTATTCTAAAACCAACAATAAATAGATTACATCTAACAAATCTTAACGATTTCTTATTACAAGTCAAACTTCATTGGTTGAAGGAAGAACAATTTTGCCCCTTGTGTAATGTACTAATCTATAGGCATCCGTTTATCTATTAAGTAATGACTACAATTATGCCAGGCTGTCACAGTGGCTCAATGGTTAGCAATGCCATCTTACAGCACTAGAGACTGAGATTCGATTCCAGCCTTGGGTGACTGTCTGTATGGACTTTGCATGTTTTCTGTGTGTCTGCATGGGATTTCGCTAAGAGCTCCAGTTTCCTGCTAAAGTCCATGATGTGCAAGTTAGGTGAATTGGCCATGTGAAATTGTTAAATGCAGGATTATGGGGATAGAGTGGGAGGTCTGGGTCTGAGGAGGATGCTCTTCGGAGGGTCAATGAAGACTTGATGGGCAGAATGGCCTCTTTCTGCACTGTAGGGATTCTATGATTCTCTCATGTTAATATATTTGAAACAATTTTTTTCCAATGTTTCAGATGTAGTAAAAATAATGCTTTTTGCAGCTAATTGTATGAAAAGCCTATTACAGGTTAGACTATTGATTCATTCAATGAAGGTAGTTGCTAAGGAATGACTTTTTCAATGATCAAAGATATAATTAACAATTGATTGTGACCTTAAATTTTAAACCAAATTCATTTAACATCTGCTACATTAGTTATCATGCTACAGTTGAGCCATTGTGAATTTCAAAGTATCCAACAGATAATAAAATGTAAAACAGCTCCAAAAATAACAACAGCATATGAAGTGTCTCTTGGTCATTGCCCGACCAAAATTGCCTGCAAGTTCTTTCCACTGATTGCCCCCTTGCTGTGTAATTGCAGTTAATTTTGACACTGATGTCACTGAACTTCAAGTAAGAGGAGTAAAATAAAGCCATCCATCACAGCTGCAACAAAATAGAGCAGGTTTCCTGCAGAACTGAGAGGAAGATAGTTCAAATTTAAATTCTTTTACGTTAACATAGCAACATTAGAATGCAAAACTATGTTTTTAAGCTCGGTTGCAATTATAAGTAAAAACAGTTAACATAAAATGCTACTGCTGTGACAAGTACTCATTACAGATTAAATAGCAGGACTAGTCACATACAAAAGAATAATGGATCTAATTTGGGCCATTCATTCTCCCACTGACACCTGGCACATGCCCCACCTTGCTCCATAGTTTGCCAATTGACAGCTCCAATTCTTCCTGGCATTGTGTGCACACCCTTGTTGATTTACATTTCCTTTCTTTTCCCAGACATTGGATGACACTATCCTTGCCTAAGACAGGAAGTCAATATCAAAAATATGTTTGGAATACAAAAAATATCTTGAACTGAACAAGGTCGGGCAATTTGGCAAGCAGCTTGTGCTAAAATGCACATGTAGCAGTGAGATAAATAATTTCTCTTTCATGGTGTTAGTTGAATGCATGAATATTGCCCAGGACCTCAGGAAAACAGTCTAGCCTGGCTTTGTATAGCGCTGTGAGATTTTTTGGATTTACTGTACAGGGCAAGTTAGGTAAATGACAAAGTGATCATTGAATCATTTTGGGTACTCAGCAGGTCAGGCAGTAGTTGTGAAAAGAGAAACAGAGCTAATTTTCAGATTAGCTCTTTCATCTTTCATCAGAATAGTTTATTGCCTGTATTCAGTATTAATTGTACCAACACTTATTGAGTTCTAGTAATGATAATGAATTCACACAGTTAATTTCAAAATATAATTGGAGGAGGAATAGGCAATGGGGTGGAGATTTGTGAAAAGCCAGACGATTGGAAGTCTTTAAAAACCAGCAGAGGATTATAGAATCCCTACAGTATGGATGCAGGCCATTTAGCCCATTGAGTTAACCCTGACCCTGTGAAGAGCATCCCACCCAGACCCAGTCTCCCACTGTATTCCCATAACCTTGCATTTCCCATTGTTAATCCACTTAACCTGCACATCTGAAGACACATCCTTAGACTGTGGAGAAAACCGGAGCACCTGCAGGAAAATCATGCAGACATGTTCAAACTCCACACAGATTGTCATCCAAGTCAGGAATTGAACCTGGGTTCCTACTGCTGTGAGGAGCAGTGCTAACTGCTGAGCCACTATGCTACCGCCGTCTGATAGGACAACTGAAAAAGAATAAGGGAGGAGAAGAAAAACTGTGAGGGTAAGCTGGATAGTCATATAAAAAAAGATTGCTTGCTGTACCTGCATGCTAGATTTCTGTGTGACTTGTATAAGTGTACCCAAGTCCATCTGAACGTCAACTTGTATGGGTTTTGTAAAGAAAAAAATGTTTTTCTATTCTTAGTACTCCATTGTGTCCCATACATGCTAGCAGAACTGCTGAGTTACCCAGGGATGAGAGAGAACTGAAGCCCCAAATCCATTCCACTTTACCCTTAATGATTAGTGCTCCCTTTGAAAAGGAAGATGTCATTGTTTCCAAATCCCACTGTGGTAAATTCGATAACTAGTAGCAAGCTTTTGAGAGTTTAAATAGAGATGATTATTTATTCACGCATTCACCTTAAAGGTTTAATGTTACAATACTACATCGACAGTCAAGAGACTTGAAAAACAAATTAAGTGCACTGCTATATGCTGTAATCAAGAAATAGTTCATAATTCACATATTGGTATATGTAAGAAATAGAAACATGCCTTGTAGATCTAGTAAACTTTTGAAGCATCGTCTAGGAGGACTCTATAGCTTTAGCTGTATGTTTAGAATCCTGCAGGATTACCTCAGAGAAATGATTTTTTAATGGATCAGAAATCTAGCTGTTTTTAATCCTATTACTAGGAGGTTGATGTTTCAGAGCTGGTGGACTTATAAAAAATCCAGCAAGGAGATTAGATAGTCTCTAGTTTTAAATACATTGGTGTTGCTGTCTTTTTCTGCTGCTGTCACAGCAGCTGCGGCCACTGAGTGAAAGCCTTCCCCTTGTTCTTGAGGCTAAAAGATTAGTTATCTGTAGCCAGTTTGGGTCGAAAGGTCAATACTTCTCTTGTCCAACTAGAATGATTTCAAGTTCAAAGTCATTGTTACACTGTGGGAATGATGGCAGACCATTCATACCTACTCATTTCTGCAGCTCTCTTTTGTTGAGTATAAGTCAGATATCTTTGGACTGAAAGTCCGTTGATTTTAACTCCCGGGTTAAGTCCAAAAGCAACAGAAAGTGTGAATTTTACAGGGTGAGTTTTGTCATAGTATGTCCCATTCACAGGGACACCCAAACCCTGGTCAATCAACTTTAAACTTTTTGGAGTCTTGAGGTTGCATGTGCAGAAATGACACGTCACTTAGCTCCCAGCAGCCATCTAAATCTTAAACGTCCATTTTCAAAAGAGAAAGCAATTTTCAGAAAATTCTATCCTGAACACAGTCCAATATTAAACTTATGAACATGACATGCTTTTACTGGGCACAGCACCAGCATTTTCTCTTTTTCTTTTAATTTCATATTTCATGCACCCACACTATTTTTGGTTGTTTTATTTATGGGTGCTGGTTGATGGAATAAATTTTCCCTAGTTTGATTCAAAGAATGCTGCTTGCAATAATTGAAGGACTTGCAAATGGGTTCGAGGGGTTGGAGAACAGAAGAGAACAAAATCTTATTCATCAGCCTAGAGGAGCAGCACTGTTATTTCACGATCCGCAACAGAAGTCACCAAAATAAGACTCAGAAGATTTCTTCTTCCTTTCACAAGTTTGGGCTTATAATGGATGGTTTGGTCAAAACTCTAGTTTTGTTCTGCATTTTAAAGAAGGACTCAATGGTTTACCAAGGCTATACTGCTGCTTTTCATTAAACTGTGGCATATGCGATCAGTGGAAGGAGACTCACTGGCTGAGTACCATGCATGATTTTAATTACCTGCCTGCACTCTGATGGGATGGGAGGATAACAATCAACCTCAATCTGATATTATCCTGTTGATCAACACTGATAAAGATAACAGACCATTCAATATGCCAAATGCATCAATAGACTTCTTGCATTATTTAATTTATTAATATTCTCCCATCTTTAACAAAATGTATTTACTACAAATGTCAGGCTAAAGTATTCAAGTTACAAAAGCACCTGGCACCTCAGCAGAAACCAACAGAGCCATAGCTACACAGTTTAAGTCTAGTGCCTTTGATTGGAGAAAAAACAAAGTTAACTGTCTGATAGGCATGATAACTGACCAGGCCCAAATATTAAATTATCTGAATGAAACTACAGTGCCTAGCAACGAATCTCCTCAAAAATTCAGTAGACAGGTCAATGAAAAGAAAGGAATTGCATCATTTGCAGTAGGTCTTCTTAATGCACAGATAATATGATGAATGGTGCCACCTGACTTTGAGAGGAAATACATAATTTGCATCAACTTTTGAAGTTTCAGTAAATAGCCCAGAAAATGTCACCCACAATATACATAAGGTTCCTTTTAGCTCTGCACTTAAAATGGAACTTCCGAAAGTGGAGTCAGGAGCCAAGTTCTATGACAAATGACCATGCATTGATTCACACATTATTGTAAATGACCAACTATTATCTTTCTTTGTTCTTCTGTTCAGACCTTTCCATTTTCTATGAAACTGACTACAGATGTTAGACGAAAAATCCGACTGTATTTGTCACCAAGCTCTTCATATTAAACTGTTACTTTCAGAAAGAGAAAAATGCCTTGTGAGTAGTCCACTAACAATGACAAATTTCTAGCCCCATCTGTGAATTTCAACTTAGAAGACTACTAAACCTAGAATAATATAAGTTTAACGTGGTGCCATATTTTATTATGTTAAGTTACAGAGAATTTCATAAGTTGAAATTTAACAGATTCCTACTCATCACTTTATGCTTAGTGCAATGATGATCGAGGCATCAGATGAGGTTTAGTACCATCAAAAGACAGTACAGGATTCCATGCAAGCTATAAATAGGGCACACTGAAAACCATTACACTGAACAAACGCAATGCCAGTAGGGGGGCTAATGAGTTGAACTAAATCCTTCCAGCTGTGAAATATCAGAGCAAATATGTTTTGAAACTTCCAGTAACAATCCATGGGAACCACAGATGGAGAGTGGCTTGTATAGCATGTACCTAATGTGGCAAAATGTGAAAACAATTGGAAAAAACTGAGTGAAGATTGGGTGTGGGTGGCTGGTGCATGAGATCCTTTAGCACCAACAGCTGCTCTGATGGAATTGAGTCAAGCCAGAATAATTAAAGTCTCTAATTACAAGGACTTCAGAAGGGCACTTTTTATGCAAGAAAAACAATACAAAGTTGTTACTAATTATCCTGCTAGGATGAAAAACTTTAATAGCAATTCAGATGATGATATATCTGATGGATCTATGATGCATTATTAACAACACTGAAGACTTGACCTCTGTGAAACTGATTTTGTTATCATTATTACACATGCCAAGCAAACCTAATTCCTTGACTAACTATTGTGAAAATGTTAGACATCCTAAATGTTCATGAATTTCAGGCAGATGTGAATGAGTAACAGCAGCAGAGAAGTGGAGATCATAAATGTAATGCCATCAGTTCTTAATCCCCACGACCGTCAATCCACCAGTGAACATCTGGCATCATTTTCAAGATTATCATTGACCTTATCCCCTCCAAGATTACTACCAATCTGAGACAACAGACCTCAAAGCCCAATTCTACCTCCACTGTAAGATCTACAATTACGACTGTTCTGATACAACCATCATTGCAGTCTAACCTTGCTGCATAGATCTAATTTCTCCTCTTCCTTAGTCCCTTCCCATATACATCATTGGAAGAAACGTTACGCTCAGTCACTTTGAAACTTCCTATTTCAAGACCCTAACCATTTAATTTTTACTTTGAACATCTAATCTCTCCATTCTCCACTAGGATGTCCTTAAGGAAGGCTCAACCGATTTCCATCCACCAACATTCTCCTTCACATGGCTGAACTCATTCTCACTTTCAGCGGTTTCCTTTTGATTTCAGTAATCTCCCTCAAATAAAAGCTTTTGCTTTGGGAAGCTGTGGTCCTGCGACACCTCCCTTTTAGTGAGATATGTAAAACACTTTTTGTTCTGGTCCTGTTTAGGATTCCTATTCACTCCTCTAATCCATATATTGATGAATATATTGCTGACATTTCCTGCATTCTTCCAAAACCGGAAAATAATCAAATTTGCTTTAAATTTCTATTCTTCACATAGTGCTTCATTGATATTCCTCCACTCTGCCTTGGCTTCTCGATTTCTATTTCTGAGGATAAGCTAACAACTGACATCTGCTTTATTTTTGATTTTTTTTATTGACTTGTGTACTGAAATACAGTGAAAAGCTTTGTTTTCAAGCGGTACAGGCAGAACACAGCAAGTAAAGGATGTACAGATCAACAAAACTCAAGAGGCATACAGATTATATCGCAGGTTACATTATTTGAGGCTATAATCCATTCAACATAATGGCTGGAAAGAAGCTGTTCCTGAACCTGCTTGTGTGTGTGTGTGTGTGTGTGTGTGTGTGTGTGTGTGTGTGTGTGT
>JAHRHZ010000271.1:22931334-22948123 GCA_024137785.1 Ginglymostoma cirratum | reverse complement strand
GCTCCCTATTTATTTCAGAACCCTCTTCCCCTCCCCCATTTCTGATGAAGGGTCTAGGCCCGAAACGTCAAGTTTTCCTGCTCCTATGATGCTGCTTGACCTGCTGTGTTCATCCAGCCCCATGCTTGTTATCAGGGAGAGAGGGGGAGGCGGATAGAAGATGGATAGAGGAGAGGATAGGTGGAGAGGAGGCAGACAAGTCGAAGAGGCGGGGATGGAGCCAGTAAAGGTGAGTGTAGGTAGGGGGGTAGGGAGGAGTTAGGTCAGTCCAGGGAGGACGGACAGGTCAAGGGGATGGGATGAGGTTAGTAGATAGGAGATGGGGGTGCGGCTTGAGTTGGGAGGAGGGGATAGGTGAAAGGAAGAACAGGTTAGGGAGGTGGAGACAGGCTGGGCTGGTTTTGGGATGCGGTTGGGGGAGGGGAGATTTTGAAGCTTGTGAAGTTCACATTGATACAATTGGGCTGCAAACAGGCCTCAGGCAGGTCAAGGTGATTAGCCTTCGCTCAGGAGTTCCCAGTAAGGCAAGGGCAGTGTGGTATTTCAGGCCAGACCATGCTCTGGTGTGATCAGAGTCAGGATATTCTTCTTATAAGGGGCAAGATGTCAAATAATGGGCAGCACACGGCTCACCTTGAGTCTTTTGATGCTAACATGGGGCTGTTTTCCTCATGGAATGAGAGAGAAGTTGGTACTGCAGAAGATGAAAGTGGGTGACACAGCTTATTGCGGTTGGTGCTGCGGGGGAAATGGCCTGAGTGAGTGAGTAGGCAGCACAAATGGTATGCAGAACTAGTGGTACCATGGGTTCAGGTGGGTCAGACCACAGAGGCAACAGTGAGAATGGTATAGCATGAGCCTTGGTGGGAGGTGGGTACAGTAACAGAGTAAGTGTGAAATATCAAAAAGAAGATGGTGGCACTTACAATCAGAGTAGATGAAGGACAGTGACCTTCTTCCTATAATACTGGTCATTCTTTCACACAGCCAAGACCGTTTTAACCCAGGGAGCAAACTTGGACAAGGTTGGCATGATGTGGTGGTGTGGATTCCATTTCTGTTCCTAGGTGAAAACAAAGTCCCATGTTGGCATCAACCCTCCCGGCGCCTAGCCGTAAAGTGGGGCACCGATTTCTCCATGTCTTCCATGCACAGACAGATGTCAGCAATCATGCAGGGAAACTCCAGACTGGCAATACTTGTCTGGATCCACCGTGGCCAAAGTTGGCAAAGGTGCAAGGAATGTCAGTGTTTCTGGGGATATCCGCTGAGTGGAGAGTTGTTCTAGGAATGATGTGGGGTAAAATATTGTGAAAACCAGATACGAGGGAGCCCATAGAAGCATTGTAGATAATTAATGAGTCAAAAAAAGTAACATTCAGCTGTCGTATCCCAGTCTGCTTTGCACCTGATTTCATCTTCAATGCTAGTACTCCAATATATCTTCATTTTCCTCAAATTTTGATTTCTCTCCACTCTTGTTAGTCCCCTTGGCCGAAAAGTTCAATTTCCTGAAATTCTATTCTTGTATTTTACCATTCCATCCCAGAATGGTTACAGATCTCCTCTCAATATTACCATCCTTTCCAACAGCCTCCTGATTTAACAGATCATTCTTCACCATGTCTGCTGCCTCCAATGGGAAGAGAAAACCAAGTTTGTCTCCTTCTCTCCTTCCCATTCCCAATTTCTTCTGTGCTGTTGTGGTCCACTCCTCAATCATCCCTAATAGCCCTTTCCCTTCGCATGACACTTCTCCAGGCAAGCACAGGAGATGCAAACACACTCTGTTCTATCCTAACTTCCTACATGGGGCCCCTAACACTCCTTCCAGGCAATAAAATGGTGTAATGACACCTCTTTCAATTTATTATATTGTATTTGCTAACCACACTGCAGTTTCCTTGATTTTTCAGTGTCAAACACAAATTCACTGATTGTTCTGCAGTTCATGTCTATTCAACAAAACAGTGGCTTTGAGTTTTCAATCACTTGGTACTTTATCTCTCTGCTCCATCCACACTTTCTCCTCCTATTCTATTTCAATGAACCTTAATATAACCTCAAGAATTCCCATTTACATCTTCTCCAGTTCCATTTTTGTTCCTTCGCTTATCCAATTATCGTGAAGTTTTGGGTTGCACCATCACCTCTTTTGTCATTTAATCTCTGCTATCTTCCACCCAATCAGAGATCTCCGCACTTCCTCGGGCATCAAAAACCAAAAATGTTAAATCTGTTTCTTTTTCCTCATATGCATTTTCTGTTTATATTCTTCTTTCAAGCATGCTGATCTCATGCAAGTAGAACAAACATGATCAGCATTATCACTGCATAGACTAATGTGTCAACAATTAATATTTCTCTAAACTGGTAAACTGTAGTTTTTATAAAATCAACCTGTTTAGATGTGTTATGACAAACGTCTGGAGCAGATGGGACTTGAAACAAGAGTTTCTGCCTCAGAGGTAGGGACACTACCTCTGTACCACAAGAGTTTTTATTGTTAAGAAAAGATAATGATGTCCTATTTACTCGGTAACCAATTCTGACCAGCTTGATTTCTATAAGGACCTCAATTATTTTCTATCACATGTACCCTCAACTTATTTTGCTGAGACATTTAGTGAGTATTCAATTTATATCATTCACAAGCAGCCCTTCATCTAATGAAATCAAAGAGGTCTATGAGTAAAACCACTGAACATTTTTCTTGCGGGTAAGTAGTAAATGTCACTATTTAATTGCAGACCACTTTTTTCAGTACTCAATGACAAAAGAAAATTACAAGATCAGCTAATTCAGTAGTCCTGAATGAAGACTTCTGCTTCCCAAACAATTGCTGTGGCATACCAATGATGTCATCTGCATGGTGAAAATTGCAGGACTTTGTTTCCTATTGATTTCAGGAAATAGAATTCTGACAAAGCATCATTAGTCAGTGCTTTCAAAGCTTTATTGCCTCTACTTTGAATCTACAAAGAAAGATGTAATGTCATTTTTAAAAATAACCACATTTAGAATCAAACAGTTTTCCATTAAATTCCATAACATGTAATTCCTTTCTTTCTCTGCTGATGCCCAGCATTTCTCCTTGTAAAACCCTTCATGTAAAGAAAGCACTGGCAGTAAACAATATCAGAAATTGTATGTAAAAGGCAAGTGTCTGAAATGATAAGCATATTTTAATAACATCATGTTGTGGGACTGCCTAACACATGTAACATACCACATCCAAAATGCAAATTGTTGCAAAATTCTGATCTCCAAAATGTCATGAATAGATTTCAGGATCAGGAGTCAGCATACATAAGAATCGGGATATTTAACTGCCCAGCCTTAAGGCACTATGAAACTTAGATAATTTAGACGTCCATTTGAACAGATTCAATAATAAAGCCATGGACAAATGTCTCCTATTTTAAGTTCTCATTTCTTTGTGCTATGAATACAGCAGGTAGAACAAAGTGGTTCTTACAAAATAATACAAAAAATCAGATTGCAGGTCACTGTTATGTATATTTCTTGCAATTCCTCAACTGTTTTCTATGAATTTAACAGACAATTGGCCAGAGTATCGCAGAATCCTCTAGCCTACACAAAGTTTTAAAAGTACAGGCTAAACCCAGATTGAAGGTTCAGCCCCCATTTTGGACAGATTCAACTTTTGTTGGCAAGCAAAAGGAAATGGAGCATGACTCACAGAGGCCAAAACCTAAACTTAACACGGCCATTTGAACTTGGTGCTGTTCAAACAGACCGCACAGTAGTATGAGAATCACATGTTGATGAAATAGGTATAAAGCAATTTTGAAGTATAGATAGATAGGGTCTATTTAACTATCATAATCAGTTTATTTAAAGTACACATTTTTCTTTAAAAATGAAAAGAAAACACACATGCTGAAGCTGCCAATGATGGCCAAAGAAAGCCCCTTTGTATTGTCATAATTAACAGGTTATTAAGCGAGGGTGCTAAAAGAAAAATTAGCATCAGGTTATGCATGTTTAATAGTGGTCTTTGTTAATATTCTCCTGAGAACTATTATATCATTAGAAATGCTTAGCTGAGTTATAAAACTTATAATTATTTCAGCTTAGTGGGGGTGCCTGAATTGACAGCTTCATTGACAAGTAGGCTATTAAAGGATTAGCTTTCATATGAACTCTGTGTCATTCTGGTCGCAATATAGGGAAGATACATTTGCACGACAGAAGTTACAGACGTGATTTAACAGAATGTTGCCTGGGTTGGAAGAGCTGAACCAAGAAGAAAGATCAAGGCTGGAGTTGTCTTCCTTTGAGCAGTGATGGTCGAAAGGGGCCCTTATAGAGGTTCATAAGATTATTAGAGGCATGATTAAGATAAATAGGCAGACACTTTTGCCATTTCTGAAATGGTCAATAATCAGGCAGCATAAATTTAATTTAAGAAGTAACATGGTAATAGTAGTGTTGAGAAAAGTTTATTTTCCAAGAATCTAGAACTCACTAGGTAAAACAGTGGTTGAGTCAAAAACTCGTATAACATTTAAGATATTCACTTGCATTGACATACCCTCCATGGCCTGGACCAAGAGCTAGAAAATGAGATTAATATAGTCAGATCTTTGTTGACTGGTACAGACATAATGGGCCAAATGGTTTTATTCTGTGTTGTAAACATCTGTGAGTTTGAGTCAATAAGATTACCTTCTGGTAAGAAATTAACAACTTGAAACTTAACAGCTTTGTATGAGATTTCAAATGGGAGTTTCTTCTATGTAAAGAGTATATGAATGAGACATTGTTAGAAGCAAGTTTTCTGCATTTTCACATTGATCATGCGGTCTATCATGATTAGTATTGGGTGAGTGGCCTTGATGGCGTAGGGGCATGAGGTGAAATTGAGGTGGCATAGTGGACAGATGTCAGAAATGAGGTGGTGTGAGGGGTAAGAGCTAGAAGGACTAACATTGTTGAAAACATCTGGGACAAGGTCTCAGAAAGCCATTGTCTTACCAGTCTGCCCATGCACTCAGTCACCTAGGCTTTTCTTTCAGGGTGAAAGAACCTTAATAGAGTGAAATCTGGGTGTTATGTGGCTTTCTAAATGAAGGCACAGATGCTGAGTCAGAAAATGTCCCGATTCGAGATGCTTACCATGATAGCAAAAATCCAGTCTAATGCATTTCTAGGTTTTCCTGATCAATGATATATAACCAGTGTTCACAAAAAACACACATGGGATTTATACGCTTTTCTTTTCCCATCTGAGTAATTGTTATCTCTCTCTGACAGAATTGTAAACATTGAAAACTGATCATGCTGACCAATGCTACACCATACTTAAGAGCTCCCAGCTCCAGTAACTGATCTTGCTTCTTTTGATTTCCCAAGATATTTGTCATATTAGCAAAGCATGCTGAGCATATCTATCTGAATATTAGGTCTTGACTGATGTGACCTTAGAACTGTTCCCTCATTGTTAGACCAGCCATATGCTGGGTGATAGGTCTCTGGGTCTGGGAGACCTCTGCTGAATGTAGATTTTGGCAAGTCAAAGTTTGGTATAGGACAATATGATGTGATTCTGGTTGAACAAAATTTCCGAGCTAACAACTGTATGCCATTCAGATTTCTTTCACAGAATAAGATCCTACAGTAAATAACTTACATCCCTGTCTATATCATTATACTGACAGTTCTGAATTTTTCCCCTATTTTTGAGAACACTAAAACAGTCCTCCGTCAGATAGTATAAAATTAATGTAGAGATGTTAGTTTTGAACCAGCATTTAGAAAATTTCATGCAATAATTTGACTCCACTCACAAAGTAATTTTTGTTTCCAAACACACCCTTAAACTTCTAAGTTTGGAGGTGAATACTGAAAGGTCAACTACACAATGAAGGGAAAGGTTTAAATTCCATTTCAGCCTATATCAGAAAAGAAGTTGCCAATCTCAACTAGTTTGTTATTTATAGCAAATTGAATTTGAGAATCTAAGCATTTAAGAATCACTCATGCAATGGAAACCTTATAAAATTTTATAATTTTGTGAATCTCACAGGCAAGATCTTTTAAATTTAACCAGGCAGTGTTGTCATTTTACTGATCATCTGTCTTTATAATACATGACTGATCTAATAATTGCTAAAAGACTGAAATGTTAATTTACTTCAAGTGGTATTAAGATACGGTCAGCAGGACTTGGGTTAACATGATCACATTTAGGTTTGAATCTAGCATAAATTAGTGACAATGAAAGCTTCCAACATTGAAATCCCTCAAATTTCAATGGTCTAATTTCACTGACAATTTTCTCCTGGGCTTGTAATGTTCCTTGAAGCTTCAGTACATTTCTTTCAAGTTAATTTTGAGTTTTGTTTCAGGCAACCCTGGGGTGCAAATTTTTACTGCACCACAGATTTACATCATGGAACAGCAGAACAAGATTCCCCACCCCCCAGCATCCCCAGATAGTAACCTCCTGAGCCATCTGGAGACTGTACAGACATGAGGCAGAGGGCTGCCCCTCAGGGAAGGAGAAAAAGAACAAAACAACAAGAGGCTAAGTCAACTTGTGCTACGCAGACAGACCTTCCAGCAGCTGCCTTTCAACAGGCTGCCTACTTGCTTTCATAGTTTGGGAATATCTGACATTGGAGTGGCAGATGTATATGACTTTATTTTATCAGAGAAGGAAGTTGATGAATGAAAACTTAAGAATGAATTCCTCAACACAATCAGGCTAGTAATTTTAAACATTTTCCACATAGATCATTAGATAGTTGAGCTGCAAAGGAACTGGAAAGCATTTTCTTCCTTCAGATATATGCACATGGTTTGGTACAAGTTCTTTTCTAAAGCTTATGGACAATTTGAATACTGAAAGGATTTGGGCCAAGCAGTGGGATTGGGTAAATATGAAAGCAATAGCCTGTGGGGTCATCTTTTGATTTGGCAGGATTACTTCAAATGTCACTGCAAAATTAAAGACTTAATGGATTCACTATTAAACAAAGTTTGTGACCTTAATGGCTTTCAGTGAATTTGTGTTGTTATTTACTTAAGTCTTATAGCAATAGAAATGGTCAGATTAAAATTCATGCAGCACCATTTTCTCCTTCAATTGTACAAATAATTTCTAGCTATTTTTAAATACCATCATTGTTTATAACAAATAGTATATTTTGATGATACTACAGCTTTAAAAAGTATATCTTGTCCTAGTTTATTTTGCAAAGAAAGGTTGAAACAGAGGTGGGCAGCAGTTTATTCAAAGCCAATACAGCAAACAGCTTGTGAGGCCTTCGGTCTTTTTTCAAAAGTTGGAACAATAGAAACAGCCTGAATGGGTGGGATCAAACTCCCACAGAGCCAGGATTTTTACTTTTAGCTCACAGCAATTGCTAACGTCTTGAAGCTGGATGTGGATGCTTTTATTCCTTTTTTTTGTTACAGCTAAAAGCTGGGGTTCTCTTTCTGCCTCTAGAATTGCACGTGAGACAATGCATTTTATTGAATTTGCCCTTGCCAGGGTGTGTTAATGGGGTGTTACTACATTGGAACAGTTAATTACTTATAGTTTATATATATTTATAGTTTTGTTAAACATTTTGATAGTTATAGTTAAGCCATTTATTTTATTTTGTCTGCATTTTAGCTGTTGTGAAAAACTAAAGTGTGTTTTGCTTAAAGTTGCATAGTTTGACCAAACAAATTGCATTATCTTTAAAATAAGAAAAAGTTAGGGTCCAGACTATCTTTTTAATATATTTTGAGGGTGTTAGGTCCAGTTCATAACAATGTTGGTCCAAATTATTATAGATACGTATATTTTATTATCTTCCATTTTAATTACAAAATATGTCCAAAATGATTCATTTTTATTGTCTCTATGTTTTACCATTTAAAAAAAACTTGATGATTTTGGAGGAGGAGAATCTACTCCTTCTATCATAGCTAAGTATGCAACTGTGATGTTGATTGAGATAGACATTGAAACTTCAGGCAATATCATGAGGAACTAAATCAGAAGACAAGATCAAGAATGAGGAGAATTTGACTGGATTGTCAAGGGGCAGGAAAAGTCCTGCATGGTAGAAACAACAAGATAGAAACAAAGTTTGGGACATAGATGAATGAAAAGCAAGGGACATTACAGAAAATGTGGGAAGAAGAAGGTAAAATGGGCATGCAACTCAAGTCTGGGGAAGGTGTTAAATTAGGACAGAAATAATAAATTACAATGCTAATACTGCAGTAATTGATTTTCACTTAGAAGGAATCACAATCCCTGTATATTAGTTCAGATAACCTTTGATAGTTGCTGGCTCTATTTTAGACAGGAATAGCTTAATTGTGTGATGGAACAGGTTATGTTGATGGAGCACAACCTATCATCTTTACACTTCCCTTAAATTCAGTCTTACTTTATATTTATTACCAGTATGATATTAGGAACCAGCATGTCCTCAACTCTGGAATCAATCTGATTTCACTGATAATGATAATGTCCTAAACACAGAACAACTTAAACACAGCCACAGAAACTAGAACTCAAATAACTAATTCACTCCCATGTAACATAGTATTCATTATTTTAACATTTAGTGGTAATTCATTAAAGTCACTGTGGCAAAACAACTTCAAAAGCTGATTTGAGTCTGATCCCTTTTTTAAGTTGCAATAATACAGTTTCAATTAACTTACCCAGTTGTAATGTCATCATCATTCATCGTCTTCCCCAGCAAGTCGCTATCACTCATATAGCCAGACATGTCAGCACTGATGGACTTCAGGTCTACATCATCAGTATCCAGAGACTCCAAATCCAAGTGAGAAACGTTACATGATTTACTGGAACTCCGCATGGGCATGGTGTGTGAGTAATGAGAGGAGTCTCCCCGAACAAACCAGCCAGAATTTCCTCCAGGTTGGCATCCACTGCCTACAGAAGGTGCATCACCTGCCTGAAGACGTGGACTTGCTTGGCCATACCGCCAGGATAATGGTGAAGAGCGATTAGATGAACTTGTGCCACGGCTTCTGGCATTCACTTCAGCACTTATGTCACTGTCAAAGGTTGAATCTAAAGCACTGTAATAAAAAAAAGACACAAATTGAATGTGAGGACATTTTTAAGAAAGAAATATAAATATCCACAGGCTGTTACAAATGACAAAACAGTTTTAAAACACTTACAGCTCTGCCTGTTACATTATATGTTTTATTAGTCTGAACCATTAGATGTAACAGAATAGCAAACATCATATACTCTGGGGCAATGGATGATCCAATCAAACAAGTCTACCTTTTACAAATGAGTAACTACAATGCAATGTAACTCCTCTCCTGTACAGGAAGATGTTCTGTTGGTTTGAAATGATTTCTAAATGAAAATTATTTCCCTTTTGTTTCTATTTGGTAAGTAAGGATCAGTATTGAACTTTAAATTTCCTAAAAGAACGATAGCCTCTTTCCCTTACTTTTAGAACGCAAGAAAGGAAGATAGCAAGAACATATTAAATAAGTTGTGATCTGTCTCATTCATACATGCAAGCAATTAGTTTAAACAAATAGTCTTGCAAATTTGCCACGTATGTTCATATTAATATGATAGGAAATAATTAGTAATATTTGAATTTCATAATAATTAATAATATTTGAATTTCATAGCACATATATTCAAGCTTCCTAGGGCCTATGTCGAAAACCCTGTTGGTAAAGATGATGTGCACATTTCATGGCAAACTGATTTTTAACACCAGTGATTTCATTTACACAATCATTGATAATCCAACCATCCACTCATATTATTTGATTTCTCACATTTACTCCTGCAAATAAGCAGTTGTGATAAAATTAAAATGACAAAAGTGAAAACTGTGGGCAACAGACCACATAATAAAACTTTGTGCACTCACTGCAGAACATGCAACATTAAAGAATTGTTTTCTGTACAGCTTAATCAGATCATTGAATCTGAGTAGCATTAAGTTCTAAAAATCAACTACAGACTTGTTCCCATGAACAGGTCTGTTTCTAGATTAAAAAATTCGAAGGTTCAGTGTTTCTGGGCTTCTGTTGACAATTTGCTGGCTACCTGGAAAAAGGATCAAGAGCAATAGAACTTAACAAAATAGTCAATGATTCAAAAGCCAATCAAGACTGAATTTGTGTGAAATGGAACAAACAATCCAACTTAGCTACAAATGGATTACAAAAGATTACCAAGCCCAGAGAAGATCATCATGTGGCCTTCAAGAATAGGTATAGGGGACGACACCTGCATCAGCTCTCCTCGGTCCAATATCATGTAACAAAAACCCATCTGGTTCACTAATATCCTTTAGGGAAGGCAGGTGTCATCCATACCTGCTCTGCAGCAATATGTTTGACTCTTAAGTGCCAACTGAAATAGTTCAGCAAGCAAGCCACTCAGTTGTGAAAAAGTCTAAAGTCTCAAGAAAGAAATGACACCAGACGGACAACCTTGCATTGACTTTTGCAGCAGAAATGACTGTAGCAGAACAATGCCATTGAACCTGCAGAGCCCTCTTTAGTAAAACTTTGAGGCTAGTGCAAAATTTGGGAGAGCTGTCTCACAGGCTTGTAAAGCAAAAGCCTGACTTGGTCACACTCACGGGATCATAACTTATGGAAAAATCCCTGCCTTCATGTTGATAACACATTATATCACAGTGTGTGGCGCTACCAGCTTGCTAACAGAACAACTACAAACAGATCTGGCAACTCAAGACTGAGCATATATGATGCACTGTGGTCCATCAACAGCTGCAGAATACTACTGTAACACAATCTGCAACTCCATGGCCTGGCATAACACCCCACAATACCATTACCATCAAGCCAGGGGATCAACCCTGGTTCAATGGAGAGTGCAGGAGGGCACACACAGAGCAGCACCATGCATACCGAAACATGAGCTGGAACTTAACCTCCAACCATGGTGAAGCTACAAACAGGGCTACTTGCGTGCCGAACAGCATAAGCAGCAAGCGAGAGGCCATGCTAAGTTAGCCCTCAACCAAGAGATTGGGTCTAAGCTCTGCAGTTCTGCCACATTCAATCATGAATGGTGGTGGACAATTAAGCAACTCAATGGAGAAGGAGGCTTCCCAAATATCTCCATCCTTAATGATTGGGGGCCCAGAAAATCATTGCAAAAAATAAGGCTGAAGCACTTACAACAATCTTCAGCCAGATGTGCTGACTGGATGATCCATCTCAACCTCCTCCAGTGCTCCTCAGCATCACAGATGCCAGTCTTCAGCAAATTTGATACATTTTGTGTGAAACAATTGTAAAGGCTACGGGCCCTGACAACATTCCAAAAATGGCACTAAAGACTTGTGCTGCAGAATATCTAGCCAAACTCTTCCAGTTCGGCTATACCACTCACATTTAAAAAATGTAGAGAATTGTCCAGTTATGTCCTGCACACAAAAAGATAAATTGAACTCAGCCAATTCCCACCCCAACAATCTACACTCAATCATCAGTAAAGTAATGTAAGGTGTCATCAACAGTACTATCAAGCAACATCTGCTCAGTAATAACCTGCTCAGTGACATGCAGATTGAGTTCCACCAGGGCTTCTGAACTCCTGACCCCATCACAGCCTTAGTTTAAACATGGACTAAAGAGCTGAATTTCAAAGGTGAAGAAAGGGTGACTTTCCTTTACATCAAAGCTCCATTTGTCTGATTGTGGAATCAAGGAGCCCTAGCAAAACAGGAGTCAATGAGAATAAGGAGGAAAACTCTCTATTGGATGAAGTCATTACTGGCTCATAGGAAGATGGTTGTGGTTGTTGGAGGTCAGTCATTTCAGCTCCAGATATCTCTGCAAGAATTCCTCAGAGTAGTGTCCTAGGTCGAACCATCTTCAACTGCGTCATTGATGACCTCTCTTCTATTATAAGGTCAGAAGTGGTGATGTTCACTGATGATTGCACAATGTTCAGCAGCATTCATGATTCCTTAAATACGGAAACAGTCCATGTCCAACTGCAACAATAAATACAGTCATTGCAACAGCAGGTCAAAGGCTAGGAATCCCATAGCAAGTAACTCATTTCCTCACTCCCCAAGGCCCATCCACCATCCAGAAGGAATAAGTCAGGACTGCAATTGAATACTCCCCATTTGCCTGGGTGAGTGCAGTTCCAAAAACATTAACACCATCCAGGACAAAGCGGCCCACTTATTTGGCACCATATCACAAGCATGAACTCCTTCCACAACTGATGCTTGGTGCACACTGCTGCTACTATCTACAAGATGCACTGCAGAAATTCACTGAAGTGCCTTAGACAGCACCTTCCAAACCCACAACCACTTCCGTTTAGAAGAACAAGAGTAGCAGATACATGAAAACACCAAACAAGCACGTTCCCCTCAAGCCACTCATCATCCTGACTTGGAAATATATTGCTTTTCCTTCAGTGTCATTGGGCCAATGCACCTGAATTCCCTCTTTAAAGTCATTGTGGGTCTTTTAGAACGCATTGACTGCAGTAGTTCAAGAAGGGAACTTACTTCCACCTCCTCAAGGGCAACTAGAGACGGACAATAAATGCTGGCCCACTCAGTGATGCCCATATGCCACGTGTGAATAAAAAGATGCATTCTCTGTAACTGCCTTACAGACTCAATCTAGATAGATATGTTCAAATGATTGAAGAAATTAAGTTTGTGATCCTCAGCAACACTATTGAAATGAGTCATAAAAGCTGAAGGTCACTTATTGTGATGATGCTGCAACCAGATGAGTTACAAATATTACATATTGATCATTGCAAAATCGACTTGATAACAAAAGTGGACGCCTATCATCAGCTGGAATTGGAGGACTGCATTGAACAAACTGGAACCACATGAACTGTCACAAAAATTATCTTACTAAAAGCAAGTTCTGTTCACTTACAGACCTAAAGAAATACTGGCTCTTTTGACACCAGATGGAATTTATCAATGGAATGTTATATTATTTAGAATGAAAAATGCATTGGCAATGTTCCAATGATTAACCAATAAAGTCACTGAAGGATTATGGAACCAGGTGGTTCATATTGGCAATTTGGATATTTTGAAGCAAAACTGGGAAGAACATTTGCACCGCTTGACTGAAACATTTGATTGGCTCCAAAAGCCAACTTGGCTATAAATTCGACTAAGAGTGAATTAGCCAAAGCAAAAGAAACTTACTTGGGCCACACTGTTGGAAAAGGGCAAGCTGCACCTAGACAAGTCAAACTAAGAACTATTTTGCATTTTCCCATGCCAGAATAGAACGTGAAATTTTGCAATATTTTGGAATGAGAGGATTGCATTACCTGTTCCTTCACAACCCTAGCACTGAACCTTTAAGAAATTTGTTGAAAAATTCCAAGAAAAGCTGCAGGGACACAAGAATGTCTTAGTACCTTTGAAAAGTTGAAAGCTGTGCTGACAACTACATTAGTTTTGACTGTGCCAAACTGTGAGAAGCCATTCAAACTTGCTGTCTTTGCTCACAATATAAGTGTGACACCTGTCTTACTGCAAGATGACAGGATATGCAGCTTGCCAATAAATTTTCAAAGAAACTGACCACAGGTCAGCAAAATATATTCAGCATTTGAGAAAGAGACATTGAATCTCGCATTGGCTCTACATCATTTTGGAAAATATATTACTAATAATGTAGAAGGAACTATTATTTATGTGAACTGCAATCCTTTGATTTTCATGGAAATGATTTTGTTACAAAACATTATGAATCCATTGCTAGAGCTTAATTCTCCAACATATTGTGGTGCAGTGATAGTGTCTCTACCTCTGGGCCAGGAGACCCAGTTTCAGGTCCCACCTGCTCGAGAGGTGTGTAATAACATCACTGAATAGGTTAATTACAAAATAATAATCATTTTTAAATGGCTCATGTGGCTGGAAAACAAACTGTCACAATGCGAGCTTTGATGAGGACATAGATGAAGTTCACAAAGAATACTATGCCCTTTGTAAAATATGGCTCCTGCATAACTTTTTGCTTGTTTAATGTTAATGTGTTATCCTTTTTAAAGAAACATAGAAACGGAGTTAAAATAATTTTTGATAGGTAATGAAGTTACATCTTAAAGATACATTTTCATGCTTCATTGGGAGAAGATACGATGTAAGGTATGTGATTTATATATACAATTTATATATAATATTATTAGAATTAGAATCCCTACAGTGTGGAAACAGGCCCTTTGGCCCAACAAGTCCACACCGAACCTCAGAGTATCCCAACCATACCCACCCCCTTGTAACCCACCTAATCTACACATCCCTGAACACTATGGGCAATTTAGCATGGCCAATCCACCTAACCTGCACATCTTTGGATTGTGGGAGGAAAGCGGAGCACCCAGGGGAAACCCATGCAGACACAGAAAGAATGTACAAACTCCACACAGACAGTCACCTGAGGCTGGAATTGAACCTGGATCCCTGGTGCTGTGAGGCAGCAGTGCTAACCACTGAGCCACCGCGCCACCCATATTTTAGCCACATTAGGGGCATTTAAACAGTCCTTGGATAAGCATATGGATGATGATGGGATAGTGTAGGAGGTGGGCTTAGATTAGTTCACAGGTCGGCACAACATCGAGGGCTGAAGGGCCTGTTCTGCGCTGTATTGTTCTATGTTCTAATGTATGTGTTTATGTATTTGAAATGCTTACACCACATCAATTGCTATATAAAATAACTGGATGACACAGGCAATTTCATGTACTCATTTAATGATGGCTGAATCTTTAGAAGTTACACCGGGAGATCATTATTATGAAAAATTTGAGGTTAATGTAGTTTTAAGATGACTGGAGAAAATTGTGCTATATTAGCTACATATGGAAAATTTTCACTTGGATGCATTGACTCAAATTCTTTTCAAAAAGATTAAAAATTCTTTTCTGTTTTTAGATCATGTAATCGGCATCAAATCTATTTTTCTACTTGTGCATTCAGTCATTCTCACAAAAGAAGCGTCAAGGAGAAAAAAGTGATGAATTAATATAGAAAAATCTCAGTGACCAACTTGATAAGTATATTAGCTAAGTGTTGTGAGCTCATCTGATGCCGTTCCTAGGCATATCAGGTCTTGGACTGAAATCTGGCTTGATAGATTTCTAAAATTTAATTTAATTTCACCAAAAGACAGACAAATGATGCTATTGATCCAGTTTTACCAATTAAACAGAAATGTATTACGCAAAATAAATATTAATATAGAACAATTGATGCTATGTACATGAAACACCATTGGAAAGATTCTAAAACACACAGTAAATAGAATATTCTGTCTATCCCAACAGCAGACCTTTACAATATTAAACAGAAGAGAGGCTTACCCACTCTGTTACCTCTATATGTTTGACATGACTGTTGCTTTTGATCCATGGTCATGAGAGTTTGATAGTCTAGTCCCTGAATATCCACACAAGTGAGTTTAAACTTTCTGCAAGGTTTCCCTTCAGGGTTCTCAGTAAACACATCTCGATCAGAATGTTCAAACTAAAACCCTTTCACGGAGGTGACCTATTTCTGACTCTCCAGGAACTCTCTGTCTCTCATCCTGGTTTCTAAAAACAAAAGAGCTCCAGAAATATTGACAAGTTACTCATTAAACCCTCTCATACACACAGAACAAAACCCATATGTCACTAGTTCAAAATAGGAGAAAGAAAACAGAAAATAGGGATGACAACACCAAGTACATTGTGATTCTTTTTCTATTTATAATTGAACTTGTGACATAGTACCAAAAATACAGCCCCTTATATTGAAATAGCTTTTACATTAATTTTAGTGCTCACTTCAACATTGAATGAAACAAAACCTTACAGTTGTTGGAGACAATTTTTTTCTTGAATTTGCCAATGATGTATGATTAAAGAAGTTTGTTTTGAGGGGCAAAGAGTCTGTAGAAAATCAAATGACATTTTTACTGATTGTGTTTAATATTTGAGATTTTAAAAATCCATACATTTGAATAGATACTTAGCATTGCAGTGAGGTCTTTAGAGTAATACTTTAAGATCTGTAATTAGAGAGTGACGACTGAGAGTTATAATGACTACTGTAACCGCCATGAATTTATTGTGCCATTCAGTGAGATCATGACTGAACTGAGATTTAACTCCATATACCTTCCTATGCCCCCACGTCCCTTAATTAGTCTCATAACAAAGGGGTACCATTTTAAGACGGAGATGAGGAAGAATTTATTCTTTCAGAAGGTTGACAATCTTTGGAACTTCTTGCTACAGACAGTTGCGGGGCAAAGTCCTTGTGTATATTTAAGGCTGAGATAGAATCTTGATTAGTAGGGGAATCAAGGGTTACAGGAAAATGGATCAGCCATGATCTTATTGAATGACGGAGCAGGTTCAAGGGGCCAAATAGCCCACTCCTGTTCCTGTTTATTATGGTCTTAAAACCTTTGACTAACTAAAATCTATCTATCTCACATTTAAAATAGATAATTAATCAAATATTAATTGCCATTTGCAGAAGAGAGTTCCACACTTTTCAGAGATAGTAGGACCTGCAGATGCTGGAGAATCTGAGATAGCAAGGTGTAGAGCTGGATGAACACAGCAGGCCAAGCAGCATCAGAGGAGCAGGAAGGCTGACGTTTCGGGCCTAGACCCTTCTTCAGAAAATGGAAGAAAATGGAAGTTTTCCGAAGAAGGGTCTAGGCCAAAAATTTCAGCCTTCCTGCTCCTCTGATGCTGCTTGGCCTGCTGTGT
>JAHRHZ010000271.1:22908385-22930934 GCA_024137785.1 Ginglymostoma cirratum | reverse complement strand
GAAGACCCTTTCTGAAGAAGGGTCTAGGCCCGAAACGTCAGCCTTCCTGCTCCTCTGATGCTGCTTGGCCTGCTGTGCTCATCCAGCTCTACACCTTGTTATCTCGGATTCTCCAGCATCTGCAGTTCCTATTATCTCTCCCAGGCTCACATTACTTCTGTCTTGCCTCGCTGTTAAGCGCAGACAGAGAGCCAGGATGCATGTCACGGTTGTCAACAGTCCTCAATCACATCACTGATTCTAGTTTTTCTAGGGATCCCTAACACCATACTTAATCAAATGGACTGCACTGGAACAGCTTGGCTCGGTGCTTAGCTAGTTTTGGAGCATAATTCGTCTGTATTATAATCAGAATGCGGTCAGACTATTATTGCTTTTGCAATATAAAAGCTGAAAGAACTGCGGAGGCTGTAAATCAGGAACAAAAACAGAAGTTGCTGGAAAAGCTCAGCAGGTCTGGCAGCATCTGTGAAGTAAAAAATCAGAGTTCATGTTTCCAGTCCAGTGACCCTTCCTCAAAACTGAGGAAGGAGGGTGAGGGCAGCATTCTGAGGAAAGACTGCCTCATCCTGTATATTGAGTGCTGCTTCCATTGCTTAACATGCAAGTAGTATCATGTTGCAGTTTCACTATGTTGACACCTCATTTTTAGATACGTCTGGTGCTGCTCCTTGCGTGTCTCCTCCTACCAGCTGGATCCCTTCACAAAATGGTGAAAATAGAGTGGAGGATATGACAGACCATGACATTATAGAATGTAGATGAATAAGATTCAGCTGCCGCTGAGGGTCTACAGCACCTCATGAATGCCCAGTCTCGAGTTGCTAGATCTATTTAAAATCTATTTCATTTAGCATGGAGGTAATGTCAACAAACATAATTAACAGTATCCTCAATGTGAAGACAGGAATTTGTCTCATATTGAGCAAAGGGTTTCCTTGTCCATGTTTGACGCAATGTCATGAGACATCATGACGTTTGGTTTTATTGTTGACGACTCTCTAGGCAACACCTTCCCAAGTGCAAACAACTGCATTACCATCTCTGTCTGATCAACGGGACAGGATATACTTGGGATGGTAACGTTGGTGTATGGGACAATGTCTGTAAGGTATGATTCTATGAGTACAACTGCCAAATTGTTGCTTGAATATTCTGTAAGACAGCTCTCCCACTGTTGGCACAAGCCACCAGTTAGTCAGTAGGGCTTTTAGGGATTGAAACGGCTTGGTTTGCCATTGTTATTTCCAGTGTCTAGACTGATGCTAGTCCTCCATCCAGTTTCATTCCTTACCATAAACTTGATGGAAGATTTTCTGATACAACATAGTGGCTTGCTAGGGCAGTTAATAATCGATCATATTGTTGTGGGTCTGGAGTCACATGTTGGGAGAACAGTTAAGGGCAGTAGATTTCCTTCCCTAAAATCTGTAAATGAGCCAGCTGGGGTTTTACGACAATCAACAGTACTTAAATGGTCAACATTTCACTTGCTTTAATTCCAGATTTTTTTTATATTGACTTCAAATGTTGACATTTCATTTCAAATCCATGTGTTCACAGTATTAGCCTTGTGCTTTGGATTACAGGTTCAGTGAGGATTCCACCACTGCCTTCTCAACTAACCAAAAAGTTTCCAATGGTTGCTTAATTCTTATTTGAAATAATTTCATTCTTATTCACTTAGGCTATTTCTTCCACCCTAGCTCATTACATATGTTTTCAGTCAAGCCTAGAAAATGGTTTAGTTCAGTCCAAGTTCTGACCATCTTGAAGCCGTGATTCAGTAATTATCACAGTGTCAAATCTGCCAAGTTGAATTTTCATCTTCAAATCATTTGATTAGTTCTTTCACGTTACTTAATTTATTCCATGTCTGTGTATAAAGAACACCTACTTGGGTTATACACTCTATCCTATCCCTGTGCTTTTACTAATGCTTTTTATTTCTCTTGCTTGGTCTAATACAAATATACAAACAAAGAGCAGAAGTAGACCATTTAGCCTCTTTCGCTAGTCAATAAAATCACAGTATTACAACCTCAAATTCATTTTCCCAATTTCCCCAATAACCTTTAAACCACCTTCTTAACAAGAATCTATTCAGCCCCACCTTAAAATTACTCAAAGACTCTTCTTCCATTTCTTTTTCAGGAAGAGTTCTAAACTCATGATCCTCAGGGATAAAAAAAAATTGCCTTATCTAGGTTCCAAATGGGCAACACACTGACTTTAAAATGGTGCTCCAGTTTTTTTTTTAAATTCACCCATGGAATGGGGGCATCACAGGCTGGACCAGTCGTTATTGCCTGTCCTTAGTTGGTCTAGAGTGTTGAGCTGCCTTAGGGTGGGAATTCCAGCGACAGTGAAGAAACAGATATATAGTGCCAAGTCAGGATGGTGAGTGGCTTGGAGAGGAACTTGTAAGTCATAGCATTCCCAAGTATCTGCTGCCCTTGTCCTCTGTGACATAAGTGGTCATTTTGTTTGGAAGGTGCTGTTTAAAGATCTTTAGTGAATTTCTGCAGTGCACATTGTAGATAGTACACACTGCTACTGCTGAGTGTTGGCAGTGGAGGTAATGGATGTTTGTGGATATGCTGCCAATCAACTGGCTGCTTTATTCTGGATAATGTCAAGCTTCTTCAGTGTAGTCGGAGCTATACACGTCCGGGCTAGTGGAGAGTATACCATCACCCTTCTGACAAATGATAGAGAGGTTTTGGACAGCCACGAGGTGAATTACTCACCACAATATTCCTAACCTCTGACATGGACTTGCAGTCACTGTATTTATATGGTGTGTCCAGAACTGTTTCTGATCAATAGTAACCCCCAGGATGTCGAAACTGAGAGATTCAGTGATGATTATGCCATTGAATGTGAAAGGGTGATGGTTAAGTTGACTCTTATTGCAAATAGTCACTGCCTGGCAATTATGTGGCATAATTGTTATTTGCCACTTTTCAGCCCAAGCCTAGATATAGTCAGGTCTTGCTGCACTTGAACAAGGACTGCTTTACTATCTGATATTGCGAATAATGTTGAAAATTTGTGTAATCATCAGTGAGCATTCCCACTCTTGACCTTATAATTGGGAGAAGATCATTGATGAAGCAGTTGAAGATGGTTGGGTCTGGGAACTACTATTTGATTCTCCCATAACAGAAAATATCCTCTTCACATCTACTCTGTCAAGATTGCTTCAAGATCTTATAATATTCCAATAAAGTCATGTCTTACTCTGGTAAAGTTCGGTTCTAGCCTGTCCAACTAAACTTGGCTTTGTTTCTTCCTCCCTTGTTGAAGAGTTACATTTGCTACACTCCAATCTAATGGAATCCTTCCTGAATCAAAGAACTGGAAGATTAAAACAAATGTCTCAACTGTTTATCTAGCCACTTCTTTTAAAACCCCAGGATGAAGCCCATCAGGAATGGGTATTTGTCAGCCCACAGCTTCAATAATTTACTCAGAATCACTTCTCTGGTGATTGTGATTTTAATGAGTTCTTTACTCCTGTACATTTTCTTATTCCTGGCTGCTTTACATTCCGTCAGGTCTTCTGACCTGCAATCCGTCTTGACACAATTATGTTTTTTTCTTTATTATAGCAGAAAAGCTGGAGAAACTCAACAAGTCTAGCTGTATATGTGGAGAAAGGTACAGAATTAAAGTTTCAAGTCCAGTATGATTCTTCTTTGGAACTGAAGGTGCTTAGAAAGTGATGCCTTTATCCTGTGGATAAAGAAGGAATAGGGAATGTGGGTGAGGGTGCCCAGGTCAAAGGACAAGGGGAGTGCTTATGCTAAGAGAGGAAATTGCAGGTGCAAAATAAGTGCTATGGTAGGTGTGAAAAGTAGAAAATAGGTCAGCTCTATTGAATGTGAACCCATGCAATGAAGATGGTGGGGAGGGATGCATTGTAATCAAAATTGAGGGAAGTGTTCATGATCTGAAGTTGCTGAACTCAGTATTGTGTCCTGAAGGCTGTAAAGTGCACAAACAGAAAACACACTGCTATTCCTCCAACTTAGATTGTGCTTCACTGGAGCCATGCAGGAGGCCTAGGACAGGAACGTGCAAGTGTAAGAGCAAGATTGTGTATAATGAAGGAAAGCAACTGAAGGTCCAGGTCATTATAGACAGAGTGGAGGTATTCCATAAAGTGGTCTCACCATGTAGAGGAGATTTCATTGTAAGCAGTGAATGCACGACTAGATTGAAAGAAATATAGGTAAACCACTGGTTCATCTTTAACTGTGTCTAGAGCCTTGAACAGTAAGAAGGGAGGAGGTAAAAGGTGAAGTGTTGTAACATACAGCTCCTCACTCCACTTGGGGAGAAAACACTGGAGATGGCCAAACAAGAGCAGCACAGCTCATGTGGGGATGGAAAGATGACAATGGCCACCCAATTCAGTAAGGTTCCTTGCACTGTGTCACTGTCCCATTAATGTAAGGCAAACACATTCTTAAATTGCACTATCATTTATCGTTTTTATACAATTCATTCCTTTGCTTCCCCTATGCAGGCACTAGTGGAGCCAGCGAAGTACCACCAAGTACCAAGTAGAAGCTTCAGCACAATCTCCACTTCTGAGGACGAAGCTATTCAATCTTCAGAGAATGCACTAGGAAGGCACTGGGTGCTACCTGCACCCTCCATCATCTTGGAGACTTTCACTTTGATGCACTTTCTACCTTGGAAACAGAATCTGGTCAGCACATCGCTGATACGTCACCACAACTGGCTGAGGAACAAACACCCGAGGACTCGGGCACTCAGAGGACTGCCAGAGACCAGAAACCTGGTTAGCCTCAGGCTGAAGATAACACCATGGCCCTGGTCAATAATGGTTTTGACAGTACGTACAGAGAAGCAAAGAAATAGTGGTCAGATTTGTCAGAGGTACTTAGTAAACTTGACCGAAGAATGCAGAAATCCACCAATGTTATTGATGCTGTGCTGACTCTGGCACGCATGCAGCCCCATGAATAGGCTGCTGACTGCATTGGACACCCAGGTCCAGTACACTCTATGCATGTGCCAGATATGCACACAGTCGATCACTCTCACAAAATGTTATTTAGCATTAATGGCAAATGAGAAAGGGACAAAGGACCCCAACCTCACTCCTGATGCCGCTTCCTCTCAGGGAGCCAGCAGGCAGTCATAAGGAGAAAAAATCGCATACATAACCTCCTGAAACTTCTTCCCAGGACACCCAAATGGAGTTGAGACCTTTCATAAGGCCATAAGATATAGGAGCTGAAATAACTCATCCAGCCCATCAAGTTCACAGAATCTCTATGGTGTGTAAACAGGCCCTTTGGCCCAACAAGTCCACACTGACCCTCAGAGCTTCCCACCCAGAACCATCACCTATAACCCACCTAATCTACACATCCCTGAACACTACGGGCAATTTAGCATGGCCAATCCACCTAGCCTGCACATTTTTGGACTGTGGGAGGAAACAGGAGCGCCCGGAGGAAACCCACGCAGACACGGGGAGAATGTGCAAACTCCACACAGGCAGTCGCCCGCAGGTGGAATCAAACTGGGTCACTGGCGCTGTGAGGCAGCAGTGCTAACTACCAAGCCATCGTCTGCTCTGCCATTCAATCATGGCTGACATGTTTCTTAACCCATTCTCCTGCCTTCTCTCCATCACCTTGATCCCCTTACCAATCAAGGACCTATCTATCCCTGTCTTAAATACACCCAGTGACTGGGCCTCCACAGCCCTTTGTGGCAATGAATTGTACAGATTCACTCAGGTTGAAATTCCTCCTCATCTCAGTTCAAAAGAGTTGTCCTTTCACTCTGAGGCTGTGCCCTCTTCCTACCTCCATGTGTGGTCCCAAACCCTGCAGAACACCAAGTGAATGAGGGTGAACCTGTATCTGGACAGAACACTCTGAGCATGCTTGGCCCTTCTAAGCCTAACAAGTCCAGGGATTGAGTAGCCAAGTCTTCCAGGCAAACAGGGTCAACTACAGAGTAGGTGCCCTCCACCCCAGCTGCTGACCTAGGAATTGCACTTGAATGGAATAGGGGTAAAGAAGATGAAAAAATACACTTACTGAGGCCACACTGGTTTCACAGATCCTATTTTAAACAATCTTGCACTTTTGTAACTATATGCATTCTTAAAATGTATGCGCCAGTGTAATTTAGCTGTTGAATCTGATTAAGTCAAACACGTGAGAGATGAAAAGTTTCTTTGGACATCCTAAGAATGAAAAATGTTGTAACGGCCAAGCACTCCTCATCTCTTACGTACAACTGACTACTTGACTGCAGTAGCGTCAGATGCTGGGGATCCTTACACTGTCACAGTGATGACTGCAGCCAAGGCTTTGCACTTTGTAGACAACACTGAGTCTAAACACACTGTGCAGGGAGTGTGCTAGGGCCCGGCCTGCATGCATCTTCCATATTTACACCCACTTTGTCAGTGACAGTATCAGCAATGATTTTGCACGTTCTTTTTCTTTTTTATTTGTTCATGGGGTGTGGTTATTGCTAGCTCGGACAACATTTGTTGCCCAGTACTGAAAAGGAGTCATATTGGTCTTGAAAAGTTAACTCTGCTTCTCTCTTCACGAGTGCCGCCAAACTTGCAAAGCATCACCAGAATTTCCTCTTTTTATTTCATATTTCCAGCAACTGCAGTATTTTGCATTTATTCACTGCCCATCCGTCATTGGCCAGGCAGCACACCAAATAAGACATTTATCTTCCCCTGAAGTACTAAACCAGATGGATTTTAATGGAAATTGAATGTGGTTAGGTAATTTGCCTAGGTGTTTATAGCAGATTTCCACACATCCATGTGGTAAGATTTCCACTAAGTCAGACTTTTCAAGGAAGCTATTCAAAGCTGGGAGATAATCAATGGGCAGCTCACATGTCCACTCTCCCATGACTGGTCTGCTGATAAAAGCTGCAAAAGGCCCTGACACACACTTCTGACCTTGTCCCAGCAAGTGTTCAAGCATTCGATGACAATTCTTTAGTCAACGCTCACTCTAAGCACTGAAGGATTAGTGATGATGAAAGAGTCAAAAAGAGATGCCTCCTGGCTATCAAGAGGCTTTACCGCACAAGAATCTGACACAATATGTTGACTAAAGCCCTCATCTTAACACCATATGGTGTTAGATTCCCCTCTCACAAACTGCTGCTTTTTCCCTACCAATCAGTAGGACACATAATGTACACATACTTGAAAGTGGGATCTCCTGAACACATTGAGCGATCAATCAGAATAATAACTCAATACTTATTGAGCTTCAGAAAAGGTTAAGGACTGCAACAATAACAAGGTTTGCATGTCCTTTGCACTTAACCAGAACTACTTCCAAGATTAACAGAACTTTCAACAACAAAATCTAATTAAAGTGAAAACCCAGCTCACTCATCGTGTGAGTAGGTTTCAATGAGGTTATCTCTGGCTTCTCACGCTCGATGATGCATTACTCTGTCATGCTCTCTTTGATCTCCCTCTTGGTCAGTGACGTGACCCTTATCCTAAGATGTAAATGGCTGTAAATTCTCCAGATCATGTGCATCCAAGTCGTCACCCTTTGTCAGCTTCAGTTATAAAGCACACAGTATTCCACAAAGCTCTACTGGACTGGTCTAGCATTGAGTTCTTACCTTAAGGAAGCCCACGATCCGTTCTACAAATGCTTTGGCATTAATATGGACATTGTTGTATCCTCATTCTGCTTAAATCTGACGGTTTCTTTACGGTGTTATCGGCATATTTGCAGGGGGTAGCTTTTGCCTCCCAGCTATCATCACTGTATGGCCCAAGGCAGGAACCTGGATTCTCAAGTATGTAAGACTCATGGACTCCCCCTGGATATCCCTTGCACAGATCTCCAAGATCTATGGTCACATGTAAATTGAACATCAGAATAGAAGCCTTTTCCGTTGGTGAACGCAGCAGGTTTGTCATTAGGTGTACTCAGAATAATGTGGGCACATTTGCAGCATCCTGCACGCAGGGGCATCCCATGAGATTCCATGCAGGCCTCCACTCGCTTGAAATGACCCAAGGGCATAAACAAAATTGAGGTAGCTGCAGCTTCAAAGGTCACTGGATGGGCTTGCTACCCTTCTGAACATTTGTCCTGCTCCATCAAATGACACAGTTCAGTGATGATGGACCACGACATTACCTAGTTGAAGCATACAGTTTTCAGAGAGTTAAAGAAAATGACTGTGAGGTGAGTAGATACAGCATCTCATCATTCTTCTCCACTTCCTCAGTAGACCATCATTTCTTGCTTCTCCCTCTGGATGTGGTGTGGCAGCCACTGGTGGATCCTGACACAACTGTAATTGCCGTCTCCTTCAATGATGTCTTCATCTCAGAAATCCACGTTGTGAATCTTGTTTGAACTGCTTCCAATACAAATATATCCTTCCTTAATTATGGAGACGAAAACTATTCACAATACTTCAAAAGTGGTCTCACCAAAGCCCTAAATGGCCAATAACATGACTTCCTGCTTTAGTACTTCATTCCCCTGGGAATAAATGTCAACATTTCACTTGTCTTTGTAATCACCTTTACCACGGCATATTAACTTTTGTTTTTCGTGTACAAAGACACCGTCTACTGCAGCATTCTGCAGACTCCCTCTGTTTAAATAGTACTCTGCTTTTCTATTATTTCCACCAAAGTGGACAACTGCACATTTTCCCACTTTGTTCAAAGTGACCTGCATGACATCAATGAACCAAGACAGAAAGAAATCTTAGCAAAACTGTATGCTTATCCCATTTATGCCAAGCCAAATGAACCATAGGTAGTTCCCACTGAACACAGAGATTTTGTGATTTCCCTTGAGTAACATTGTGGCAGATTTCTGTCAGGAAGTCTTTATAGTTCCCTGCTGTGGTTCAAGGAGGAGATCTGCTCCCTGAACACCCTGAGCAAGTATGGCCTCGACCTGAGAGGCTTTCTATCTTCCTTCCTCTTATATACCTTATTTTTCTGTGTATGTATTCTCTTCATTCTCCTAGTCATGCTCAATTCCACAGGTACTGCCTATTAATTTAAACATAGCCAGGGAGATTTTTGTTAGAACTGTTGAAGACAATGCATACTCCATCACCAGTCACACTAACTTTATTTTCTAGAGTCATTGATGTTTCCATGTTTTAATCAAGAGAAACCACCAAACACTGGTTCAATTGAAGTAATGGCCAGAAACAAATCAAACAGTAACGAACCTGTAAGCATAAGATGATCTCTTTAAATAATGCTAGGGTTGGGGTGGGTTGTTCTTGTTGCTGAGCACGTGTTCAGCTGTGTGAGCACTTGGCTCTCAAACAGAACCTCTGATATCAAAGCAAGGCAACATTGCACACTGAATGACAACATGATTGGCTGTTCTGCATATTTCCAGTGACTACTTACCATGCGTGCACAAATGCCCTTCCCAACATAACATACAGTGCAATTCACTCTAAAAATGTGCACATGGCTGCCATTCTGCAGATTGATGGGCATTTCTAGTTGCCAAAAATCTAGCACAAATGATCCCAATTTCTCACCCATTGCATTTTATTTGATGTACCTGATTTGATTTTCTGACTATAATATAGCAAAGTGTGCTTGCAAACAATTACTGAAGCCAACTAAATTTTAATTTTAAGGAGAATTCGTAAATATAAATTTTCAATATTAACCAACTCAAAACACATGGACAAAATCTGAGTAAATAACTACTCGATAAAAACAGGAGGTTTTGTTTGTTTCATATTGTTTGTATTTATCTTTTTTGTTGTCAATTGTTTCTCCTCTCTTTTGTTTTTAATTCACAGGATGTGCGTGTCACTGGCCAAGCCAACATTTTATTGTCCATCCTTAGGGAAGTTAAAAGTCAATCACTTTACTGTGGGTCTGGAGTCACATGTCAGCTTGAACCACGTAATGATGACAGTTTTCTTCCCTAAAGGACATTAGTGAAACAGATGGGTTTCTCCTAACAACGGACAATGGTTTCATGGTTATCATTAGACACTTAATTCCAGATTTTTTCATTGAATTCAAATTCCACCAACTGGTCATGGCAGGATTTAAATCTATGTCCCCAGAAATAGTCCAATGAGAATACAACTAGGCCACTCCTCATCCAAATGTGAAGAGATTTTGCATTTATTGCTCAGCTGTTATATTCTGATACTTGTCCCTACAATTCTTCATATGTGAGTTATGATAATGGGTGTTGAGCAAATATGAGCCAAAGCCATATTCCCTTCCTTATCCAGGATGCCCAGGGATGCTAAGACCATCTAACACACATCTCTCAAAACCCCCCAAAAAATTTTATTTGGATTTAAACACGTACTAGCTTGTTAAAAATCACTTTACATTTGGAAAGGAATGGCACAGATTTAGTCATAATGGAGCACAGACAGCTTCTTCCCAAAGCCTCTCACAAAGCCAGTTCCCATGACCAAAAATCAGACACAAATTATCCTTGCTTAGACCAAATCAATGCAAGACAGCAGCAAATTTCTCGCACATGCAAATCCATTTATTACAACATTAGCACCGACCATTTCTGTCTAAAATCATTCCGTATGCAGATTAACAGACAATGACAGAGAAAGAGGTTTACAAGCTGAAAATTTCTGCAAAATGCTAGTACACGTAATGTGATATGAAGCCTATGGTAGCTGACAGTTTATGACAAAGGACACCAAAATCATTCAGTCTTCAAATGATTTAATGCTTATGACATTCAACGTTCATTCCTTCTGAATGCAGGCAAGTGATTTAAAGAATAAAGTTATTTTAAAGCAATTCACACATATAGAATAGGTATTTACTAAATTCCACGTGCAATGATTTTGTCACAAATTGTACTAAATGATGAAAATGTCATAATGCATAATGTGGAATGAGGCATCTTAGCCACTGATGTTGGTCACTGGATTTGTTTGCATAACAAAATACTTTCCAATTGGCAACAAGTTTAATTCTGTTCCTTTAAAATCATTATACTCGTGGTACGCCGAAGATGTTTTTAGCCTTTTTTTTGGAGAAGTGTTGGATGATCGGTTAAACTACTGCTGAAATGCTTCTGTCCAATATATTTGTGCCTCAGTTCCCATGAATTAACATAACTACATTTAGTCTTCCTCATTGGCAGGTTACAATCCTAAAGCCAGTTACAATACATATATTAGTATAAGACAAGTTTAGATCCTTCCTGAAAAATAATCAAATTATTTGCTATGCAAGTAAGTATTGCTGATGCATCAAAAACAACAAATTAAGCAGGTTTCCAATGTAACTGAGTTGATTGCTGACTCAAGCTACCAATAATTTTGCTCTCTACAAATCTTTCTTGAATATTCAGCTGGAATTGCTTAAGATGCAAATAGTCATTGCTTCCAAAACATCAGTTTCAATCTTTTACTTTGTGGTGGTGAGAGAAGGTGTTTAGAGGGGGAACACTGGTTTCAACACATAATTCATCCACACCTAGGTGATGCCAACTAGCATTCTGCACCAGAGTGGTTGTTGCCAACAGTAAAAACGTTGGTATTGTTGGCCAATGACAAAGGAACTGGCTCGTCATGGGCTGGCATGTAAATACACTCATGAGGTGTTTTAGTCAACGGCTTCTCTTGAAGCTAGTGAAGACAAATTCCACCCTTGTTTCATCCTGTTTACATATGATGGGTAGTTTGGTAAGTCAGGGAGGCAAAATGTAGCAGTGTTGCCATGAGATTATATTGTAAGATGTAGCAGAACAAGCCATGGTGTAATGTGTGGAAAGGCAGCTCCTATGCCATTGTGTAATATGCATCAGTTAACATCTTACCTCTTTTCTGATTCCTTGGTGTTAATCCCTTTTTTCTAGTTGGTGAACCTAGTAATCCAATAAAAAGGGGAGAGTCTGTGGCCATCCTTACCTTGTTTGAGGATTGAGGAATTTTGATTATCTCAGTCTTGGTTGGGCTCAGGAAAAGATATGATCTATGATCACAGTCATAGACACAAATGATATGAGGGTTACTACAAGTAAATATAGCAGTATTTAAGTGTTGTCCTCATCAAACAGAGAGAAAAAATCAATTAGGCACATGCACAATCTGAAGAACAAAAATCAGTTGCTTTGCTGCTTTCTAAGTGGAGTGACTGACAAATACAATGAACATTTCACCATTATTATATGAATGTCAATGTGGCACTTGAGGAAATAAAATGAGTTTTAGCCTCTCTTCATATAAGAAGTGATCATACATGATCTGGGATTGAAATATTATTAGTATTAGGTCAAGCATATTTTGGAAAATGCTTCGCTGAACCCTGGGGCAATGCAGTACTAATTTTTAAGCTTTATTAACCTTAGAAAGGATGTCAAAAATAAATATAATCATACGTGGACATAAACACAACATGCAATTTTCTTTTGTTCGGATTATAAGCAGGACATTTGCTCATAGAAATTTAAGACATACCTATGGGTTATCTGAGATCCCCTTAAACTAGACATGGTGTCTTCCAGGTTCTGCCGAAGATCTACAATATTCTGAACAGTTCTTTTCCTCTGTGTCTCTGGATCTTTTAATCAAAAGAAAGAAAACAAAATTATTACATTTATTGCAACCTTGATTTTCTTCCACGGTTCTGAAATTGATCAAGATTAGCCAAATATCATGAGTTCTAACTAAAGTGTGCCAGGCATACACAAGAAAGCAAAGATGATCTAGTGTGATACATGTGGGAAAGCGAACGTAGCCATTCAAAAACTGGTTTCAGTTAAACCAGTTGGCCCATTTTCCTTCAATTCTTCATACCTACAAAGTTTGAAAAAAAATCTTTCAATTAACTAGTATTGAGTCAGGACTGAATGGAACAGAATGGTGAAGAAAAGATATCAAAAACAGTTGCTCAAAACTAATTCTAGTTTGAACGAATATAACAAGGTGTAGAGCTGGGTGAACACAGCAGGCCAAGCAGCATCATAGGAGCAGGAAAGCTGATGTTTCGGGCCTAGACCCTTCTTCAGAAATGGGGGAGGGGAAGGAGATTCTGAAATAAATACGGAGAGCAGGGGAGGCTCATAGAAGATGGATAAAGGAGAAGATAGGTGGAGAGGAGACAGACAGGTCAAAGAGGTGGGGTTGGAGCCAGTAAAGGTGAGTGTAGGTGGGGAGTTAGGGAGGGGATAGATCAGTACAGGGAGGACGGACAGGTCAAGGAGACGGGATGAGGCTGGTAAGGTAGGAGAGGGGGGTGGGGCTTGAGGTGGGAGGAGTGGATAGGTGGGAGGAGGACAGGTTAGGGACGCGGGGACGAGCTGGGTTTGGTTTTGGGATGCTGGTTTTGCGGAACACCTAGGCTCGGTTCGCGACAAACGTCTGCACCTCCCAGTCGGGAACCATTTCAACTCCCCCTCCCATTCCTCAGACGACATGTCCATCCTGGGCCTCCTCCAGTGCCACGATGCCATCCGAAGGTTGCAGGAACAGCACCTCATATTTCGCTTGGGAACCCCGCAGGCCAATGGTATCAATGTGGACTTCACAAGCTTCAAAATCTCCCCACCCCTGACCACATCACAAAAAACAAGCCCAGCTTGTCTCCGCGTCCCTAACCTGTCCTTCCTCCCACCTATCCCTTCCTCCCACCTCAAGCCCAACCCCCATCTCCTACCTACAAGCCTCATTCTGCCTCCTTGACCTGTCTGTCCTCCCTGGACTGACCTATCTTCTCCCTATCTCCCCACCTACACTCACCTTTACTGGCTCCATCCCCGCCTCTTTGACCTGTCTGTCTCCTCTCCACCTATCTTCTCCTTTATCCATCTTCTAACCGCCTCCCCCGCTCTCCCAATTTATTTCAGAATCCCGTTCCCCTCCCCCATTTCTGAAGAAGGGTCTAGGCCCGAAACGTCAGCTTTCCTGCTCCTTTGATGCTGCTTGGCCTGCTGTGTTCATCCAGTTCTACACCTTGTTATATCAGGTTCTCCAGAATTGGCAGTTCTTACTATCTCTCTCCAGTTTGAATGAATATTGTTAATGCTGATGTATTAGATTTAAAATATCAAATGATTTGGAAATTCCAGCAGATTTAACAATAAACACAACAGAACCCAGAACATTGTAGGCTTTCTGCTCCAGTTACTATACATTTAAATTAAGGAATTGTTTAAGACTCTAGTTGCTTGATTCTGCTTTCTATTATTTACACTAAGAAACACATTGTAAATGGAGAGGTAAGTCAGGCCTGTAGCCAAAAGTGCCAAAGTCTTCACTCCTCGCCAGATGGATGGGAAGCCTGAAGCCAAAGACTCGCCTGCTACATCAATTCAGTTGTGTCAGCTGAATGAGTCTGGGTTGTTACCGGCCTGATCGCTGGCTGCAATACAGCACAAAACTCTAGGGAGGAACGAATGATATAACTTTACCCCACATTAATTCCACCCCCACTAAAGGGCTACAGGCAGTTATATCAAAGTCCACAGCCAACATGATCCCCGAGATGGCTGTGTGATATACAGTGCAAACAAGTGTTACATATTGATGGAGGAACATCAAAATAAATATTTTGCATGTTATAACAATGAAATCAGAGGATATATTATGCTGCTAGGTTAAAAGACAAAACATCACCAAAAAAAGGCAGTGTAATTATTATATTTTCCAATTGACAGGAAGCTGCATATCAAGACAATCTAAATAGAGGAACATTTGATGTTCTAAGCATAAATTTAAATAAAAACAATTATTTAGGAGAAATTATGAATGACAGCAATGTCCCCCTGTTATCTACTTTAGTTGATCTTGTGAATGTTTGTTTGAATAACAATCGGTGATGAGATTATAGGAAGTAATGAAGTTGAAAGATCAAAGACTGAGAGAGCTGAATTAATTTATACAACAGGTTCAGAGTAATCTCTGCATCTCCACCAATGGAGCGTCAGCTTCCCAGGAGATTCAGTAACTCCTTCAAGACAATAATCGCTATGATGTTCTCTGCTGTATTTTAAGTTAAATACAAAGAAACAGATGAGATTGTACAAAGTAACTTGATTTAAATTCTCCACTAATAAGACTGAAGTTCTCTATTTAAAAGTTCATTGCAATAGTTTAGTTTTTGTTTTAAAAAGAGAAATACATATGGCCACTGCACACACCACTGGTTTCAGCTGGTGTTCGAAGGATATTTCCAAGGTGATATGTCCTATCCATAGTTGAAGAATAACAGACGATTTATGTTTTCAATATTCTGATTTACTATCTTAAAGAAAATATGTTTGAATTAAACACTCTTAGTCAATTTCATCCCTCTGATTTAGAAATTATCAGGATATAAATTTGGACATTCCTCATGAGTCAGTGCAGTTCAGTTTATATACTAACCCTACCTTTTTAACAATGATGCTTGGACAGAAATGCAATAATGTGTGAAAGTTCTAGTCTGCTGGAGTCACATGGCATCTGCCATGAGGGGCACACTGTATTAGTGGATTTTTGAAACTTCACTTCAATTAAGTCCTTATGTTGAACACACAGCTGTGTTCTTCACACAGAATATGTGCTTAAAATGTTTATATATGCTTAAATATATAAGGGGAAGGTGTATTTAACAGTAGGGAGTAGGGGAGTGGGGAATAGGAAACTTTGGCTGCCATGTTGTTCAGGCAGGCTTGGCAAATCAGTTGGTCTTTACCTGCCAACCAATTCTGTATTAGGTGGATTGACCATGTTAAATTGCCCGTAGTGTCCGGGGATGTGCAGGTTAGGTGGATCAGCAATTAGAACTGCAGGATCACAAGGGGAGGCTGCGGGGATGGGTCTGCGTGGGTTGCTCTTTGGCGGGTCAGTTTGGACCTGATTGGCCAAATGGCCTGCTTCCCCATTGTAGGGATTCTATGATTCTGATCCCTATATCTGCTATTTGGCAATGTTCAATAACAGTTCAATTGTCTAATATCCACAGACTTCTATTAATTAGAATTGTTGCAATGGTGTACATGTGGTAATCTCATATTGCAGTCCTGGTCAGGAGTCTCACTCACTGAGAGCACATCCTGGGAAAATGCTTAAGCACATTTGCTTGAACTTGATTTTCCAACCATACTGGACTTTAAAAGATACGGGGAGCGTGGGCATAATTTGTGGATATCTGCTTCTTAAAGGTGAATCTTCAAATGGCAGAGAAAGGAAATAATTGCCCTATATTGCTCGTCTCAACACTGCAAAATCACAAAGTCTGTCTTAAAAAGAATTTGCATGCGTGAGTCAGTCAGTTATGTCAGTTCGTCTTCTCTTGAGTGGTGTGTTCAGTATGTGTTTGCTGGCCCAAGGATCTCACTGTTCATTTCCTGGTGTCCTTGTGTTTCACAATTACAGCCATTCACGGCTCATTGAAGCTGCGTCCTCCATACCATCTGTGGATATTAGGTGATTGAACTGTGAATTGAACATTGCCAAATAGCAGCTACAGGGATTAGAATCATAGAATCCCAAGAATGGGGAAGCAGGCCATTTGGCCTATCGGGTCCAAACTGAGCCTCCAAAGAGCAGCACAACCCCACCAGCCTATCCCTGTGACCCCACATTTCCAATAGCTGATCCACCAAGCCTGTACATCCCTGGACACTATGGGCAATTTAGCATGGGCAATTCACCTAATCTGCAAATCTTTGGACTGTGGGGGGAAACCAGAACACCTGGATGTAGGAAGAATGTGCAAATTCCACACAGACAGTCACCCGAGAGTGGAATTGAACCTGGGTCCCTGGGGCAGCAGTGCTAACCACTGAGCCCCTGTATTAATTTGGGCATTCTTCTCTATCAACTAGCTCTCTGCTCTCCTTAAATAAAAGACAAGGAGACCATAAATGCTGTACCTTTGCTTCCACAAGGAAGGAATAAACCTGAAGTTTATACGCCAGTCAGCTTAATTTGGTGATGGGTTAAATCTTAGGAACAATAATTCAGACTATTAAAGGGCTCTTAGACCAGTGTGAATTCATAATTGAAGAAATGAAGAAGGAAGGAATCTAACTCAATCAATGACTGTGGAGTAACCTACCTGGTATCCTTTACGAATGTTTGAGAGAAAGCACTAGGAACTCTTACTGTTCATTTTTTGTTATCTTTCATGGTCCAGGGCACCAGACAATAATAAAATGAGATACAGACAGCAGTAATATGAAAATAGCTATGCATCTGCAATTAAAAAAGATAACTGCAGCATTCATCTTTTGTGATCGTCCCTCACATTTTGAGTGAAGTGTGACAAATGTGCATTGTAAGGCAACATAATTATTTTAAGCAACTACATGTGAGTACCATTTACTCAGAATATCTGAAAACAAGCAAATATCTTCTTCGGCTGCTCCAAGAATCTGGTCACTGGCACAACAGCATTCATTCTTTTGCCACTTTGATCAAAGCTGCTCTCTTCATTACTCTTCAGACTGCTTCCAAAATTGTTCTCTCTCTTCTATCCTCTGGAAATTCTCAGTTCTACTTTATTGTTCACAGATGCAACATTATAAAATGCATTCATTGTCTGATCTTGAAAAATGACTTATTCTGTGCAAATCAATCTCTTGCTAAGCTATTTAAACAGATGTTTGGTAGAATTTTCCCAGCCCTCCAGTGGCATGGGCAATGGCAAAACATTTTGGAAAATACAGCAAGAGTGAAAAACTTTGAGTCTTGATGCCAAGAAGACAAATTCCAATTTTCCTCTTCAAGTATCAGAGAATCCCTATAGTGTAAGAGGAAGCCATTTTGACCATTGAGTCCACATCGATCATCCAAACAGTATCCCACCCAGGCCCAGACCCAGACCCCTACCCTATCCCTGTAACCCCACATTAACCATGGCTAATCCAGCTAATCTACACATTCCTGACACAATGGGCAATTTAGCATGGCCAATCCACCTAACCTGTACATCCTGAACTGTGGGAGGAAAGCAGAACACGCAGAGGAAACCCACATAGACACGGGGAGTACGTGCAAACTCCACGCAGACACTCGAGAGTGGAATCGAACTCGGATCCCAGAGACAGCAATGCTAGCAACTCTGCTGCCCTATGTGCCACCCAGTTTCAATGCCAAGTTTTGAATCTTGCTAATAAGCAGTGACTACCTTATTTCTGTGCATTTGCATCTCATTATTAGTAATCTCAACCTTGCGTGTATAAACAGTTCATGATTCTCCCATGCACCGCTGAGAAACAAGATGGCACCTATTCCTGATGAGAAAGTCAGCATGATTACGTGGCAGAAGCACCTTGCTGCCTGCTTACCTTAATTTCCAATCACCAACATCTTATTGCATGTTCCACGAGCAGTGACTTCCCTTTGTCCGCAAAAGGGCCAATAACTAAATATCAGCTTACCCACATTATCATGGTCAATCTCAGACCAATGTATAACATACCAGCAATTCACCATTGCACATTGGAGCTCACAGACACCTTATATTGCAATGCTCCTGTCGGGGTCACTCTGTATGAAGGGACACAACCTTCTCTTGCACCTGCAAGGGCTGTATTCCTTAGCTTCTGTAGTGATCACACACTGTGCACTTTCGAAAGCTCATAACATCTCTGGCTTACCTTGCCATTTAGCACATCATTCAGAACCTACAGGCACTGTACTTACTCTGTACTTACAGGCTAACTACTTACAGTAGTTCTGTCTTTCCCTACTGTTTAGTGTAACCAGAAAGCTAGGCAGCTTGTCACGGTTGCTAGCACTCATTACTCAAAGGGTTGGGCTTGTTCTTATATGACACCTTGCTACCTCAATATCACATGTGCGGCTTAACAGGCAAATACAGTGCATGTGCTTCAACCAAATGGCTATATTTGGCAATGTTTGCAAGTCAAAGACCTTAGTGGAATGCAAGAGGACAATGATTAGTCATGGATTGCCACAATACCCAATAAAGTGGCTCATCCAATTACAGTCCAGGAGGTATACCACAGGCAGTTAGGCACTTGATGTGCCCAGGTTCAGGGGCCTGGCTCTTGCAGGTCAAGTCCAAAAAATCCAGGGATCACAGGTACGTCAGTCAGGGAGCTATGGAGAAATCAGTCCGTGCTGTCCTCACAAGTCAATTTGTGGAGTGGGCTATGGTCAGTTCTGGAGGTTTGGGTATCAATTGTCAGGGGAACAGTCCTCAATTGTACAACAAGGAAAAAACAAATGACTGCCAACAAATGCATAGTGAGCAGACTAAGATTTTTCTTGCCTGCAGAGTTGGGGTGGACTTATTTGCAACTTCAAATCGCAGTGGAATCTGACACATCTTACAATGAATGGAGTTTAGCAAATCATCACCACTCTGGTTTCAATGGAAGGTTAGTGGTTTATTCCAGTGGGCCTATTGTATTCCACACATTGAGTTTCAGAGCAAGGAAGTTATGTTCAAACAGGCAGGTCATAACATGGTGATGACACAGCTAGAGAATTGTGTGCATTTCTGGAAATCACATCATAGGACAGATGTGATTACACTGGAGAGGATGCAGAGCAGATTTACCAGGATGTTGCCTGGGCTACAGGGTTTCAGTTATAAAGAGACAGTGGATAGATTGGGAGATAGTAAGAAGTGCAGATGCTGGCCTCAGAAATAACACAGTGTGGAGCTGGAGGAACACTGCAGGCCAGGCAGCATCAGAGGAGCAGGAAAGTTGACATTTCGGGTCAGGACCCTTCTTCAGAAATGGGGACAGTGAAGGAAGCTCATAAATAAATAGAGAGGAGGGGGTTGGGGAAGGTAGGTGGGATGGTGATAGTGAGTGCAAGTATGGAGTGGTAGGGATTGGTCAGTGAGGTGGGAGGGGCAGATATTTGGCACAGAAGATGGACAGGTTGTGTCAGGTCAAGGAGGCAGGAATGAGAGAGAGGCTTGGTCATGGGATGAGGCTGGGGGTGGGGAGATTTTGAAACTGGTAAAATCCATGCTTAGGCCATTGGGCTGTAGGCTCCCATTGTGGAATATTGGAATTGCTTTCCTTGGGGTGGAGAGGGGTCACGATTGAGATATATAAAATTATGAGGAGCTCAGATAGTGTAGACAGGAAGAAACATTTCTCTTCATGGAAGGGTCAATGAACAAGGGGCATAGATTTAAGGTGTGGGGCAAAAGAGTCAGATGAGATGTGAGGCAAAGCTTTTTCACCCAGAGAGTGGTGGGAATCTGAAACACTCTGCTTGGAACAGTGGTAGAGGCAGAAACCCTCATAACATTTCAGAAATATTTAGATGTGTACTCGTGATATCAGGGTATACAAGGCTAAATGCTGGAAATTGTGATTAGGATCGTTAGGTGGTTGTTTTTGACTAGCACGGATATGATGGGTTGAAGGGACTTTTTCATTGCTGAAGATCTCTATGACTTTATGGCATTGCAATGAGCTCAGTGAAGGACTGTGGGATAAAGTTGAGGATATCATTCATGAAAGAAAAGGAGTGGATAGTAACATGGGGAGCCTCAAAGCTGATGGCATTGATAGGGACAACAACTCAAGACAGAAGTGGAGTGCGGTGGATTGTGGGGAGGTAATGAATCTTAACTAGCAGGCAGAACCTGGAACTCTCAGAAGCACAAACTGGATGTCATGCCATCTTCGACCAAACCTCAAATGTGCATTAAGGAAGAAGAGTAGCTGCCAAAAGCTTCAGGGTGGAGTTGACTTAATTTTTTTTTTGGTCTGTGGATCAGAGTCTACATTTTTGCGCAATGAAGTTGAATCTGGATGGTATTTGAGATTTGGTCATTACCCATCCTTGGATGCATGTGTGCTCTCTTGTTCAACACACAGGTAGAATTAATTTTTGCCTTCAAGGGAAGTGTGCTCTCATGAATGATCATGAACTCATACTGCAGCTGACGCTTCCGTCCTTCATAGCATATCGTTGCACGATAAAGGTGCCATCACGTACAGATCATTATTAATAAGAAGAGAAGTAGAGGCTTACCCACTAAAATGCCTGCATAGCATGACAGAAAACCATCCATGTAAATCTCCAGAAGTAATGCATGGCCCAATAATGAGAAAATTTACTGCACTGAATCAATCTTTAACAGTGGATTAGTCATATGCAAGCAGACTGGTTGAGGCAGCAGGTTCCATTTCCTGAAGAACATTGATAAACCAGTTGAATTTTTCTGTCAAATTGAAAGTTGCCTTATCCTCATTATATGCTCAGGGTGGTCTTTGTGATTCAGACCACCTCTGCTTGCTTGCTCATCCTGCTTTCATTTTTCAGTCAAGAGGCCTTTGATTGTGAGACGTCTGGTGCTATCTCTGGAAGAAGATCCATCTCATAGATTTGTAGCACCAGTGGGACTGGTGACCTCTACTGGTACTACAGGAAGCTTAGGAAGAAAAAAAATCAACCCTGGGTGCCCTAAAACCCAGGTAAGCCATCTCACTGGGGTTAGGCTTCAGCCAGGTGTTGATGGGTATGGGCATGCTGGACAGGGCAAGGGATTATTCATAGGTCCAACATCAGGTTTGTATGAGCTACTGGCCAAACTGATTCAAAGGTTCAAGGACTCCACCTGTGCTATTTGCACCATGCTGCTTCTGGTATCCAAGCATTTGCCTGTCTCCATGGGCAGATTCACAACTGCCATGGGCAGCCAGGTCTAGCGCATTCAATTCCTGCTGAATATACGTACAGGCTTGGACTCCATTACTCTAGTCATTTGGTACTTAGCACTAACAGCAAAGTGATAGAAGGACGAACTTTGACCTCACTTCAGGTGCATCTTCTTCACAAGGAGACAGGTCAGTACCAGTAGACACCTAGCCAGAGGAGAACCACATGTAGGCTCCCCAGAAGTCTCCTCTATAGACACTCCAAAGGTGGTTGGCCTTCTACTTCTACCCTGCCTCCTACTTTCAGTCCCTAGGGAAGTTCAAGACAAGGAGGGTGAACCCACATCTAGGCAGGGCATACTCAGCATGTCTGGAACTTCTAGCGATAGACACCTCTCGACTCTCCTGATCAAAACTCCAAGGTCAACAAATTGCACTGCAGATCGGACTTCACTGTGTCCACTCCATCTGTGAAGCCCTGGACTGCACCAAGACATAGAAGGAGTGAAAGGAAGAAGACCACCATCTGAGGATATCGGTGGCATGGGTGAAACTTCATCCTTATATTTCTTAGAAATTATTCGCTGTTCATCATCAGCTGTGTGAGCAAATATCATTCTTACTGAAAACATATGAATAAAGATACAAAGTCTAGCCATTCTTCATGCCAAATGAAGTTTTACAGTCCAAGGTGCGATGTGAGCAGTCCCTGCACCATGTGCAGTCCTTGGGACCTTGGAAGGTGTTTGCCTCTTTGGTTAACTAGAATGAATCTTTTCAAACTCCCATATATTGCCATAAATGGTATTTGTTCAGCATGATGCCTGGTGTGGTTAAGAGTGCTTGGGACTAGGATTTGCACACTACACAGTCAGTTGATTCACCAGGTTCATACACAACATTTAGCAAACACAGAGATAAAA